>REGO01000125.1:633578-687845 GCA_010120015.1 Rhombomys opimus
GGTCCCCCCTATCAGTGGACTTGGAAAGGGGCACAGTGGTGATGAGGGAGGGAGGGAGGGGCTGGGAGGGAATGAGGGTTCAGGGCACGGCGGGGATACAGAATTAATAAAATGTAACTGATAAAAATAAAATAAAAAATAAAAAAAAAAGTTAAAAAGCAACAAATCAGGTAATCCAATTAGAAAATGAGGTACAGGGCTAAACAGAAAATTCTCTGTAGAGGAATATCAAATGGCAGAGAAACACTTAAAGAGCTGTTTAACTTTCAGTGCAGTGATCCTATAGTGAAATGCAAACAGAACCTTCATACTAGGCAGCATGTAACTGATTTGGTGCCTGATAAAGACCAGCATAATATTGGACTCTGTTTTGAGATCAAGGTTCTTGAATCAGTGCATTCCTGGTGAATATTCAGTCATGCTGGGCTGCCCTCTGTGGAACTCTGAATGTAGATGAATTTATGTGGAATACATATCAGAAAAGCGATAGCTAGCGCTTTTCAGTGAGTTAAATGCTACAAATATATCTTTCTAATTGCCTACATAATGAAGCCAACCCCATTTGATCTGTTTCCATTGTTAGAAAAGTGCCTTCTTTTACAAAATAACCATATTCAATTAGAATAAATTCTTTCAATTTTTATAGTAAATCTTTTACCCACATTTACCTCACAAGTCTTAGTATAGGAGATGAAATACTTGATTTTAACCTAACAACTATTAAGCAACATGTTCAACTCATTTATTTAAAGGTTACAGCTTATCAAATATTATCCATTAGTAAACTTGTACAAGATTATCTCTTATACAAGCAAACAATACAAAAACAGTAAAAGCAAAGTAAATTTACAAGCAAAATTGTTACAAACAAACAAACAAACAAGGGTTGATAAGAGTAAGGTAACTGGAATCAGAAAAGTCTGAGAACACCTCTTGACAAATCACATGATGAGCCGGTGAGGCTGGATGGATAACACCCAGACATGGCAAAGGCACAGAGATGCTGTAATCATCCCAGGTAACTCAGAGGATAAGATCCAATGGCGGGGAAATCAAAACAAGCTTACAAAATGCCTTAGAAACAAGCGCTAATGGCAATATTGTTAATTTCAGCCAAGAAGCAGAAACAATCATGGGCTCCATTAACTGATTTGACAAGAAATTCAGTACTGACACTTGCCATGAGACAGGTGAATCCTGGGGATGCTGTGTTAAGTGCAAGAAGGCTGTCAAAAATGAGTATGTCCTGTATGACTCTACTTATAAGATGTGCAGAGCAGAGGTATTACAAAGAGAAAAGAGTTTGGTGGGTTTCCAGCCCTGGAGAAGGTGGAGTGTCTAGGTGGATGACAGATAATGGGTTAGGGCTGATGAAAAGTTCAGCTCCTTACATTTGTCCAAGGCCTCACTTAACTCCGTGGGCAATTTCCGTAGGGCATGGCCCCCAGATCAAAGAACCCCATGAACACAGACCTAAAGGATCACATGAATTCAGGCTGTGTCTTGTCTTACCACAGCCCGGTGGCTGTCACATTCTGGGACCTGTACATACCGAGGGACCTCCTGGTGCTTATTAAACTTGCCATCCTAGCTCCAGGTCAGCAGAGGCCAGGGGGCCAAAGGGAGGGAGCCAGGCTGCATGAGCTCACTTAGCAGAGCTGACAGAATAGACTAGATCTCTATGAAGTTCCCAGAGTTATTGCCACAGATGTGGGCCCAAAAGAAACTGGTGATGACATTTCTCCTGTCATCAGAAAAGGATTCTCATTCCTGGGTTTCCATTGCTGCATGTATGCCCAGAGTACATGATCAGTATTTCCAGAGAGGAGTCCCAACTTCAGGATGGCTTTATAAACTCCAGATGGGACTCCAATACTTCCAAGATGATTACATGAGCCAAAAGCAGTGCTGTTTAAAGTGGGGCTCTCTGGCCTCAAAACTGGCACCACCTGGAAACTGGGTAGGCAAATCCTCAGTTCCTGTCACAGACCCCAACTTCCAGGATCATGAGGGAAAGACATACATATATAGAATCACAGAGACACAGATACACACACACACACACACACACACACACTATGATTAGGATGCCAAAAAGATGCAGGAATGTGGCATTGTCTCAGAGTATAAGGCAAAACAAAAACAAACCAAAACAAAACCAAGAGAGGATCAGTGAAGAGTTCCAGGCTTTCTAGTCACACAATGTAATAGAACAAATGGAACCAGGCTTCTTCAGCTGCTGCCAGCACCCAAGCACTTGCTGATTAAATACAAAGATTCATGATAAACTAACAGCATCTAGAATTTCCCACAAGCCAGTGCCGGTCAAGACACCTTGAAAAGTTGACATTTCTCCATTTCTCAACATGAAAGCTTGCATGTTAATAGCTCACACACTACTGCCCCTGACCCCATGCAGTGATTCAGGCCACAGGCTCTGCTTTTCATTTAGAGGAAGCAGAACAGCCTGTCCCCATCCCACTTGCACCCCGGCTTCAAATTCTGCTTCTCAGATGCCCTAAGGAAAATTAGTGTGGGCATGAGGACACTTGGAAGTTCAGCCCTCTGTCCCTGAGAAAAGCTGGGGTTGACACAGTGGGAATCAACATAGCCAAAAGAGAGCTGGACTCCCTGTTGTTCAAATTCTTGTTGGTATAATGGGCCAAGTTTCCACCAAGTTCATTCAACTCACAGGTCATCATCTGTAGCTTAATGGTTAGTTTCTCCAACTCCATCAGCTACCCCTGCTCAGTGAGGAAGGAAAGTGGGGATGATGTTTCCCAAGGAGTCCCTGTATGTAGAGAAACACAAGCGACCTTGCATAGTTGAATGGCACAGGGCCAGGAGACAATGCTTTTCCCAAGAAGAAGGCTGGGGAAGAGGAAATGCTAGAGACTCAGTAAAGCCCTGAAAGAGTAGGGAAGCTGTCTTCAAGCTGGGCTCATAAGCCATGTCTCTGTCCTCAACTATGTGGCTAGATATGTGCCTCAGTCACTACCATAGTCCCCCCTGGCCCTACAAGGCATAGCTAGCCCAAACACAAAGATTTAGAGGTCAGTGTCAGTTCATAACTAATGTGATTCAGTTAAGTCCTGGAATCCCTCATCATTAGAACCACGAAGCCTTGATCATATGTGTCCAAGACCAAAGTAAGTGAATGTCTGAGACCTTGGTACATGCCCAGAGGAGAGTATTCCTCACTGTTATTAGAGTGAGGTACCCATGAAACGTAAAGGAATCCACTGAGGCTCAAGTGCAATAACCCCCTACCCTGATATGGATCCCTCACCTGTCATTCTGTGCCTCTTGTCCTTTGTTTCCACTCACAGTGAAATTAAGAAACTCCTGTAGGGTAAAAGGGCCAAGGGGAAGAACTCCCTGGTCCTAGATGCAACCTCACTACTAGAGCTCACTTTTCTTTCTTGCCTTCTGGCCTCTACGCAAGCCCTGGTACTAGGTACCAAGTCTCTCCTCTGGCTTAGTGAGGCTAAGGTCCTGACCATGGTTGAGTGTGGTGAGGACCCACTGAAATACTTGGCCCTCAGTCAGTCCTCCCCAAGTCCTGGGAATGCCCATGACTACAGGATGCAGTGGCATTTTCTTTCCCCTCATCCATGGAAATACTGTTTTCCATATCCTCTCATTTCTTCTATGGATGCCTCTTAGAAAAACCCCAGCCTCTATACCTGGCACCTGACCTGAAGGGCCACATAGCTAGGATCTTTTCTGGCTAGCTCATAATTGAAAATAGCCCATTACACTAATCTACATTTTGTCACATGGCTGGTTACCTCTGCTCAGGTATCATGTATCTGTCCTGCTCACATCTTGTCAGCTGTCTCCCTTGCCTGGCTCTAAGCCAGAATCTTTTCTGCTTGCTGGTTGTCCCACCTCCTATTTCATGCTTCAGCTATAGGCAATTAGCTTTTTATTGACAGGTGATGCTTCCATATGGACACAAGAGATTACTTCTTTGTATTTATTTAAAGATTTCCTCCAAAATCTGTGTCCCATATCAGATGAGCCACCTGACTATGTGACAGAGAAAGGAGAACAAAAGCAAAGAAAGGGACAAACTATTCCCAGTGGGGAATGTTGTTATTCATCTCATGCTCTTTTGGTTTTGGTCTAACTTTCTAAAACTTTTGTTAAGTAATAAATAAATCTTACCTCAAGATCTGTAAGCATATTGGGTAAGGTTAAAAGTCTGTAACACTGGGATTGGTAGTTAAAGAAACAAACAAACTATACATAGGTAATCTCAAGAATGAAGAAATGAAAAAACAGCTCCTCCTAGCCATGAAGCCCAAACTAGATGATTCTCCCACTATTTTTAATCACACTAACGAGTTTCCCCTTATTGGCCTCATACAGCCTCTCATAGACAGCCTCTTAGAATATACCAATCTAGATCACAGACCCCAGTTGGAAAACGACTCCTTATGACCTACTGCTCTTCTCAGTTTCCCTGACTTTAGGGCCTACTGCTCTTCTCAGTTTCCCTGACTTTAGGGCCAAACTTAAACATCTAGAGAAACGACACTTGGCCCTACAGGCAAAAGTCTTTGCCCTGGCCTTCAAGGTGTGCCATGGGAGAGATGAAAAAGCCAGAAAACAAACATATATGATACTAACAAAGGCCTTTTGACTATCCATATCAACTACCAGGACTCCTTGGATTCCCAAAGCCTGAGAACTTCTGGGTTATTGCTTCAAATGGAGTCAGGAGCGTCATTGGGCCTGGTCTGTCTGAGCCCTCTTAAACCATTTTGGCCATGCCCATGGTGCCATCAAGAGGGCCACTGTGTTATCGACTGTCACCATATCCCTTGTGGCATGGGAACATCAAGCTTATATTACCCTCCAGATGACCTCCTTGGTCTGGCCATGAATGACTGTAGGGTCTGGGATCCCTTGGCCCCAACCACCTACAACTTCAGTAGGGAGCCTTGGGTCATCATCACAGCATCAGGGTGGCCCATTTCCTTCCTTTAGAATACCAGGGTCATTTTTTGGTTCTGATAAAAGTTTTGGGGAAACACTTCTCCCTCTAGTTCCTCTATTGTCAGACTGGGGGCAGCAGCCTTACCAGCCTCACCAAAACCCACCAGGTAGCTGTATCTTTGAGAATATCCCCCTTATCCATTCCTGTCTGGTGGTGCCTACCTGTCCTATACCTTTGCTGAGAAGGGGCCTCCTAGATAAAAGGGAGCCTCTATTTCTTTTGCTTCCCCATCTGCTTGATCCCAAGGCTTGCTAGTTGTTCCCCGCCTCCTTCTCTTTCCTTTACCAGCCTCTCAGGTAGATTCCCCAGGTATGGGACACCCTAAGCTCCTCTATAGCCAAGCATTAACTCTCTCTCATCATTCAATTACAAAACCCCACCAAATATATCACCCGTTCTCAGTACCCGTTCTCTCTCCAAAGCCTCAAGGGACTTAAATGTCCTATTTCTGAACTCTTAAGAATCTTCTATGCCCCACTTCTCCCCTTTTAACACTGTCAAAACCACAGTTAAAAAACCTAATGGAACCACTTGGTTCAGGACTCTGACTTACCAACTTGGCAGTGGTTCCTTCACCTCGTAGTTACCCTCCCACCCCCGGGACCTCTCATTTCTCTGTTCTAGACACCAAGGATGCCTTCTTTTCTATTTCCCTGGAGATCTAGTCACAAAGTATATTTGTCTTTACTTGGACTGTCCTGAATACTCACATTTTTACCCAACTCACTTGGACCATCCTACCCAAGGGTTTCCAGGACAACCCACATCTATTTGGCCACCCTACATCTTCTGAGCTTAACCAGCTCCTTCTCTCTTTTATGTTACTGAAAAGGAGGGATATGCTCTTGGGATTCTGGGTCACCAACTGGGAACTTCCTTTGTTCCTGTTGCAAATTTATGAGGAAAATAATCAGCCATACTATGCAAAGTTGGGACCTGTCTATGCACTCTGGCTGCCACTGAACTTCTTATATGTAAATCAAAAAGGTTAACCTTTGGGCCACCTGCTATCATCATCTCTTTTACCACCTATACCATCTCCTAACATTCAAGGGTCTTTAAACACTACCCATTTTCAGGGTTCTCTCTCAGTGGAACCCTCCGTTTTCTTGCCTTCTCCCCTTCTAGGAGCTACATACTAAATCCTGCAGCTTCCTTAAACCATTCTGGGCCTCTGTAACCTTATCCCTCCTGTCTCCCAGCTCTGTCCTGGAAATCTCAAGGATTCTCTATGTTCTGCTGGGCTGCTTTCTTGTCTCTCTGCTCCCAGTTGGAGCTTATAGAAACTCCCTCTGGCAGAGTCTGTTTTGTGACCCATTCTTTCTTCTTTCACAGACTCAGATTGTATCCATGCCTCACTCTGTTGCATCAAACAGCTTGGCTTCAGTATGGTTTCAATGGCCAAAAGTAAGCATGCTCAATTTTCAATGATGGAAACTTCTGCCACTGCAAAAATGATCCAAAAAATCTTTTATATCTAAATTTGCTTTCTCCTCTTCTATTTCTTTCTGTCTGTGCCTGTCTGGGAATAGCTCTTACATATGGATGTATATCATCCAAGACAACCTCCCTCTAACCAACAGCTTGTCCTGTTAGGGTCAGGAAATTGCTCTATAGCAGGCTGTCAAAGGCTGATTCCACTTCCTATCTCTCTTACCCACCTCTCCTTCAATGGGGTGTACCCCCATGCCTGCTTTCTCTATTTCTGTATGGTTGTTTCTATCCTGAAAGCAAAAATCATAAAACAGGGTTTATGACAGGATTTAAAAAACAATGCTTGTTTAATAAGATATTGAAGCTGCACATCCCTGTATGTATATACAAGAATGTACCTCATACTGGGAACTGAACTTTGTCCCCCTAAAGTGCTATTAGTTTTAAAAAGTCATGAAGGGGTGGGTCATGGAGAGCAACTGAGACCTGGCATTGTGTGGCAGGACTGAAGATCCTAAGGAGAGCCCAGGAGAGGCTATGGGTGAAAGTGCAGCCTGGTAGCAATGAGAGTCTAAGAAAATGCATAAAGATCTGAAGACGTGAGCGCTTAAGAAAGCTCCAAGGGTCTAAGAAAATGAATTAAGGTAATGAAAAAGTGTTTCAGGTGGATCTCCAGAAATGTAAGAAGCAGTTTGTTGCTTCTGGCTGGCTGATCATTGACAGCACAACATGGAATTGGATGCAGCCTTTCCTAAGCCCCTTCTAATCCTACTCATTCTACCCTGCTTCATAAACTTGTCTAGATTGCTTCAGCAACATGTTAAAAAGGTTCTTGGTAGACTTTTAATCAGTTACTATTCCAGGATTACTGGCCCCTAGCTATAGAGCCAGGGGCCTTCGACACCCAATTATGCCCTGATGGCGAAGATCAAGCCTTCCCAAGGTCCTTGGTGCCCCCAATCAGCAGGAAATAGTTTAATATAACTCTGCCTCCTTTTCAACTCCCCAATTGTTTATTAATACTGAACAAAAGGGGGGGGGTGATGTAAGGTAAAGAGGCCAAGAAAAAAAGATCTGACCCTTTGACCGTGACTTGACTTTCAGACCAGGGCCAAGGAAAGAACACACTGACCTTGACTTGACTCAGAAAACAGGGCCAAGGGAAAGAACACTCTACTCCTGCCTTAACCCCAAGTCCTACACCAGGGTCAAGAAAACCACCACCACCACCACCATCAGTCCCTGAGCATAAAATCCCTTCAATTCCTGAGCTTCAAGATCAGCCCACATAATCCCTCAAATCCCAGGCCACACTGGAAAGCTCATCCTCCCAAGAAACACTCTATAAAAAGGCTGCCTTCTGCTCAGTTCTCTGCTATTCCTCCCCTGAGCAGAAGTAGCCATCCTCCTGGGTTTTTCTCTCCTGGTAAGTCTTTTGTGTAAGGTTTGTTGTGCCCTGTGACTTTGTGGAATTTCTTGGCTCCCATCTACCAGGATAACTTCCCGGCAGAGCAGCTGTAGTCTTGTCAGTTCTTGCCTCCCTGCCACATTATCCATCAGAAATCTTTGATGTGGGCCTGCTCTTTAGGAAACAGAGAATCAGGATAAGCCCCTTGCTTCCCAGAGGCTCCCAGCTGCTGAGCCCCACTCCTGGAAGACCCAGCTTAAGCCCCACCTCCTCCAGAAAGCTCCCCATCTCCTGCCCAGCACTCACTGCTCCTTTTCCAGAACCATTTATTTCTTGCTTTTTTACATTGAGACCAAAGGCCAGTTTCCTTCTGCTTTTCTCTGCCCTCTCCATGTTCTCCATTCTCTCTTCCAAGTAGCCTACTCAGTCTTGTCAACATGTCTATGGGTGAACCATAGAAGTGCTCATCGAATACCCCAAATGGCAGTTGGTGATGCCACAACTGTGATAACATCACAGAGAACACCAAGAGCTTTCCAGGCTGCAATAGAATGTCCACCAAAGGGACTGTTAGGGTTACTGCCAACAGCCTGCACCTCTCTTCCTAACATGCTCTTCCCCAGTTAACTAACACTTGCTCTTTCCAGAAGCCTTCCCTGAGACACAGAAGATACCCTCCAGCATCTTTATCTTACAAAGCCAGAGATCTCTTTGCCTCATCAGAATATTTTTACCACTTTGTCTAGTAAGACCCGCTTTCTGAAAACAACCCAGAAACAGCTCTTCCCTTCCTTAAGATCTCTGAAAATAAGATGAGAAATAAAGGCTGCTAGGAAATTAGGAAGGTCTGGATGATGGGTCCCCTGAAGTGAACAAATACATCAGGGAAGATACAGGGCTGTTACAATCTACAGAGGTGCTGGTGGGGATTGTGGGTATCCTGTGAGAATTGTTAAGTCCCATAGATAATGATGAAAATTCCCCCCAAAGCTTCAGCAGATGGAATTCCAACCATAATGATGTTAGTTAGCAAAGGTGTGATCAACTAGTGACAGGTCAGGCTTGAGATACTAAGGACTGGGTCTCCCCAGCCCTCAGACACCATGAGCAAACACTCCCAGAAAGAGTGAGGGCCCATTCCTGCACTTGAGTTTGAGAAAAGATGAATGGCTAGTGAGAGGCCAGACATTGATATATAAGTCATTCTCAGTGGAAAAACCCAGCATGTCACACTCATGGGAAGATTATGGGTGTGTCACAGCTATGGTGCTTCACCCAGAGCTACACAAAAGCCAAATTTCCTGATCTGGAGCAGCTGGTGACAATGCACATGCCCTTAGGAAAGGTGACACAGCCAGCTTTAAGTACAGTACCATTGGAGCATGAGAAGGGCAAAGGCTACAAGAGTACATATTATTAAGGTGCCACTGCCCTAGAAATTTCCTAGAGCTTCATGTCACCTTTTAAAACTTATTGACAGCCCAAGAAATGAAGAGCTGGCACCATGTTTGACGTGGATTGCAAAGTCTCCACAACTCTTCATGGTGGCTTCAGAAGTGCACCTTGTGGATCCGAGGACAAATCAGTGATTTGATGTGAACTGTGTGTTTCAAGTGTTGTATCACACCAGCAGGACAGGCTAGATGAGGCTAGCTATTTCAGGAACACTTAATTTCAGAGGACAAGAGACAATGCCTGCCCTATACACCACTTCATCTTAGCCCAAACTTGACACACAAAAGGATGTTCAGGCAGTAAATTGACAGGTGAGACTTTGTCCTAGCTGATTCCAAGAGCCAAGACTCGAGTCTCCCTCACTGTGGATGTCAGTTCTCCTATTTCTATAGTGGGAGGTGGGTATTTCAGAAGACAGCTAGTTTTCTCTGCCTCCCTGTAGAAGGTGACCCAGGGGACAGTTTGCTCAAGATTTTTTACAGCTGCACATGTGCAGCTTCTTTTCAAAGCCCTCAAACACAGCCTCAGAATTCTGTAGAAAACAGGCCGAGTTCACAAACACTCAGGTAGTGTGATGCCCAGGCTACCTGCATGGTCCTCTTCCAGAGGATTCAGAGAGCAGCTAACAATCTTCTGTAACTCCAAATCCAGGTGGAATCTGTTGCCCTCTTCTGGACTCTGTGAGAAATGCAGGTATGTGGTGCATAAACAGACAGCTGGCAAAATATCCAGATGAATCTTAAAAAGCAAGCAAGCAAACAAACCCCAAAAAACAGTATGTGCAAAATGCAGAAATGAGACAAACAATGCATAGTTGAGACAAACAGCACGTGCAACGCTATGTCCCAGTATGTCATAGAAGGTTCTTACTTCTGCATTGCAGTTCTCACTGATGCTGTCTTTCAAGGAAACCAGAGGCTGATAGCTATGGGTTTTCTGATTTCTTTATACTCTCTTAACGAATGTTCTAATTTCCTGGGAGGCATTTGAAAATGCAGATGTATTTCTCAATAATTTGATATGCATGTTTATATCATGAACACGTGTATATAGAGTATCACGTTTTAGGAGTGGCGAAATATATGATATCAGGTGTAGAGTATGGGTCCGTTTCCATCATGAAATGGTACCCACAGAGTAGGTCATGCCATCCACACACAAGACAACATCCCCCTGTGTAGCCTTGGCTGCTGGAGAACTCACAACGTAGCCCAAGCCGCCTGGAACTTGCAGAGATTCATGTCTGCCTATGAGTTCTGGCATTACAGGAATGTGACACCACATATAAAAAAGAGTGAATAGTTGGAAATTGCTTTTTTATTTACAAAAAGTCAGCCGTTTCACTCAATTGACACATAAAAAGGGCATTCAGTATATACACTGTATAGCCTTAACAAATCATTAAAGACAAGAATAAAAGAAAAAACAAAACGCCAAAATCTCAACCAAAACAAAAATTAAAACCTCACAGCAAACAAACAAACAACAGGATTAAGTTAAGCATTATTCTCTTGATGGAGATTTGGTGCCACTGACCTACACCCTGTGGCTGGCCTTGGACACAAAGTAGGAAGGCAGCCACGGATTGTAATAACCTTTTCAAGATAAGTGTAGAGGGGCCACTTTGTGGCTTTGCAGGTCAAGCCATCGCCAAGGCTGACCATAACATATTGGACACTATATGATCTTTCAGCCAACACATGTCTGTGTGCTGATTCAAGACCAAAATATACATGGGAGCACCTGCTGTCCAAAGAAATGAAAGATCACCCTGACATCCTCCCTGAATCCTTTCTCAGGACCATTCACTTCAATCCAGGCTGTAAGTCCGCAGTCAGTTTTCTTAGGGAAGAACAAATGACTAACATGGCCGGCAACAACAGTTGTCATCCCTGTAGAGCATCAACTTCAGCACCACATTTGCATGACACGGAGTAGCTTCAGCACTGGACTGTCATGAGGATAGGATGGTTTTGGTGTGGTCTGTCTGGACAGCAGTGTGACAGCAACACAGTCTCCCTTGACAGATTTCTCACCACATGTGAAGGGCTGAGGGCTCAGTGAGCTTACAAAAGATCTCAGCACTGAACTGGCAGGGTAACGATGAGCAGAAACATGTCCTCTCTCCAGGATGTTGTGCCATCACTGGGGCCACTGGCTAGTGGATGTCAGGGTCTGAGTAACACATGTTAGGTTCTTCTTTTGTTTTTTGCATCTCAAGCTTCTTTCTGATACTTTCTTTACTCTAGAACCAGAGAGCCAACAGAGACATGGATTACATTGCAAATGGACCACAAGAAGCAAGGTTGATATTTGCCTCACTGGTGAGTTTACAGCTACAAGGACATATCTTGTTCTGAGGAGGCCTTGATCCTAGAGTGGAGAACGTCAGGGGTCCTGGTTGTCTGTGGCTTCCTTCTCCTCAGTTCTCTGAAGGGTGCTGTCAGGGAAGGAAAGGCAATCAGACCAGCAGCAACCTTGCTGGGACACTGGCTAGACAAACTCAGGGCCAATTTTGTTTCATACATAGGAAACAAAAGTCTAGGACAAAAACCTACCCCACAAATGCCACGGTTGCTGGGATGGGATACAATGGTGGCTTACTTGCCTGTGACAGGTAGAGTTCCTGCTGCAGCAGCTCTGTCTGCAGGAGGCTCTCATCCTTGGCTGTGGCCTTTTCCAGCTCACGTTGGAGTTTTTGGACCTAGAAAAGGAACATAGTTAGGGCACAGGCTTGGTGGCGTCCTGCCATGTCAAAGCTCAAGCTGAGACCTCAAAGAACCTTAATTGTTGAGGACTGTACAGACAAGGATCATCATTAAAAAAGAAAGTATTAATTTCATAGTCAACAGCATAGCTGAGGTACACACATGGTTCATGATGAGTTTGTCCTTGACAATCTCATTTGATAGATACACATAATACAATCTTGCAACCTCTGCACCTGAACTAGGTCTGTGGCAAGCTCAGTCCCGCTGCCCAGAGGGCACCTTGCACCTGACAGTGTGCAAGATAGAGCCCGTTCTGCTATAGCAGCGTTTCCTGAGATGTGTGCCTGAGAACACTGGCTCTGCTTGGGCTCTGGCCTTAACCAAAGCCAGCTGTGTTTTCCTTAGGACCACAGCTGGGAGTCTGCATCCTGGTTCTCTAGAGGAATCCTTTACATAACGCTCTGTGAAGGTTCTGACCAATGCCGCAGCAGGGACATCTGCCTGGGTTCATCATGGCAACTCATAAGCCTATTACATCTAGAGAGCACTCCAATGGAAATGGATGAATGATGAAGCAGCCAGTGTTCCATCTAATAGTGTCCAGGGGCGGGAGCTCCGTCCCTGCAAGGGATGTTCCTGAACAAAACTGTAATTTCAGCCAGGCATCATGGGACATACCTTTAAACTCCATCACTTGGGAGGCAGAAACCAGCAGAGCTCTGTGAGTTTAAGGAAAGCCTGCACAGAACATACCAGAGAGCTCAGGAGTGAGGAAGGGGATACATTTCTTCAGATACACTGGGTCTCAAACACAATTTTTCCCAGACACTGTTGGGTCTGGGGGTGGAGCAACCAATGAGGACAGAACACCACCACAATCAAAGTAAATTAGAAAGCAACTTTATTTACTGCAGGAGGAAGCTTCTAGCCAGCTAGGACTACAGTCAGACTTGGGAGCTGACTTTAGCCCCAACAACCAGAGGCAAGATTTTTGTTTTTTAATTTTAATTTAATTTTCTTCACAACTTATTCATTATATATCCTGATTGAAGCCTTCTCCATCAACTCCCCCCAGTACCACCCTCCCTCTCTCTTCCTCCTATCCCTTGCCTTAGTCCACTGAAAGAGAGAGTTCTCCGCCATTGCCATCTGCCTGTAGCTTAAGTCACTATCAGGACTGCCTAGAACCTCTTCTTCCATAGCCTGGCAAGGATACATCACCAGGGGACAGTGATCAGAGAGCAGTCAACTGAGTTCATGATAGAGGCAGCCCCTGCTCCCCTCACTCAGCGGTCCAATATAGAGACTGAGCTGCCAATCGGCCACATCTGAGCAGGGGTCTAGGTCCTCTCCATGCATCGTCCTTCATTGGTGCATCAGTCTTTGTAGGACCCCTGGGCTCAGATCTTTTAGTTTTGTTGGTCTCCTTGTGGGGCTCCTGTCCCCTCCATGTCCCTCTAATCCCACCCTTCTCTTCCTCCATTAGACTCCCTGTGATTTGGCCAAAGTTTGGCAGAGTCTCAGCATCTGCCTCGATCCTTGTTGGGTGGAGCCTTTCAGAGGACACTTTATAGTAGGCTCCCATCCTGTTTCCTCTCTTCCACCAATTCTGGTGTCTATCCTGTTTGACATTCTGAATGAGAATTAAGCATCCTCCCTAGGTCCTCCTTAGTGCTGAACTTCTTTAGGTCTGTAGATGGCTGTCCTGTATTATATGGGTAATATCCACTTATAAGTAAGTGTATACCAAGCCTGTGTTTCTGTTTGTTACCTCACTCAGGCTGATCTCTTCTAGTTCCTTCCATTTGTCTGCAAACTTCATGATTTCCTTGTTTTTAATATTGAGTAGTATTCCATTGAGTAGATGTACCACAATTTCTGTATCCATTCTTCCATTGAGGGACATCTAGGTTGTTTCCAGATTCTGACTATTACAAATAAAGCTGCTATGAACATAGTTGAGCAAATGTCCTTATTGAATGGTGGTGCGTCTTTTGGGTATATGCCTAGGAGTGGTATAGCTGGATCATGAGGTAGTGCTATTTCCAATTTACCGAGAAAATGCCAGATTGATTTCCAAAGTGGTTGTGCAAGTTTACATTCCCACCTGCAATGGAGGAGGGTTCCCCTTTCTCCACATTCTCTCACCCTTCACAGTAGCCACAAAAGACATAAAGTGTCTTGGTGTAATTCTAACCAAGCAAGTCAAAGACTTGTATGAAAAAAAAAAAAAAAAAACTTCAAGTCTCTGAAGAAGAAATAGAAGAAGATATAAGAAGATGGAAAGATCTCCCAGGCTTGGTAGGATTAACATAGTAAAAATGGCCATTTTACAAAAAGCAATCTACAGATTCAATGCAATTCCCATCACATTACCAACACAATTCTTTACAGACCTTAAAAGAACAATTCTCAACTTCATACAGAATAACAAGAAACCCAGAATCACCAAAACAATCCTCTACAGTAAAAGGTATTCTGGAGAAAGCAAGCTTTTTTTAAAAGCGAAAATCTATGAGCAGCTGTCCCTGAGTACTGGGCTGATCAGGATGTGAGCAAGGCGGGGGACTCATGAGACAGTTTCCTGATATCACAGGCACGTGGGAACTGAGGCCCTGTGTTTGCCTTTGCAATAGCAGAGCGGAGAGGGCAGGAAGAGAAGATGTAGGCCAGGACTTGTGATAGAGCATGGGAAGTGTGCCAGGGCTAGGAAGTGTCCCAGCTGATGAGGGGTGGCATTGTGATAACAGAGCAGGACAGAACGGTGAGTGCAGGCGTGCAGGAATGCTCTGAGCTTCAGGCCTGAGGGTGGGGGTGGGCATGGGAAGTGTGCCAGGGCTCCTGGCATGAAGATGCTCTGGGCCCTTCAAATCCTCTGAGGTGTTCTTTCCTTGGCAGTGGCTGGGAGCCTTGACAATAAGCAGAAGCCCACAAAAGACAAAGTTCCCAGGTATAGAGGACTCAATTGGCCCAAACCCGGACTCCTAGCCTGGACAGACAGCCAAGTGATGCTGCAGCCTAACTGCCAAGGCCTTTTCCTGGATGACCATCCCTCCTACTTCAGCAGGAACTGCAGCCTTTCCTCCACTCTTTCCTGCTCTTGTTCATTACAAGATGGTGTTTCGTGGAGGATTACACACAGGCATGCACACACTGTCATACAAGAGCAAGCACATACAGAGGATCCCAGGAGCTTGCTGGTCAGCCAGGCCAGCCAGAACAGCAAGCTTGTGGCAAAGTAAAAACACCTGTTTCATGGGGGGGGGGAAGTAGAAACTGATAAAGAAAGCAGCCCAGTGGGCTCCTCTACCTGCTGCATTACATATGCAGGTTCACATCTTCCAAACATGCTTACACACACACACACACACACACACACACACACACACACAACTGGAAAACTGCTACTCAGGCTTCTGTCAGTGTGAACGAGAGTTTTGCAAGGTGAAGAGTCCACCGTGGGATGCAGAGAACAGGAGGAAAAAAGGGCACATGCCATCCAACAAGATGACAAGGAGAACTGCTCGGATGGCATTTGCACAAGCGTTTCCTTTTTATAAACCTCTTGCCCCCACAAACTCCCCATGGAACCACTTGAACCCCACAAAGCAAATGAGCCAGAGGTCCTGGAACTCACTCAAGTCTCCCATCGTGATGACGTGTAGAGGACTGACCCACCTCTCTCATTGGACTGTAGCTCCAAGCAAAACAGGAGGGTTTGCTGGACCATAACCCAGTGTCTCTCGAGAATTTCAGTCCCCAGAAATCCTGATGTACAGACACAGGCATGAACAATTGGCTGTCTGAAGTGGGAGGCTAAATGGGTGGGTGGGTGGGTAAGAAAGGTGATAGGTGGAAGGACAGACAGGCTAAAGTTACAAAGCAAATGGTGCTGGACCTAGTCCTGGCCTGGCTGCCTGCCCCTACCTGCTGTTGCTGGGTCTGGAGGTCTCTGGTCTCTTCCTCTTGGTCCTTACAGAGTAGCTTCCTGTCCCTCAAGTGCTGCTGCAGCAGGACCCAACCCTCCAGCAATTTCTTTTTCTCCTGTTTCAGCATGGCCACCTTCTTCTTCAGCTGAGTTTGTTCCATCAGGAGTCAGCTGTGTGGATTGCTGGAAACACCCTCTGCAGAAGTTAAGTCCTTGTTAGGCTTCTCCTTCCAGCCCTGTCTCCACGCCCATCAACCCCACCCTGCCCCAGGACCCCAGGAAGACCTGGACAAGAGCCCAACAGCCATGGAGTATTGCGTTCAGAAGGCCAAAACAGGAGAACAGCAGATTCCAGGAAGAATCAAACTGCTTCTGAAAACCCCAAGGACAAAAGAAATCGATGGATTTCCAAGAGCAAGAGGAGCCCACCACCTGTCTTTATCTGTTCATGGTAATGGGGAAACAGCAGCAGGTAGCGAGCAGATACCCTCTGAGGGAGCACAGGAACCCCAAGGATTGTACAGGCCCCACAGCAGTCAGCCCCTGCCTGAGCCCTCACCTAATACCCTCTCATGTTGCAAATTGCTCTTCTGTGTAGAGCCACATGTCTCAGCCTGTGGGTTTTAGTCCCTTTGGCAATGGAAGAACACCTTCACAGGGGTGGCATATCAGATACTCTGTAAATCAGATTCATAACAGTAGCCAAGTCATAGTTATGAAGCAGCAACAACAACAATTTCATGGTTGGGGTCACCAAGACACGAGGAACTGTATTAAGGGTTGCAGCATTAGGAAGTCTGAGAACCACTGAATATGACAATATGGTGCTGGGAGGAGCTAACAGTGTCTTTCACACTTAAAAACCTGAGTCCATGAGGCACACACTCAAGACAGACCTAGACTTCTTGCTAAGAGTAAGGCTAGAACCAGAGCCGCAGTCCAGAGGCAAAGAAAGGCAAAGATGGCCATTCCACAACTGTTGGGGCTCCTGCCAAGACAGACTCTTACCGACAAAAGCCTGTCTCATTGAACTCTGAGGCCTCGGTGTTCTCATTTTTCAAGTCTGCATGTCGGACATGACATTCTAATGCTCTGTCTTGAGTTTCTCATACATAGCATTTGGCCTGTAGTAGGGCCTGGACCCAGAAGCAAAGGACTCCATGAACACAGGCCTCAAGGGTCATATGAATTCAGGCTGACCTCAGCCCAGGGGTGCCACATCCTGGCTCCTGTGTACTGGGGAATCCTGGTGCTATCATGTTATTAGGCCAACAGAGGCTGGGTGTTCAGAAGGAGGTAGCTGGGGCTCGCTAAGATGTTCCGTGAGTCTATACCACAGGTCTGGGCCCATCAGAAACTGTGATGATGTTTCTGCTGCCTTAAAACAGATTCTAAATACTGGGTGCCTATCACTGCATGGAGGCTGAAATCACAAAAATGAAGATCGCCAGGTGGCACCAAGGTGACCACATTGGCAGAAGTTCTGCTTAAAATGGGGCTCCCAGTCCCGAGCACAGGTATCACCTGGAAACTGAGTCAGGCAACTCCTCATGCCTGCCAACAGATAAAAATTTAGGGCCTAGAGGAAGACACACACACACACACACACACACACACACACACACACACACACGGGGGAGGGGGAGAGGTGTTAAGTAATGGGATGCTGAATAAACAAATGGAGTTGTATCATCTTAGAACCTAGAGGAGCAGGGATCAGTATCAGGCCTCTCTTGCCCAGAACTCACTGTGCCTTCCCCAGGACCATTTACTTCTTGCTGTTTTAAACTGAGCCTGAAGGCCAGCCTTCCCCTGCCACTCTCTGGTCTCTCTATTCTCTATCCCAAATAGCCTGCTTAGCCTTGCTAACATGTCTATGGCCGAACCGTAAAGGCACTGAACCAATGCCCCAAGAGAAGCTGGTGTTGCCACACACCAGGATACAGTAGCTCGTCCAGGAAAGGGAACCCTGATCACGAGGAACCGCCGTTTTCTTCCTGCTAACTAGCTCCTCTCACAACTCACCAGAAGTGAAGCTGTCTTTTCCAGGAGCCTCTCCTGGGACGTAGGGGAAGCCCTTCAGAACCCCTTCTTCCAAAGCCGTGGGGCTCTCTCTGATTGATCGGAAATCCCGCAGTACTTCCCATGTAGGGAACTGAGTGTTTATCTTCTACTGGATTTATATTGACAAGGTTATGGTATTGTAAAAATTTATGTATGTTGTAATTCTCCAGAACTACCTGTATCTCCTTATTTACAAGAAAATAAAGGCTTAATGAGGATGCGAAAGATACTTCTTAAGCAACTTACTGGTAAAGAGCCTATAGAGATCATTGTGTCAGTAAATAAAACGCAGGTTATTTTTTCCATGTTGATAACAATTGGCAGATTGTATTAGCATGCTCCTAGGGATCTGTAGGTAATTAGTATCCAAAAGATTCACTTTGAAGAGTTTGTGAAGATACCCGATGGACATTGCCTAAAATTACATCTAAAAATCCTGTAGAGATTGCTGTTAATGCTTTTATGCATTGCTCTTCAAAGGAGCAAGAACCATATATTTTATGTACAAATTTCACATCCTCGTCAAATTAGATTGTGCCGTCTTCTGGTGGTACAGCTCAACAGTCTAAACTTTATGTGTTCAGCCAGCTTTAGTTAGAAATTGCTCAGCCATTGGATATTTTCATTAACTCCACATATAAATTTGTACACAAAAACAGAGGTAGAGTAAATGGAAACTGGCCTAACTTAGGAAAAAAATAATTGTTACAATAGAGGTCAAGGGCAGATGGAACAGCAAAACAGCTTTAGAACTCATGGAATACCCCCCCCCCCCCGTTAGAACAACCAGGATGGGTGTGCCTCAGAGAGGCAGAGCCCCGAGGCCTGCATGTCCTTAGGATTCATGCTGTTATGGAGTGTCGTTCTGTTTGCTGTCCTTGCGGTCTTCACAGTTTTCTTAATTTGTGAACAGTACGAAAGCTCTAAGGAGCCTCCAGACACTCACTGGGCAGTATCATTGACACTCACAATAATAATGCTTGATCTTGCTGGAGCAGATTAATGATTTAACCATCATCCGTGGAAAGAACTTTAAGATGTAGATTGTTAGCAGTGACCACCACCTTTAGAAAGAATTTGAAAAAATAGCTTGTTTAGTAAGGATAGGTGGTGTTATTTATCTATTTACTTGTTTGTTTGTTTATTTGTTTTTGTCAGTGGCTCCGATACAGAAAATCTTGAACTATCTGAAGCTCATAAAGGTACACTGTTAATAGTTGAGCTAGGGACTTTCTGAGGTCAGGGAGCAAGAGCAGCAGCTCAGCACTGGCTGGTGCGACTCTCAGTGGGGCTGGGCTGGTGATGAAGGTGATTCATTTCTTGTGCCCACTTTCTTACTCAACTTCCTGATATCATTTAGTAAAAACAGTTAATGAGTAGATGCGCACATTGAGGATGTAAAGACTGCTTGTTTTTTTATATAAACATTTAGATATGTGATTCTATTAGTAATTTTGTAAGATAGTTATAAGGTAATTATTCTTTCTTTGTAACTACAAATTGCAGCCTGCCGGTAAAAAATACCTGGCTAAAAGAAATACCTTCCTTGCTTACACCCGAGTACCTATTGATCTATAACAAGTCGCTTAGTTACAAATATGTGTGGGTTCTTGGGAATAATTTGTTTCTTCACCTATAATAAGTAAAATGTTTTTCATGTAACGGTATTGGGTAACATGCTGTTTTTTCTTGATCATTAAAAGAAAAATAGCATGTAATCACATTATAATTTTTGTACTGCTTGAAAGATTTTGCTGGGATATATAAGCTGTGGGAGAAAAAATAAATTTGTTGGATCTTGTTGGAGTTTGTCTTGTTTCATCTATCACTTGTGTGTGTGTGTATCTGTGACTATGTGTATGCCTGTGTCCATGTGTGAGTGTGTGTGTGTGTGTGTGTGTGTATGTGTGTGTGTGTGTGTGTGTGTGTATGATTCTTTCTCCCGTTTTTTCTTTCTTATTTTTGATGGCTACAAGCAGTATAAGCCCAGACTCTGGATATAAGCAGTTCTGGCTTAGAGAATCAAGCTTTGTACCCTCAGGAAAAAGTTTGCTGAAGGATCAGTCGCTGATGATATGCCCTGCCTCAATTTACCTTGTAATGTTGAAGCAGACCTTTGACAAAAATGAGTTATAAATTTAAAAATAGTGTGATAAGGACTTAAAAAACTCTAACCTTTTTCTGCTCTCCATTCTTAAATGTTTTTTATCTCTATAAATTTGTTTGCTCTCTGATCACAAACTAAAACCTCATAAGAATATTATGTAAATTATTTAATCTCAGGATTTGTAAATTCATTGGGCGTAGTTTAAAATGTGTAAAGTCTATAACAAAAATAGCTTAAAACTTGTAAGTAAAGGTTAATGGTTTAAAAAAAATCTACAAATAGGAGGTGCCTGTAAAACATTTCAGTCCTGCAGAGTCCTTTGCTTGTTATCTGCTTTTTTAGACTAAGGAGACAACAGCAGGTCTCCAAAATATTTTGGCCTAGGATGGAAGTTTATATCATGATAAATTTCTAAGGTTATTCAGATCTACACAGGTTAACAGAACCTGACTTGCAGATGTATGTCTAACCGTTTATGTGTTTGATAAGTGTTCGATACCAGGCTCCTAGAAAATTTTAAATAAAAAAACCATGTACTTAATAAATTTGGTGAATTTAATATATAAGGGTTATAAATTTCTAAGGTATATATCTAGCCTCTTTGTCCTTCCCAACTTTGTTATCCTTTAGCTATTTGGATAAACTGAATCTCATACATGATATGTTGATAGTCTATAATGGCACACTATGAAAGAATTTTAAAAAACTACATTTAAGGTCTATTTTGGTTTTTAAAATTAATTAATTCATCCCAATCAGAGCCCCCTCCCTCCTCTCCTCCCAGGCCCACCTTCTTTCTTCTCCCCTCTCCTACTCCTCAGAAAAGGGGAGCCCCCCCCACCAGCTCCAGCACATCAAGTTGCATCAGGACTGAGCACATCCTCTTCCCCTGTACTCTGACAAGGCAGCCCCACCAAAGGAAGAGATCGAAAAGCAGGCAACAGAGTCCGTGTCATAGGCCCCACTCCTCTTACTAGGAGACCCACATGAAGACTGAGCTGCCTGTTAGCTACATCTGTATACTGGCCTATGTCCAGTCCATGCATGGTTGGTGCTTCAGTCTCTGCAAGTCCCCCATGGCCCTGGTTAGTTTGCTCTGTTGGTTTTCTTGTGGAACTCCTATCTCCTCTGTGTCCTTCTATGCTTCCCCCAACTCTTCCACAAGGCTCCCTGCATTCCACCCAATGTTTGGCTGTGAGTCTCTGCATCTGTTTCTACCCACTTCTGGGTGGACTCTCTCAGAGGACAGCTATACGAGGCTCCGGGCTGGAAGTGTAATTGAATATCGTCAATAATATCAGGGGTTGGCTCTCTCCTGTAGAGGGGGTCTTGGGTTGGGCCAGGCCTTGTTTGGACCTTCCCTCAGTCTCTCCTCTATTTTTATCCCTGCACAACAGAATGGCTAAGATCACAAACTCAAGTGACGACACATGCTGGAGAGGATATGGAGAAAGGGGAAGATTCCTCCACTGCCAGTGGGAGTGCAAACTTGTACAATCACTTTGGAAAGCAATTTGGTGCTTTCTCAGAAAACTGAGAATAGCTCTACCTCTAGCCCCAACTATGTTCCTGCTGGGTGTATACCCAAACAATTCTCTACCACACAGCAAGGACATTTGCTCAGCTATGCTCCTAGCAGCCTTATTTGTAATAGCCAGAAACTGGAAACAACCCAGATGACCCTGAGCTGAAGAATGGGTAAAGAAACTGTGGTACGTTTACACAGTGGAATATTACTCAGCAATTAAAAGCAAGCATAGCGTTAATAGTGTCAGGGTTGGCTCTCTCCCATGGGGTTTGACCTGTTCTAGGTTGGCCCTTTCCTCAATCTCTGCTCCATCTTTATCCCTTCACTTCTTGTAGGAAAGACAACTTTTGGGCGGGAGGTTTGGTGGGGGTTGGTGTTGCCCTCCCTCCATTGGAAGTCCCACCTGGCTACAGGACATATCCTCTTCAGGCTCCACATCCCCTGCTGTTAGGGATCTTAGCCAGGGTCACCCCCATAGACTCCTGGGAGCCTCCCCTGTCCCAGAGATGTTCCCCCAACAATTTCTGTTCTCTCTCCAGGTCCCCCTCCCCCTCCCTCACCCCTGCTTCTCTACTCCTATTACCCTCTCCACCTCCTCTCCCGCACAGCTCCCTCCATCTACTTCAGATGTCTATTTTAGTTCCTCTTCTGCATCCCTATTGGGCCCTTTTTGTCTTCTTTTGGGGCTTTGGGTTGTAGCATGGTTATCCTGAACAATATGGCTAATGTCCACTTATAAGTCAGTGCATACCACGAATGTCTTTCTGGGGCTGGGTTACCTCACTGAGAATGATCTTTTCTAGTTCCATCCATTTGCCTGCAAATTGCATAATGTCTTTGTTTTTCAATTTTTATTTTTATTTTTTCTTCACAATTTATTCATTATATATATATCGATCAACTCCACCCAGTCCCACCCTCCCTCTCTTTTTCCCCTATCCCCTTCCCCTAGTCCACTGAAAGGGGAAGTTCTCCAGGATTGCCATCTGCCCATAGCTTGTCAAGTCTCATCAGGATTGCCTGGATCTTGTTCCTCTGTGGCCTGGCAAGGCTGCATGACCAGGTGCGAGTGATCAGAGAACAGTCAACTGAGTTCATGATAGAGGCTGCTTCTGCTCCCTGATGTCTTTGTTTTTAATATCTGAGTATGAACATGAGAAACAGTAACATTTTCACCTTTCATTTAATGCTAAAATTAATTTTATTTTTAAAATTTAGTTAATTATTCAGTTTACATGTCTGATATTTTAAGTGTTCTAGAAAATATTTCAACATTTGGTGTTAATCTTGTGTTTTTTTTTCTTTTGCCACATCTGTCTCCCTAGAGCTAAACTCCTTTCCTTATTCAGCAGTAAAGCTTATATGTTAGGTTAGTTGGCCTTTTGGTTCTTGGTGTGTTGTTTTGAGACAGGATTTCACTATGTGGCCTTACTGTGTAGCCTGGAACGTACTGTGTAGACCAGGCTGGCAGTGATGTCATAGAATCTGCCTGCCTCTGCCTCCCGTGGCATAAAAGACAGGTGACACCACACCAGGTTAGACTTGTGTCTTTCAGTTATTGAGAGAATCACCTGGGCCATTACAGAAGTGAACCTGGGGTGCACAGAACAAGAGAAATCAGATCTTTCCTTCTTGTCACATTATTGTCCGGGAACAATGAAAACAAGAGTGACCCATGCAGGCCATGGAGGGAAGGAGAACAGGCCCTCAGGGATGTTCGGGTCTTGGCCATTTCTTCTGGACCCTAGGACAACCCCATCGACACATTCAGCACAAAGGGCACATTGTTTCAAGAAAACAGTCTCCAAGAAGACAGACATTATCACTGCTCTCTTAAGCAGCATAGACCCCAGATCCACAGAGCTGCAAGTAATGGGAAAACCTTGGATATAACTCAAGAAGCATCGGTCAGTGTATGCTTAGTCTCTGCCCACCTCACCACTGTTTATTATCTACAGTAAGGGGCTTTTGCTCTTCCAAAAGTGTATTTTGACAGCCTGGTGAGAGGCCTACATCTTCAGGTCCCTTCTGTTGTACAGCTGCTGTGGATCTGACCTAGGAGGCTAGCCCTGTGCATTCAGAACAGTGTGATGACAGCATGAGGCATTTCAGGTGACCTGGTCCACTGTGCATCTTCCGGGCCACCTCATCCTACTAAAGAAGGTGCTGAGCTAGAGGGAGGCTTCACTAGGTCAAGGACTGCTTGAATTTCATCACAGCTCACTTCTAGACAATCAGAGGTAGACAATAAAAAAAGGTCAGCCAGGTGTGAGGGCAATTTTTCATTATCAATTTGATTATAAAGTGATTATGGCCGGACAAAGGATAGATAAATCATGTTAGGTGTAATTATTACATGGTAATAGTTTTCATTTGGAGATTAGTAGGGACATAAGGGAATACAATTGTATGTCAAGTTGACATGGAATGGACTTAGCATAGCTCTTATTGTCAACTTGACTACATCTGGAATTAACTAAAACCCAGAAATGGAGGGGCACACCTAGGAGGGAATTTGGCTCCAATTTGAAGTGGGAAGACCTATGTCTAATCTAGATATTGGAGGTAGGAATAAAGGCCTTCAATCCAGGTCTTTTGAGCTGTGAAACCCCACCTCTAATCTAGGCCACTTCTTCTCCTGAAAGCCTAGATAAGGACATGGAAGACGGAGGCATTTTCTCTTTGCTTGCTCTCACCTTGCTAGCAAGTCCATTTCTTCACTGGCATCAGAGCCTACTTTTTCAGGATTCCAGCATATACTGAGGACAAGCTGAGACACCCAGCCTTGTGGACTGAGTACTCCTTTATTAGACTATCAATTCATAGCCAGCCATTGTTGGATTAGCTGCACCACAGCCTGTAAGTCATTCTAATAAATGTCCTTCCTATATATGGGAAGATTTGTTTTATAAGTTGTTACACTAGAGCATACTAGAGAACCCTGACTACACCAGGCATGGAGAAAAGACCTTGCTGAGCAGTGGGGCCTCTCATAACAGACTCAGCTCAGTTACAAACTCCATTGAACCCTGACTACACCAGGCATGGAGAAAAGACCTTGCTGAGCAGTGGGGCTCTCATAACAGACTCAGCTCAGTTACACACTCCATTGGCCACCTCCCCTTAACCTGGTTTTCAGGTGATGCCTTGATGATGGCTTTCTTGTTTTCTATAACTTCTGGACAACAAAAGTAAAATAAGAAAAGTCCCAAACCTTTCAAAAGGACACACAGTAATATAATTACATTAGAACATCAAATGGAGACATTCTAGAGCAAATGAGGAGTGGAAAACCGGATGTCTTAGCTTCTCTGGACAAAGATCTGCCACATGAAGAAGAGAGGACAATTTCTGGGAAGTTTGTTCTCTCATCCATGTGAGTCCTAGGGACGAAAATCAGGTTTGTAGGCCTGGCAACAAGTACCATTATCTGCTGAGCTGGCTGCTCAGATGAACACACCAGCCGTGGAACTGAATGATGCATCTATATTAGTGCCTCCCCTCTGTGTGTGTGTGTGTGTGTGTGTGTGTGTGTGTGTGTGTGCCTGTGTGTGTGTACCCTTTGTTCATAAAGAGTAGATCCTTTTACCCTTTGTGTGACAGCGTGAGTCTGGGGACCCACAGGATTATTTTCTTCTGACTCAGGTAAGTCTCAGAAGTCAGATTCTTTCTAGGGGAGCTTCACAAGAATAAATTACTCATCTGGAAGAAACACTTCCTCAATACACTCTGGGATTTGCTGTGGTAAAAGAGCAGCATATGAACCATCCCTCTCCCTTCTTAGCTTTGCACAGACATGCTTTCCCCCAGACATGGCCTCTGCTGCAGGCTCCACCCACAAGGGCTAGTCTGAAGATTCCTCCTAACACTTCTTGCCTGGGACATCTAAAGGAAATCCTTCCCTCTCCCCACCTCCTTCCAACTCCAGGAGTGTCTTCTCAATTCTGCATTTGATCAGGTGGGCCTCAACTGCATTGTCATTGTAGATGAGAGGTGACAGACCTGCTCCAACCCGGATGCTGGAGTCGGATCCTGAACTCACAAATACCCTGCAGGGATGCCTGTCAGCCTAAAACAAAGAGCACGCACCCTTTATGGACCTGTCCCTACAGATCTCCACACACTTTTCTCTTTTGTTGTGGGTAATCTCCTCCAACAACACAAACAGCTGGAAGGACAAAAGTCAAGTGCAGGGACAGGAGAGATGGCTTGCCCATTAACAGGGTTTGTTGCTCCCTTAGAGGACCCAGAGGTTAACATTCCTCTGTAACTCTGGTTCCAGGTGTAATCTGATGCCCTCTTCTGGCTGATGTGAGGATTGCATGCATGTGAGGCTTTGCAGACACTCAGCAGGCCAAACACCCACACACATAAATGAATGAAATAAAGTTCAAATACAAAGAAAGAATAAACAAAACAAAAAAATATGTTCCAACACATCTAGGAGGTCATTATCTCTGCACTGTGTATATCACTAATGCTGTATATATCACCAGAGGCAGAGAGCTCTCTGACTTTCCTCATTTCTCTTACACCTGTCCCGAATATTTTCATTTTCTAGGGTTTACAGCAGTACAGTTCTGTTTGTCATTAATTTGGTCTGCATGACCATTGTATGGACATGTGCATACGGAGTGCCACATTTAATGGTATCTAAATATATGGCCTTAAGGTTATAGTCTAGATAGGTTTTCCACCATGAGGTGAGTATCCACAGAGGAGGTGACACCATCCACGTCACCTCCCTTTTGTAGTCCTAAGATCCCTGGCTGGGAAGCAACCTGGGACTTGAAGACATCCATCCTTTCCTTCTGGGTTACAGTCTGTGACAGCATACCTCACTAAAGAAGGGTCTTAAGAGTTAAAAGTTGCAGATTAGTTTTTTATTCATAAAATAATTTGTTTTACTCAACGGGGGCACAAAGGGATAGTCACTATATGCACTCTATAGCCTCAGCAAAATAACAAATCAATAAGAACAAAGAATTATCAAAACCTTAAAGAAAAACAAAGAAAACCAAAAACCCCAAAGTAACCAAAACTCAAACCAAAAAACCAAACAAAAAATGTAATCTAAGCAGCCTTCTCTTGCTTCAGATTTAGCAGCACAAACCCACAGTCTGTGGTTGGCCTTGGAAATATGGTGGAAAGGCAGTCGATGATTATAATAACCTTTTCAAGAGGAGTGTAGCCAGGCCTCTTTTGGGGCTTTGTAGGTTAAGTCCTCCCAAGGCTAAGGATAAGACATGCGACAGACTCAAGGTCTTTCAGATTCTCCTGACTGATCTCTGTTAATGTATTCTAGATGACCTATCAGGACAAGCACTATTTTATACCTTTAGACACTCTTAGATGCTCAGCAACTCTGGACATGCCTCAGAGCTTCTCTGAAGCCCTTCCAGGATTCTTGCATATTCAGCAATAAAGAATCCCAATCTCTGTGTGGAAAAACCCACTTCCCTTGTCTACCTGGGCCACAGCACTTACTCTGCTCAAGTGTTTCAAAGTCCATCTGTTGATGTGTACCAACCATTTTGTTGCATATAGTTTCTAGCAGCCAGAGTCTTCCTGAAGGTTTTTCCAGAAGCCCATACATTTCTCCATTTACTAACACATCCTCCATACAGAAGTGCTTGTCTGCATATAGTGTTTCTTCCTTGGCTCTGAAGTGCTCAGCCTTATGCACTTAAAGCTTTATCCATTCACAGGTCTGTGCTTTCCACATTAAGCTGCTGAAAGCGAAGCTTTTTAGTTTCTTAGCTTGAAGAATTATCACAGATCTTATTGTTCCTACACAGTTATGGTTAATAATGACCTGGTCCAATCCCACAGCCTTGAGACCTGAGCAACTGCAGCCACACAGGGTCAAACTGAGCCAGTAGACATCTCTGAAATGCTTTGATACAGTGGGATTCACTTGTTACTGTTTTCAGGTCATTCCTCTTAAACTTTGAAACGTAAGCATTCATCATTCATTGTCTGCCTTATCAAGACAGGAATAGGAATCCTGAATTTTCTCTGACATATTGGGTAGAACTTGCTTGTGGAGGATGCTCTTCACATCCTGGAAAATCTTGCATGGTACATGCTGCAGAGAGCAAGTCATGGATTTATAAGATATTTGTGGGTGTCTAAATGAGCCAAAGTTAACTCATGTTCTGTTAGGAATACGTATCTTTAAATAGTCCCTTAGCATGCCTAATCACCCCCAAATTACAGCATTTTCAGTCACCTCTGGGGTACAGATTACATAATATCCAGCGTTATTCTTTCCATTGGGATTCAGGGCTGCATGATAAATAAATTGTGAATCTCTCATTTTTTCTCTCCAAAATTCATCAGGTGTTGATTGTTCTGAAAACTCAAGATTTGTCTTTGGTCTTGATGTTTTGGGCCATCTGAGGGTCATGCCCAAACCTCATCAGCTACAGGCACATCACTGGTAGTAGCTCAGGCTGTGTTCCCTGAAGGTCATATCTGCTGTTACTGCCTAGTTGTTGTACTGTCACATGATACACAAATGATTCCCATGTAGCTTACTTTTATACACAGCTCGATCTGATCAGAATCTCTGTTGCTTGGAGTCAAATTCTTTGTACTAGCTGTAGGTTGCCATACTACCTCTGGATAATTTTGGAATGGTATGTTCTATACGCATGCTTTTTATTTGATTTCACATTATCCAGCAACACTGTATATCGCTCTTGAGCATCACATTATCTGGTTTTCCAGCCAAATGACTGTTAGTTCCTACTGGGTTAACATTGTGTGGTAGTTTCTAGAGCACTCTTTGTGGCCCTAAGAGATGCTTCTCGTTATATTATCACCCACTGATGGCGTCATACACACAGCCTATGATGCAGAGCCTTTGAATTGTGAAAAAGAAGAAAGTCTACAGCAGGCTGATCCTGTAATGTGTTAGCCACTGTGTGATTCTCTCAGCCAACATATGCCTGTGAGCCTCTGCATACCCGAAGAATGTCAAAGATGTCTCAGACGTCCTCTATAAATCCATTCTCAGGACGAGTCTTTTCAGCCCAGGCTGTGAAACTGAAAAAAACCCAGTCGTTTTCCCCATGAAAGGACAACTGACTAACACAGGGTTGAGGGACAGTTGTCATCTCTGTAGAGCATTAACCTAAGCATCAGATGTGTGTGACATGTGCAGCTTCAACACTGTGCTGGAGAAAGACGAGGATGCTTTTGGTTGGTCTGTCTGGATAACTGTGTGGCATCGACATGGTCTTCCGTGACATATTTCCCAGCACATACGGAGGGCAGATGACTCAGCTCTCCAAAGCCCCTGACAGAGTAACATGTTGTTTTGCCCCTTACTGGGGCCACTTCCTGGTGGGTGTCAGGGTCCTGAATAGTCTCAGGTTTTCTCTGTCCCATTTTCTGTATCTTATTTTTGATGTTTTCTTTTCTCCTGGAGTAGGAAGCCAACAGACCTGTGGATCAGATTAGGGCTGCATCACCTGCAGGTTGGGTGGTACTGGCCTCCCAGGTGAGTTCACAGTTCACAGTGTGTGTGTTTTTCTGAGGAGGTCTTGATCCTAGTGCAGAATGTTGTGCTCAAGTTGTCTGTGGCTTTGTTTGCCCTCCTCAGTTCTCTCAAGTGTGCTGTCAGTGAAGAAAGGCAATCAGTCAGACCCAGAAGCACCCTCGCTGGGCCAGAGGCTAGACAACATCAGGGCCTATTTACACACAGGAAACCAGAGTCAAGGAAGAAAACCCACCCCAGGATTGCCACAGTTGCTGGGGATGGCATGGAATGCTGGCTCACTTGCCTGGTACACTCAGTGACCCTGCTCCAGCAGCTCTGTCTGCAGGGCATTCTCATCCTGGGCTGTGGCATGTTCCTGCTCACACTGGAGTTTTTGAGTCCTAGGGGAGGAAGGACCACAGGCCTGGTGAGTGTCTGCCAGGTCAGCTGTTGAGCTCGCATGAGTTCTATTCACCTGGACAATCTAGCATGATTTCTCAGCTGAGGCCATTCCCTGACTCCCCAAGGGAGAAGGGTCAGAGAGTTCTTGGGCCTGGAGTGTTTCTGAGCTTTTTAAAACTGCTGGAAGCTGAACCAAGGACAACACACTGTGCTGGACTAGAAAAAAGAAAAACCCAGCACGTTTCTCCAATACTCCAGAATTATTCTTTTGAAAAAAAAGCAGTGTGGCAATGTCTGAGTCACAGTTCAGGAGAGATGTGAGCAAACTGGTAAAGCATAGGCAGGCCCTCTGGGGAGCCTGCACAGCACTGAGGGAAGGCTGTGATTTCTTTTTTACAGCACAGAAGCATGCCTGTGTTAACTTGTCATCCCCTAAGCCTGTTTATAACCAAAGAAACAATCTCACAGGAAACCAATGTACACTGCAGAGAGCCTGTATCATCCGCAGGAGTGTGTTGCATGCAAATCTGCCCAAGGGTAGGAACTGACCTCTAAAGGTGATGCTCCTGAAGGAGCATAAAGCGGTAGAGGATTCTCTGTCTTCCACAGCAATGCTCCCCCTGCTAGGTTTGGGACTACCATAGGAGGGTTTGCGGGGAGACCTAAGGGACAAGTTACTCAGGTCATATGGGAGAGCGCAAAAGGGAGGAAGAGGTGCACAATTCCCAGGATCAAACATTGTTTCCTGGACAGAATCTTGGTGAGTGGACCAGTACAATCCTCTGAGGAGATTTTTCCCTGGCTGAGAGTCATGCAGATGTCCAGAAACCCTAAACAGTCAGAGATGTAGGAACAGGGAATCCTCTTGGCTCCACCCTCTTCCCAGCCTGAACCCCTACCTCATCTCAGAGTCACTGAAGTGATGCTGGATCTTTTCTGCCACGTCCCTTTGCTGGGTGACCAGCTCTTTCTGCTTCGTTGTGTCCTCCAGTCTTTCCTCCAGTCCTTCCTGTTCCTGTTCATTAGAACAGTGTGTTCTTAGTGGAGTGGTGCATGTGTGTGTACAGATACACACACTTCTGAACACACACAACTTGTGTGTACACATACAGACATACTGTATTGCAGTAGCCTGTTCAGTTTCCCGTTAATGTTAATATAGTAGATCAACCAGGATACTATGGAGAAGAAATGTATCCTCCCGTGGATGGGATATGAGCACAGTGGGCAGGTGATATAGACAGTTCAGTCAATGAAGTACCTGCTGTGTAAACCTAATACATAGACATTTGAACCCTGGGCCCTTGGCCTGTTAGCCAAGCCTGCTTAGCAAGTTCCCAAGGCTGTGCAGTGTTGGCTTGTTCCCCAGCACAGGACCACTGGATGAAGGTGGGCCAGACAGTTGCTCTGGCTCACTCTTTCCCAGTTGTGCAAGGTGAGCAGCTTTTCCAAATGAAGCTCCCTTAGTCACAGCCTTCCTCACTTAGGTCCCCAAACAATGAGCATTGAAACGAGAAGATCTCTACAACCAGGAGCCAAAACAACTCCTCCCTGTAAGGTGACTGTGTCAGGGTTTTTTTTGAGTAACAGAAGGCTGGCTTACTCAAGGCTGAGTGATTGCAAGTATCATTTCATGCTGAACAACAGTCCATGAAGAGCTGGACCACATACTTTTTTCTCATCAGCTGATGGACATCTATAATGTTTCTGCTTCGGGCTGTTCAAAGAAGGCTGCTATGTCCCGATGTCCCCTAGTCTTTCTGTAGACACTTGTTCTGGAATTGCTGGGTCGCCTTGGGACTGCAGTTCAACTCTCTGAAAAATTGTGCTTCTCACAGGGCCATCCCATTGAACACCACCAGCAATGTCTGAGGGTCCTCGTTTCTCCCGACCCTCCCTGAGGCTGATTTTGAATTTGATTTGAATGAATTTGAATAGAAGCATTTACTGATGCTGCAGACACAGCACAGGGTGAGTGCTTTAGACCATTTCGAGCCTAAGGGGGCTGCACTGAGACAGCCAGTTCTCACACTTCAGCATGCCTATCGGTCTTCTGCAAGGCTGAGATGCAACCGCACACAATTCAGAATCTCTCAAAGAATAAAATCCAGGCCAAGGCCACGGTGTACTGAACCAAGGCTAGGCAATGATAGAAAGAAAATGGCTGCAGGCAATGACGATAACAAAACAGGATGCAGGAAAGACATATGGAGCCACCTGACTGACCAGTGAGCAGACACTATTCACCAAGAGCAGAGCAGTGACACAAACCCTTAGCCAGTCTTTCCTGACTCTCAAGCACTGGGATTTGCCACAGCAGCCTCCTCCTCTCCTCCAAGGACTCCATTCCCATGGTTTTCTCCAAAGGACTTTTTTACAGACACTTTTGCCTCTACAAACACCTGAATGTGTCTGATCTAGGTTTATGGCAGCTTTTCTGTCCTTTGTTCTAGCGAGCTAGGTGGGCAAGCAGAAAGACCAGCAGGTGCATAAGCAGACAAGTGAGCTGACACAGTGCTTTCTCGTTACAGACATTAAAGTTGGTCTCTATCACCGCTTATGATGTTCCATGAACAAGTGAACATACATATATGCAGAAACACACACACGAATACAGCCATGCACATTCACACACACACTTGCACATACAAGCACCCCTCTACATACAAACACCTACACAAGCACTCTTCCCTACATATGAAGGCAACGTGAGCACACCCAAATTCACCCATACCTGGGCACATTCATACAAACACACATACACACTACTGTGCAAACAAGGGCCTACACATATGCATAAACACACCTAGAAACACAGCACACACAAATGCTCACACATTTGCACATTCAAACAGATGCCCACACAGACAAACACAAACCACACACACACACACACACACACACACACACACTCACACACTCACGCCAGTGAGAGGTCTATTGTGTTGTAACACCTGTCTGCTGCACGAGGAGGTAGTGGGACCTGTCAGCCGTGTCAAGGCTCTTAGACTCACCCAGGCTTTGCTGCCCATGTTTGCACTTACTTCCTCTTCCAGGACATTTTTCATCCTGAGACTCACTGACCCTACAAGTAACTTACAACCTCTGCACTGGTCCAGCCAAGCTGGGCCACACCACACCAAAATCCAGGAAGGAGGGCTCCAAGCAAAGCTTCCGGCTACATCCAAGTTGGCCCATCAAAGTCTCCTTAGTTAACCTACCCTGGCTCCTGCAAAGAAGACGTTGGTAGGACCAGAGGAAAACAGTGACCCGGGGTCATTACACGGGGACTTTCCGACAGATGGCAGCTCATTCAGTATGAGAACAGCACCCCAGTCAGTCAGTATGAGGCTGAGAGGGAAACTTCATGGCTTTCCTGAAATGCAACATTCTGTACAGCTAGGAGGAGGAATTTGTCCTGAGACACAGCCATGCACATGATACAGTCAGCAACAAAATGTCCGCAAAGGATGCACCGAGGGATGTCATGCTGTGATGATGCCAATGAGAAAAACCAAAATTCCCAGGAGGTGAACTCTGTGCAGGGAATGTAGAGAAGTTACATTGTATTTTTAAAATGGCCGTATTGTTTGATTTTTCTTATTTTAAAAATGTTCAATACGAAACAATAAAAATGTGTAAGAATGAAGAGAAAGCCACCATGTCCTTCCTCTCTCTGAGCAATTGAACCTTGTCGAAACTAGATGAGACTAAACAAGACAAGGAGCTCCACCTGAGAGGGGACAAGAGGCCCCAAGAGTGCTGGCCATCCAGCTTAGCCAACAGGAAGTTTGACTGAGGTTCAGTGACAGAACTGGGCTCATGGCAATAATGGAGAGAACAGGACAATACAGGACATCATTATCTGGCCTTCCAACACACCCAACAAGGTGCATATCTGCACAGACATGCATACTCCACACACGTGTGTGTACACACCCACGCACATGCATGCATGCACCATAGAAATCGTAAGTGAGCAGAAAGCAATGAAGGACATCATGCTGGATGAACTGTTGAATTTTAGAACATATAATCCAGTTGTTTCAAGGGAGACCCACGACAGCTCTCCATCCTTTTGGGACTAAAAATGCCCAGCAGAGCACACTGCTTAGGCAGCTAATGGTGAGGTAGTTGCAGAATATTTTCTCTTGAAGTCTCAAACATCTCACACCAAATCCTAGCCTGTCAAAAGCCTTTCCCACATCTGTGGTCACCCAATTGCATACAGACTCTAAGCTCCAGGAGAGAACTCTCCAGCAGCACTCAGAGAAGAGAATGCTGACCAGCTGCTACTCAGGCTTCTGTCACTGTGACCCAAGATCTGGGCAGGGTCAAGAGACCACCTTGGGATACAGGGAACAAGAGGGAGAAAGGCCACATCCCACCCCAAAAGATAACAATGAGAACCACTCATTTGGTATTTGCACTGGGCTCTAATCCTTGCAAGTTGCTTCCTACCTGACCTCACATGACCCCTGCAAAGTGAAAGATCTACAGACCCCTGACCTCATCACTCAAAGCTCTGTGCTACTCTTTTGGTGATGCCCCACATAGCCTGCTGCTTCAACCTACCTGCTGCTGCTTGGCCCGGGGGCCATTGATCTTCTCATGGGCCTCCTCACAGAGCCTCTTTCCCTCCTCACAGCACTGCTGCAGAAGAGTCTGCTTCCTCAGCAGCCTTCTGTTCTCCTTCCTCACCGTGCTCAGTTCATGCTTCAGCTGAGTCCACTCACTCAGGAGCCGGCTGTGACGGATGCTGAACCAGAAACAAAATACGGTGAATGCCAACCAGAGTTTATCTGCTCCCACAACCAAGTACCATCATCCCTGCAAGGGCCCTGGTGTCCAGCAAGCCCCAGGTTGGAGCTCACAGTAACTATGCCAACATCAACTAGAGGCAGGCAAATCCAGAGAACAGCCAAATTCCTGAGACACTCAAAGTTCTTCTGAGAACCCTGACACCAAAGGGACCCATCCACCTCCCAGAACACAAATTGACCCCAACTGTGCTAATCAGTCCATGGTATTGGGAAAACATATCAGACTGAGGGCAAATACCCTCCAAGGGAGGACAGGTGACCCATAAGGAATAGTCTATCCCATCAAAACCAGCTCTGGAAATGCCCTGCCAAAGCCCCAGTGGGCCTGGTCTGTCTGATGAACCCCTCCTGGAGTAAACCTCTTTTCGATCTAGAGGCTCCTGAGGATGGCAGGACAGGGCTCATAGTCTCTGCACACAGAGCAAAACTGAGTCCAAGATGTACAAGTCCACGAGCCCCAAGTCAGGCTGCTTGCTAAGAGGCAGACAAGCTAGAACCAGAGCCCTCAGTTTGGTTTAAAGGTAAGAAGGGCAGAAGCAGTCCCTGCCAAGCGTTGTGGTTCCAGACAAGTCAGTCACTCACCGACAGGATTTGTTCTCCTCAGACAGCTTCTTGCACCTCAGAAAGGCCTCACTTAACTCCTTGGGCAATGTCTGCAGGTCTGACATCACGTTCTGATGTTGCGTTTTCAATATCTTGAATTCAGAATTCATCCTGTGATAGGGCATGGCCCGGTAGCAAAGAACCCCATGAACACAGGCCTCAAGGATCACATGAATTCAGGTTGTGTCCTGTACTACCGAGGCCCAGAAGATTCCTCATCCTGACTCCTAGGTACTGGGACTTCCTTGTGCGTATTAAACTTATTATCCTGGCCCCAGGCCAGCAGAGGCAGGGCAACCAAACACAGGGAGCTGTGAACTCCCTCAGTGGGCCTGAAGGAATACACTAGCTCTCTAAGAAGTTCCCAGGAGTCTGTGCCACAGGCCTGGGCTCATAAAAAACCTGTGATGACATTTATCCTGTCTTCAGAGCAGGGGTTTTTGATCCTGGGCTCCTACTGCTACATAGATTCCTAGAGTACATCATTAATATTTCCATGGAAGCGACTTTATAAACTCCCCAGGAGATTCCAGTGTGCCACCAGGGTGAGCACTGGGTCCAAGAGCTGTGCTGCACAGAGGGGCTCTCTGGCCTCAGCACTGGCATCACCTGGAAACTGTGAGACAGAAAAATGCCAAGGCTCATCACTGACCCTGGACTCCCAGGATCTGGAAGGAGTTCACACATTGTCCATACGATAGGCAGAGTGTGCTCTCTCTCTCTCTCACTTGAGGGAGTCCACACATTGTCCATACCATAGACAGAGTGCTCTCTCTCCCTCTCACTCACTCTCTGTGTATGTGTGTCTCTTTCTGTCCCTGTCTCTCTAACACACACACACACACAGACACACACACACACACACACAGACACACACACATACACACACACACACGGACAAACAAACATAATTAGGATGCTAAAGAAATACAGGGAGGTGTCATTCTCAGAATATAATGGACAAGACCAGAGAGGAGCAGTGATGAGCTCCAGGCCTCCCAGTCACACAGTGAGAGCCACCGAAAAGGACCAGGCCCCTCTAGCTGCTGCCAGGAGCAACCTGACACCCAAGCAGGTGCTGCTCAGATACGAAGTCTCACCGCAAACTCAGCACCTAGCATCTCCCGCAAGCCAACACCTGTCAAGTCTTCCTAAAATGCAGCCTGAGAGCTCACACACTTCCACACCCAACTCCAGACCGTGATTCAGGCCACAAGCTCTGCTTTACATTGAAGGAAGCAGAACAGCCTGGGGCCCCATCTCACGCCTGCCCAGGCTTCAAGTTCTGCTGCTCAGATGCACTCAGGAAAATCAGCTTTGACACGAGGACACCCTGGGGGTGCAGCCTCCTGTGATGTGAGGAATGCTGGGGTTGACACAGAGGGGTCAAGAGAGTCAATAGAGAGCTGGGCCTAATGACTACCTGTTCAAATCCTTGTCAGCATAAAGATCCAGGATCAGACTCAGTTGCTCGCTCTCATAGGTCATCCTCTGCAGCTGGAAGGTCAGTTCCTCCAACTTTGTCATCTGCTGCTTCTGTTTAGTGATGGTGGCGGGTTGCGACGTTGCCTTCCCAGTAGACCCTGTAGGTAGGTAAATGCAGGTGAACTTCATAGTTGAACAGCACAGGGCCAGGAGAGACCATACCGAGTCACAAGAGGAACCCTGGGTGAGAGGAAATGCAAGAGACCCAGTGAAGCCCAGAAAGAGCAGGGAAATTGTTCTCCAGCCGGGCCCTGTAAGCCATGTCTCTGTCCTCAACCACCACGGCTACATATGCGCCTCAGTCCCTACTGCAGCCCCCTTGGTCATGGAGGGCATAAGCTAGTCCATACGTGAAGATTTAGAGGGCAAGGTCAGCTCATATCTAATGTGACACAGCTAAGTCCTGGAGGCCCCTAAACTCTGGTCACATGGGTCCAAGAGCAAAGCATCTGAATGTGTGTGACCATGGTACATGTCTAGGGAAGTATCTTTCCTTTTTATTGGTCTCAGATACCTAAGGAACTTACAGGAATCTGCTGAGAACAGAGCGCATCAACACCCTATCCTTAGAGGGACACCTCTTCAGTCTGTCTGTGCCTCCTGCTGAACTATGTTGCCCCTCAGATTGAAGTAATGGGGCTACCAGCACAGCAGCTGTAGCCTTGTTAATTCCTGCCTCCCTGTCACATTAACCATAAAAAATCCTTGACCTGGGTCTGCTCTTTAGGAAACAGAAAAGCAGGATAGTGTTTTTGCTTCCCAGAGGCTCCCAGCTGCTGAGCCACATTACAGGAACATCCAGTTCAAGTCCCTCCTTTTCTGAGAAGTTCACAGCCCTGCCTAGGACTCACTGTACATTCTCCGGGACCATTTATTTCTTCCTGTTTTCCTCCAGGACTGAAGGCCAGCTTCCTCCTTCTTCTCTCTGGCCTCTCCACATGCTTGATTTGCTCTCCCAAATAGTCTTCTCAGCCTTGAGAACATGCTTATGGCGGAAACCTATAGGCACTGACCAAATGCTCCCAAGAGCAGTTGGTGTTGCCACAACACTGTTGACATCTCCAGGATACAGTAGAATGTCCAGAGAATGGACATTCCAGCAGCCCATACTTACCTGCTAACTAGCTCTTCCTCAAATCACCAGAAGGCAAGCTGTCTTCCCTCACACAAATGGGAAGACTTTAAACTCCCCCCCCCCCCTTTCAAAGCAAGCGTCTCTGTTTTACTAGAATTTATCATTACTTCATGTATGGGTTGTTTAAGACTCATGTTCTAAACACAGTTTAGGAAAGGCTCTTCTCCTCCTTAAGATCTCTAATCAATAAGTGAAAAATAAAGGTTGCTAGGAAATTGAGTCAGGATGATGAAGAAAGATCAGTTCCTCTGAAGGGAACAAGCATGTCAGGAATGATCCACAGGGCCGTTATGATGTTGTAGATTTGGTGAAAGATGTGGGGTGTGGGGTCCCATCAGAATCAAGATAATTCCCATAGTAACGATGAAAATTCCTTCAAAGGTTCAGCAGAATGCATTGCAGCCATGATACCAGCACATGTGTGATTAACGATTGACAGGGCAGGCCGGAGACACTAAGGACTGGGGCTTCTCAAGTGAGACTTCAGACACCATGAGCAGACATTCACAGGAAGAACATGGCCCATTCCTGCACAGGGCTTTGGGAAAGATGCCTAGCTAGTGAGAGGCCAGATGTTACTATGCAAAGGCATTCTCAGTGGGAAAATCCATCATGTCAAAGTCATGGGGAGAGTATGTCGTGTGTCACTGCTATGCTGCTTCACCCAGAGCTAAACAAAAGCCTAGTTCCTTGATCTGGAATTAGGAAAGGTGACACAGTCAGCTTGGAGTGCAGTATCACTGGAGCATGAGAAGGGCAGGCAAAGGGCACAAGAGAACAGAGTTTTTAAGCTGCCTTTGCTCTAGAGATTTGCCAGGGCCTCACTTCACTGCCTTCAAGTTAATGACAGCCTTGGAAACAAAAAGCTGGCACCTTGCTCAGCCTGGATCAAAATCACTCCAAAAGTCTTGACTGTGGCTTCAGACGTGTACTTGGCAAAACTGAGAGTAAAGAGTCATGTGGTGAGAACTGTGTCTTTCAAATGTTGTATCACACTGGAAAGGCATGCTAGATGAGGTCAGCAGTCTCAGAAATCCCCAATGCTAGAAGTGCAGACACAGCGCATACCTACACACTACAGCATCTGAGCCCAAACCTTGTCACTGAAGGGTGCTGAGCAAGTAAACTGAGAGCTGAGACTTTGCCCAAGCTTGTTCTGAAAGCCCAGACTTGAGTTTCCTCCACTGTGGTTGTCAAGTGTCCCATCTCTCTAGTGGGAGGTGGGTGTCTCCTCACCAGCTGTGTCGTCTCCCTCCCTGCACAAACTCACCCGGGGACAGCCTCTTCGGGCTTATTCACAGCTGCACAGAATGCAACTTGGCTTCAGAGCCCTCAGCCATGTGCTTTCAGAACCCAGAAGAAAAGTGATAGTGACCATAAGCAATCAGGTAGAGTAAGTCACTTGTTGGATCCGTCAGGATCATGTTAAAGGAGAAGCCAGGCAGAGGCAGAACACGGTCACTGGATTCACAAAGCCATTCTCACAGTCTTCTGAGGAAAACCCAGAGCTGGCAGGATGGGGTCTGCTCTTTAGGAATTCAGAGGAACAGGATAGGTCTCTTGCTTCACTGAAGTTCGCAGCTCCCAATCCTCCCTACTGGAAGACCCAGCTCAACCTCCCCTCCCCTACAAAGCTCCCCATCCCCTGCCCAGACTCACTGTGCCTTCCCCAGGACCATTTATTTCTTGTTGTTCTATAGCAAGACAGAAGGCCAGATTCCTTCTGTCCCTCTCTGGTCTCTCTTCTTTTTCTCTCCCAAATAGCCTGCTCAGCCTAGATAGCATGTTGACAGCAAAGGTTGAACCCTATAAGCACTGAACGACTACCCCATCCTCAGCTGTTTAACGGAGATAGCGGTGAGAGCATGTTTGCACCTTTGGGCTCTAAATATAGTGTTGAACACGTTAAAGGACTTGATCATCTGTCAGATGAATGACTAGTAACTCGGATTTTTAAGATTTTAGGTTTTGTCCCTGTTAGGTTGGAGCCTTAGAAGTTGTTAATATAGTCCATTCAAGTGAGAGTGCAACAGTTTTCTGTATGATTTAGTGTATAAACAGTCCCTAACTTATAAAAGTCTAAGGCTATAGTACAGATTAAAAATATTACCATTATTAGAAAACAAGAAGATATAGCACAATGACCAAGTTTTAACATAAATAAATGCCTCTAAAATTAATAGATCTTACTTTAGAGTATCCTTGGAATTCTATCATATAGTTTAGAAGAATTTTAAATTACATTTGAATTTATTATACCAAATCCATTGACTTGAAAGCCTAGTGGTGAATCTGGATCATAGGCAGCTTTTGTTGGGAGAAACAGATTTATTTCCTCAGAAATTGATAAAGACATAGGCAGTTACATGTACATTTTAAATTAGCTTAATTTAAATAGACCTTTATAACCTTGAGATTTTAGTATCTTATAAAATTATTTTGAGGCAGGGTTGAATCATATATATATATATATATATATATATATATATATCATGTTGTAAAAATATAACTTTGAATTTAAAAATCCATACCCATTTAAAATGAGTCTTGTTGCTGTCTTAGTCTAAAAGGAGATAAAACAAATAGATAATTAATCATGATTAAAATTTTTCATGCCATGTGGTCACCTTAAGGTTTACAGTTTAATCTCAAGATTTCTTTTTTTGGTAGTATAAAAAGAAACCAGAGAGTACTTTCATTTAGTGGGAGGGCAGGCAGAGAGAAAGAGGCAGGATTTTGAGAAAAGAGAAATAGGGAATCGCTTTTTACTTCCCTGATTGCTCTTAGAGTTACTGGATATTAGACATTTGCGTAGGGCAAATATAGGTGTAGCAGCTAGAGGTTTCCCAAAGGGGAGAGAATATGAAGAAGCCATTCCTGTGAATGAGAAAGGGGAAATGGAACTGGACCATGAAGCTAGTGATTCCTCAACCAAATAGCAAGTCAGGTCAATGGATTAGCCTGGCTAAGCCCAAGAACCTTAGTGTCTGGTACTAGGGCTTTATCAGCACTAAGGCTGAGTTCTTTTAGAGGGAATCTCATCTGAGGGAAAGGATAGGGGTAGTGCTGTGCCCAGTGCGTGAACCCCAAAAGACGAGGAATAAATAGACTCCGCTGTAAATACATGAGGTTTTTTTATTACAAGTTACAAGCTGCAGCTTGGGCTCACACCCCCCACTGCCAAAGCCCTGAGAGCCGAGAGCCTAGTGCTCAGTTTAGTTGGGTGATTTACAGATTCTGGTCCCTCCTAGTATGCCCAAAGTAGGGGCACTTCCTGCCTGGCAAGCATCTATTGGGTGAAATGCAAAAGGGATGCTGCATTTTAAATTGAGTGGCTATAGGAAGATCTCCAAACCATTAATGATCTGGTGCCCCTCCCTAGGGGGATGGGCCAGTTTCCTAGCAACTTTATCTCTCTAGTGGGCAGGAAAAGCAGGCAGAGCATTACTGGAAATGTCTCACTTAGCTAGTTCAGGCCTTAAATGTTAAAATAGCCATTTTTAATCTTTTGGTCTCTCAGTAGATAGACAGCTTTGGAGTGGAGATAGGAAAGGTCTCAGTGGCCTTTTAAGGCCTACTAGAAACTGTAGTTCTGCAGCACTGAAAATAGAGGGACAGAAACAAGGTAGTAAAAGCAGCTGGCAGCAGGGGAAATCACAGTGGTTTTTATAACCAAGATGGCTGCCAATCATGTGACTGCCCTCAAGTGCCCTAAGTTAAGATGGTGGTGAAACCATGTGCTTGCCCTTAGTGGAGATGGCAGTGAAGCCATGGCTCCACCCTCTTTATCCCAAAATTAACTTGGTGTCTTGCCAGGAGTTGTGTCTAGCCACAAGTGAAGTGGGAAATTTAAAACCCTAATTCTTTGGTTCAGACCCAAATGTTAGTATTTATGTAAAAATGTCATGCACACAACCAATCTTAAATCTAGTGAGGTTTATTGGATGGAGATCGAAATGGAGAGGGAGAGAGAAGGAGAGAGAGAGAGAGAGAGAGAGAGAGAGAGAGAGAGAGAGAGATAGTGGGGGTAGGAGGCACCCCGACAGAGAGAGGGGAGAAAGCAAGAAAGCAAGAGGGCTAGAGGAAAGGGGATTGGCTGACGGGTCACAAGGTTCCTGGCCCAGATGATGTCATAGGCACTAACATAGGACGTTGTCAGGGCCCCGAAGGTCCCTATAGGAAGGCCAGTTGAACTGCCTGCACAACATAACAGCTACCATCTATTGCCAGGAATCGCAAGCATGGCTGCTGTGGCTGGCTCAGCTCTCACAGAACAACAGTGGCCATGGCTGAAGAGAAAGGAACTGGGATGCGGACAGACCTCTAGACAGAGCTTGGGCTGGTTCTGCATCTAAATTAAAAATGCCATGGCAGAGGGTGTTTGGATTCCCTTTGGCTTTGTTTTGTTCTTCATAGTCATGGATCTGGTTGCAATGTGTTTAATGGTGATGGCTCTTCTCCATGCCTTCTTAAGAAAGTTCAAGGAGAAAGTGGTGGAAAAGCCAAAGAATGGAATACTAAGTTACGGACAATAGAAAGGGCCCTCTTCCTGATAAATAGATTAATAGCAACTGAAATTCAAAGCTCTCTGGCTGCAAGATACTTAGCTCTTTCTGGGAAGGGTCTGCTGATTCACTTTATCAATAACTAAGTTTCAAAAAATAATAAACTGGGCTTTGCTGGTTACAACCCAAACTGGCACATCTGTCCCCAAACTAAAAATTTTCTTGTTTCTTTGCTTGATTTTCCATTTAAAGGCTTTGAGTTACAATGATACGGATTTGAGATAAATATTTAAACAAGCTGGTGATGGCACATGCCTTTAATCCCCAAACAATGGAGACAGAAACAGGCAGATCTCTGAGTTCCAGATCAACCTAATTTATATGATAAAGCCAGGGCAGAAACCCATGCTGATTAACTGCTTACAGAGACAATCTAGAATTCAAAATGACAAACTTTTCCTTAAAGTTAAATACCATCTAAATTATTTTCCCTTAATAATAAATGATACCTTCTTACTAATCTAAAGGTTGGATTCACATCAATTTTAGGTTTATGTAAGGAGAGATAATGTCACACTCCTCTAAAAAGGCCAGCCAATCTCCTCAGAGAACTGGTGCCAAAGGGCATTTTAGCTGAAGAGATATGCTCTCTTGGTCAATGTAAGAACATGAAATTAGACTGGGAGACAAACATGAAAACTGCATGCTTCCCATGTCAAAAAACTTTTCGTTGTTACGGTAAATTCTACCAGAGTGGACGCAGGACTAGCCACAGGATTATCATCATGGATTGCTGCAGCCATGAATCATCTGAAGGAATGGGCGGGCATGGGAGCGTTAGCAGGCCTTCTGGTGTTGGTCTCCTTGGTTTGCCTGTGGTGTATATGCAAGATTAGAGTCTCACAACAGCGTAATGCAGCCATGATCATTCAGGCCTTTACAGCCATTGAAGCAGGACAGTCTCCCCAAGCATGGTTGGCTACCATAAAAAGCTAAAATGTAACGCTCAGGATGCGAGGCTAAGCACTGCACTCAGGGTCAGCCGCTTTCGACCCAGAGAAGAGCATGTCTGATTGCATGTGGGTTGATGCCCCAGGTCCCGCCTCTGAGAAAAAGGTATCGGACGGGTCTGATGCTCTTTGGGTGGATGACACCTAAATGAACATCGGTACAAAGTCCCAATTTATTTCTAATATCAGAGATCAGACCTCTACTCTTGCCTGATGCGTCTGAAACAAAAAGGGGGAACTGTAGAGAACTGCGTAATGCCGCGCCTTAAAGATGGAGCTGGTTTCCGCCTTCCACCTTCCCGATGGTGAGTGCTCTCTGTCACAAACAACTCCATATTTGGCTAAGGCTGAGGATCTGGCTTGCTTCCGTGTATGTGGACCTATCTGCATTGCCCACGTGGCACGCTGGGGTTGGCTACCCAGAGGCTATTTAAGCTGTGGGCTGGCTTTCCCCAGGGTCAGAAGATTGTTCAAGGTTCCTGAATAAACTGCACTGAGAAGAAAAAAAAAAAAAAAAAAAAAACAAAAAACAAAACTTTTCAGTGCAGACTAAATTAAGGTGTAGCATTGTTCTGACAGCCAGCTTTTCCTTTTGAATGTGAGACATTTTCATGGGGGACATTTTTACAGGGGGCAAAGTACATACCAGCCTAGTTAAGTCCTAAAAACTCAAAAATGACAATTTATATGTTTAAGGGAGGAACTGTCTATCCTGTATCAAAAGGGGCAAGCCAAGGATAGCCACAACCGATGTAAAAACTGAGGTACAGGATGCCTAGGGTATGCTTAAAGTTAAAAGGGAGTTTATATGTATTCCACCCATTTCATAGAGAAAAGGGAACAGGACAAAAATTGCCATAACATATATAAAAACCCAGGCCTAAACCTTTAAACAGGTACAAGATGCTTAGGGTATGCTTAAACTCTAAATTAAAAAGGTGCTTATATAAAGTTTACTTAAAACATGTAGTTTCTATTGCTCAAGGCCTTCTTTCAGGAGGAAAGTAATGGCTTGGCCTAAAAGGACAGGTGCCCAGGAGCCCAGAGGAGGATATTTAGATCTATACAACCTTGTTTTGATTTCAACATGACAATGAGTATACGTTCAATAATTATGGTAACTTATATTGCTGATCCTGCTCCATGGGAATAGCTCTAAAAAGGACTGAGACATGTCAATGCGTAGCCAATAATTCTTATGTGCATCCTGCACATCTCATGCATTCATAACTTGAGGACAGTGTGCTTGTGAGAAATTATATATTTTCAGAACAAAAGAACTGGACATCGGGGATGCTGGATTTAGCCTGGCAGGATCCATCTTTCCAGCACGCTGAGAGACTGACACCACTATTCCAGCATCGCCAATGCTAATGCTTAATTAACCATTCCCCGTTTTTTTTGGGGGGGACTCCAAAGAGGATTTCGACATGTCCAAAAATCAGCTCAAAGAAATCCATGAAATGACATCCAGTTTCCCTTAAGGGGAGAAGGGTTGGGTAGCTTTTTGGTTGTTTTCTGGGGCTGTGAATGTTTATTGTCATTGGGAGTTGGTTATATGTTATTAATGGTCTTATTCATAAATAAAAGGACATTAGACTCAGAGATTTTTATTTTTTTCTTTCTATCTAGATAAGAAAAATAGGGTTGAAAAGAAATAAAGGGGAATATAGAGATATCTTACAGGAATAAGACAAAAGATTATTGAATCTACTCAAATTAAGGCTTTGTTATCCTCAAATAAGGTTATTTTTAACTCATTGGTATAGAATTTTATATATTGATACAAAATAAGTATTTTTGATATATTGGGACAGATTTTAGTATGTTGATACAAATTTGAGGTTTACTTTCAGCACTTTTAAAACTGCTGTTACAAACTGTTCAGGATATTAGGTAGTGCAAGCTAATTGTTAGTCAATCAATTCATGGTCATGTCAGGCACTAGGTGAAGTTAGTGAGGACTGCAAACAAGGCTGAATAAATTCATGTTGTTGCTAATATAGGTGGTGAAGAGGCGTGTGTAAATATGGGCTTTTCTTGCTTGCTTTTACTTGGTGAATATGCCTTTAAATAACTTCTACCTAAATTATATTGTCAAAGGTTATTTAAATAAAAACGTGTACTAAGCCAATCTATTTCCTCATATAGAGAGATGCCTCTCAAGAACTCTAAGCACATGGTTAAATAATCAGCTGTGTTTATGCATATGGAACAATTAACAGTGAGATACCCTGTATATGGCTGACTTTGGAGGCTGTAACCAACAAGCTTACAGAGGCGCTGTGTGTGCCTGAGCTCAGCTTTTGCAAGACTTGCTGTTAGAGGTGTTGCCTACGAGCTTGTGAGCAGCTCTCTGTGTAGGCCAGGCTGCAGACAAGCTTTTGTTGTGATGACCCCCATCAGGTTGCTGGTGCAGCCTGCACAGAGGCGGGAATACGGATCTGTGAATGAACGCAGCAAAGGCATCTGGAAGATGCACAAAGAGCACCTGAAGAGGATGAACCTCCTTGGCCAGTCATCATATATGGTGTCAGTCAGCGCTTTGAGCTTATTGACCGTGTGCCCTCTGGGAGACCTCAGCTGCCTGTTGTTCTGCAAAGATATCCAGACATACAAGCTTCACAGCCGAGAGTGGGTCAAAGAGAGGATCTACATGCTCCTTAGTCAGCAGGCACACCAGCCAGATCACGAAGCTTCGGGGGCTAGGGCCATCTTGGACCTCAGGTATGTGTGGCCAGTGGCAGCTGCTTTCACTCATCCCCTCTTGGATCTCTGTTTTATGTGTCGGGTGAAATATGGGCCTCTTTACTCTGAAACTCCATTGCCTTCTTTATTGATTTTCTTTCCTTCTAACATGTTTAGGATGACATAGATGTAGGTGGTTCATATCTGCTTTATAACAGTCCCGGTGCTCACTGTTCAAGGTAGCAGGAGGATAGTGACATTGATATATGACGCACCCCAGATAACCCAGTGCAAATGAAATTTTTAAAGTTAAAGTTTAAAGAGGGTAGGTGTGGTCAAGGAGCAGGAAGGATGCCTTTAGCCACCAGATTTCATGGTGACTGGGCTCTGTGACATACACTCATGCCTTAGGTCTGTCTTCTCAAATGTCACTAGCAAATGTGAGCTTGAGGGAGGAAGGTTTCATATTCAGACCATAAAATACAACTTGTGTTTTTATTTTACCTTTATTCTATTTTAATAAGTATAAATTAAATCTAATAAATATTTTCATATTTTTACATATTTTCATATAAAATGTGGCCAGCAGACATCTGTGAGTTTAATCATCATTATTACTTCTGGGCTGTATGTAACCCTGCATTGCCTTTATTCTACATATTGTGATATCAGAAGGAATATGTCATACTTCCCAATTTGTGGAATTTTTAATTGACTGATTAACATTTGCCTTTTTGAATCATAAACAAGATTTTATAATAATCTTATGATTAGTGAATGATTTCTCTCTCCTACTTCTAAGTGAGCATTTAAATTAATGTGGATGTTGCCTAGCTGTGTGGCCCACCTGGGACAGAAAAAGCAAGCCCAGCAGACAGTGAACCCAGTGGAGGTAAGTTTGGCACAGGAACAAAGTCCCATGTCCCCCATTATGAGGAGGCCTGTGGGGCACCCGAGCAGCTCTTGGCTTGGAGGTCTTTCTCCCTGCTCCCCAGCTTCAGGTCCAGCTGGGACACAGCCAGTGGCCCCAGCAGAGGGAGCACCATGCCAGCAAACACCAGAGTCAACCATTTAGAGGTCAGTGTAAGAACATAAGCAACAAAACTCAGGGCTATATGACTCCTCTGGAAACCAGTGGTCCTACCGCAGCAAACCTTGGAAATACTATCACACATGAAGCACAGGAAAATGATTTTAAATCTGAGGTTATGAAAATAATAGAGACATTAAAGGAAAATAAAGCTCTCAAATTAGCACGGAAAAAATATATTCAAATAGATGAAATATTTGAACAAAGCCCTTGAAGAAATAAAAAAATACAGAAAACTGCAATCAAACAGGAGAAATAAATGAACACAACTGTTCAAGACCTAAAAATGGAGCTAGAAGCAATGAAGAAAACACAATCTGAGACAATCCTGGAGGTGGAAAACCTGGGAAAGAGGACAGGAACTACAGATACAAGCATCACCAAGAGAATAAAAGAGATGGAGGAGGGAATCTCAGGGGTAGAAGATATGCTTCAAGAAATCAATACATCAGTCAAGAAAATATTAAATCTAAAAAGCTCCTGACACAGGACATCCAAGAAATCAGGGACAGTATGAACAGACCAAACCTAAAAATAATAGAAATAGAAAAAGACTCCCAACTCCAAGGCCCAGAAAATATTTTTAACAAAATCATAGAAGAAAACTTCCCCAACCTAAAAAAAAAATGAGAGGCCTATAAACACACAAGAAGCTTACAGAACTCCAATTAGATTGGACCAGAAAAGAAAATTACCCCACCACATAATAATCATAACATTAAATGTGCAGAACAAAGATAGAATATTAAATTTTCAAGGGAAAAAGGCCAAGTCACATGTAAAGGCAAACCTATCAGAATTACAGCTGACTTCTCATCAGAAACTCTAAAATCCAGAAGGGCCTAGACAGACATCTTACAGACACTAAGAGACCACAGATGTCAGCCCCAACTACTATACCCAGCAAAAAATTTAATCACCATACAGGGAGAAAACATGATATATCATGATAAAAACAAAATTAAACAGTACCTAGCCACAAATCCTTCCCTACAGAACATACTAGAAAGAAAACTTCAACCAAAGAGGCCAACTACACCCAGGAAAACACAGGAAAAAAAAATAACCCCAAATCAGCAAAACCAAAAGAAGGAACCACACACACTCTATCTACCACTACAACACCAAAATAACAGGAAGTAACAACAACTGGTCATTAATGTCTCTCAACATGAAAAGCCTCAACTCCCCAATAATAAGACAGAGGCTAACAGAATAGATACGAAAACAAGACCTATAATTCTGTGGCATACAAGAATCACACCTCAGCAATAAAGATAAATATTACCTCAGAATAAAGGGCTGGAAAAAGGTTTTCCAAGCAAACAGACTCAAGAAGCAAGCTGGAGTAGCCATTCAAGTATCAATAAAATAGACTTTCAACCAAAATTAATCAAAAGATGGAAAAGGACACTTGATATTCACCAAAGGGAAAATCCACCAAGATGACATCTCAATTCTGAACATCTATGCCCCCAATGCAAGGGCAACCTCATTCATAAAACAACATTACTGGAAGACGGTTTTCCAAGCAAATGGACCCAAGAAGCAAGCAGGAGTAGCCATTCTAATATCTAAGAAAATAAACTTTCAACTGTTGGTATAATGTTCTTTTAAAATGTGTACACCTTACCCTTGTTCATTCAAATGCTGATTCCCCTCTCCTCCACTCTCCGATTTCAATCATAAACATCTTGTCTCAACTTGGTGTAAACTTCCAAATAAAGCAACTAGACACAATGTTGAGCTGGGAGGAGCCAGAGGACAGGAAATGAGTGGAAGGAGCTAGAGGGCAGGAAATGAGTGGGAGGAGAAAGGGCAGGAGGAGAGTTTGGGGACAGAGCTGGAGAAGAGATCTTAGAGCTACATGGAGAGATGGATTGGACCTAAGATATCACAAAAAGCAAGTATAAAGTGGGAAATCTAAATGTTAGGAAACTATGAGGGCTTGGAGGTTTAGGATGGAGTAAATATTGCCCAGCATTGTGTTCTAGGTTAACTAAGTAAACCCAGTCTCTGTGTGGTGATTTGGGTATACAGCTGTTTAGGACTAACAGCAGCATTACTAAAAGATAAACCAATAGTAAATATTAATTGTCTCTTACAACATTCAACCAAAATTAATCAAAAGATATGGGGAAGGTAATTTCATACTCATCAAAGGAAAACTCCACCAAGAAGACACCACAATTCTGAACATCTATGCCCCAAACACAAGGGCACCAACATTTATAAAAGAAATATTATTATTGTCCCTCCTTGCTATCTTGTATAGTATTAGAAGGCTGTTTTTATGCTAGCAGGAGAAAAAAAATAATCAAGAGTCTTACCCAGCTGCGACCCCTGTGAGATACCTGCCTGGCAACGGACTCTAACAGGTCCCATAGTGGCACGACTGCTATGGGAGTAACCAACTGCTTTCTCACTGGATTTAAAGTCCCACAAGGATTCTTAGCTCGTACTGATGACTGTGCCAAACACTCATGGCTGGGTAGAACAAAGGATAACCCTAAGGGATATCCTAGTACTATCATCCTGCCCTATAGAAACAGAATTAAACAGTTGCCTAACTTTTATCTTTACACGCACAGCAGTGCAGCACTCAATCATCACCAGAGATTTTCTTTACAGTCGACCCTCAACACGTTTGTCAGCATACATAGAATCAGAGACCATGGCCTGACCAGCTTACCATGGCACAGTCAGATCACACCCTCAAATCCATAGGCTTAGGAAGCATATCAAAAGAAAAGGAAGGAAATATTGTAAGTGCCATGGGAGTGGCTGTCCACAACAAAACAGTTATTTGCTGGCTATGATAGGGCTGCTGGGTATATGAACTCGCAGCAAACTATAACTGCAAGCACAAGACATTCACATGATCCAACCAACCAACTTTGCAGCATTATTGAGGGAGGAGGTACTCAAGAAGTCACACCCTTGTGTGAGGAGCTATAGAAAACTGATAGCTGCTGAGGGAAGAAGATTTCTTCAGGGATGCAGCCCTGTCAGCATACCCATGATCCTCAATTTTCCAACTTCCATGCACAGTAAGTCGTACTGTTTTCTTTCTTTAAGAAAACATGAATTTGGGAAGGAATAGTGTTGGTGACATATAGGGAAGATTTGGAGGGGAAAGTAAAGTGTGGCTAGACCTGATTAAAATTGATTATATGCATGTATAATATTCTCAAACATTAAAGTAAATAAACTTAAAAATATGTTTTCCCTATCAATAGAGACAAGATATAAACACAGAACTTTATGACTGGCCTATGAGGAATAACTGGAGCCCAAACTCGCCCCTATGTCAGTATTTCAAAATAATTAGCATGCTGTTATTTGATGATAGAAGTTGTTATAAAAAATGGTGGTAACAGCTGACAGAATAGAAAAATTGCCAGGCATATGAAGCAGATTGTCTTCAGTTCGTCATATAAAATTTGAGGCATGCAGAGGACTTGGAAGAAAGAAGCAAATCAATAGAGTAGAGGAAGGTGGCCTTACATGGAAAAAGTACATGGATTTAAAAAATGAGTATTTGAAAAATATACTTAAGAATGCAAACCTACACCGAATTCTGAAAATCTCATGTGAAATGTGAGAAGCAGGAGAGCCTCGCATCCAGTTATCCAGTGATTCAGAGCTTTCTAGTAAAATTACATGTTGCTTTATAGTCTTTGAGTTATGGCAATCACTGTTTTTGTGGTTTCCTCTACCCTGGCACATATTAGATATTCAATATCTGATACTGAATTTGCAGCAAATCATGTTGTGTTTTATACTGTACTCATTTTCATGTCAAGCATGTTAGTTCCTTTTTTTTTCAACTGTAACTACTCTAGCAGCCCACCTTGTTGAGACCTGATAGGCTGGGGTCGGAGAGAAGAGGAGAAGGACCTCCTCTATCAGGGGACCAGGGAAAGGGCATGGAGGGAGAAGATTGATGCAAAGTGAATAAACTGTAAATTATAAAAAAATTAATTAAAAAACCCCAAAACCAAAACCCAAAAACAAAACAAAACAAAACAACAACAACAACAACAACAAAAACAGAAAAATAAAATGAGATACCCAGAGAGCTTAACACACAGTACTTTATCAATTCATTAGAAGGGAGTTGGCCTATTTTGGGAAAAGCAAAGGAATTAAGAAGATATACATCTGTAAAGTATACTCTACCCGCAATTAAAAATACAAATGCACACAGAAGTCTGAAATATTTGATATGAAACAAGAGGGAAGAAACAGCCTAGAACCATTTCATGCAGCTTTATAGTCTGTCTGTGCCTGTTGCTGTGTGGTGTCGTTCATGCAGCTTTATAGTCTGTCTGTGCCTGTTGCTGTGTGGTGTCGTTTATGCAGCTTTATAGTCTGTCTGTGCCTGTTGCTGTGTGGTGTCATTTACTTTAGTCGTGTGATTCATTTCCTTGAAATATGTAACCCAATTGTCTTAGTGTTCATAGATGTGGCATGCATTCATCACATAATGTCTAATTCTACTTTTGTTTCACACTTACCACTTGCATATCTAACACATCTACTCTTTTCCTGCCAACTGTAACTACTGTCTGGTTCGTTATTATTCTTATTTTATGTGCTATGACAAGAATTGTGCTCATTTGTGATGACAGCATGTGCCCTCTCTGAAACGTTGTTTTCATAGTTCATTCCCTGAGACTTCAGAAGATGACCAGCCAGTGTATTCTTGGGACTGAGACCTTGAGGTACAAAGGCATGGTCAAGGTTGGGCCTCTGGCAGAGAACTATCTGCAGCATCTTTCACCTGCCAATCAAACACAGTCCTTTCCAATGAGAGGGACCTACCTTTAAGTCCCAGGTCCCTTTAGCAGTACCAGGTAGTGGCTCTTCTTTAGGACAAAGGATGATCTTGGAAGTTTTAATCTGTTCAGGAACCATCTCTCTCAAGTCCCTTCTGAAAAGTTTCTTCGCCTGTAAGTGCTGCATTTTCCCCTGCTCCTGCTGGGTCTCCTTCACCTGTTCTTGCAGCAGTGCCTGCTGCTCCACACATAGTTGCCTCAGCTCATTCCTGAGCAGTTCCCTAATTTCATTTACATCCTTTCTGAGGTGTTTCCTCATCCTGGCACGCTCTAAAGCCAACTGCTCCTTCAGCATTTCCTTTACATCATTTCTGAGGAGTTCCTTCAGTTGTGCATGGTGCCAATCAGCTTGCTCCTCCACATCCTCGTTCCTCTTGACTAAAGAATGCCTTGAATGCACATGTACATCTTTTGTTTTGTGTTTCTCCTTTTCTTCGGCCATGTTCTGATGAGGAGAAAAAAGGAGATTAATTTGCTTGGTGTTATTCTCAGATTTTTATTGTTGTTGTTTAGAGCTACTTCTTTTAAAAAGTAATTTTTTCCTTAGAGGTTATAGGAAACAGACAGGGAAAGTAGGAAGCCCATTTTAACAATTCAGTTTCTGAGTATGTTTTTCTACCCACAAATCACTAGGCTGTCATCAGCGACTGCAAATGATTTATGTTAGCGTACTGGGGAAAAAATCATGAATCAACAAGTTTTCTCAGTGCTGACTGAAATAAACATATCAAATGATATGGTAAATTTGCCATAATAATGAATTGCATGATTTTTAATGTTTCAGCAAAATTCTCAAACACAAGATTTTACACCCTTTGCACTCACACCTAGAAATTAGAACAAAGACTCTTCATTTAAATATTTTCCTGGATATCAGTAATCTTTAAGTTGTGTAAAGGATTAAGAACTGAAATCAGAAAACCCATTCAAAAAGCAAAAAAATTCCTAAATTTCTTTTAAGAGAAATATGTGTATCAATTCAGTTTAGAAAATATTCTAATTATAAAGTGGGCATGGTGGCACATGCCTTTAATCCCAGTACTCAGGAAGGCCAATGCAAGCGGATCGCTGTGAGGTCAAGGCCAGCCTGGTCTACAAAGTGAGTTTCAGGACAGCGAGGGATACATAGAGAAACCTTGTATGAAAAAAAGGAAATAAAAATAAAAATAACAAGGAAATGGAAGAAAGAAAGAAAGAAAGAAGTAAAGAAAGAAAAAAAAGAAAGTGTTCTAATTTTAGTGGAGAATAGACAGTTCCATTTGATGAAATACCTTGTGATGTTTGAGAGTATTTGAGAACTCACAAGCCAAGAACTCTGACCTAAGCCCTTCCTGGCACTGGGATTTGTATTCGTGAACCTGTGGTTTCTAACAAGGGTCATTTTTGCCCTGTTTTAGATAACTTCATTTTAATTTTTTGTATGTATATACGTATGTATATATATATATATATGTACACATGCTCTTTATATATGTAGATACATATGTGTAGATATACTCATATGTAATATGTATATATGTACTTAGCTGCTCTTTCTGCAGGGACAACACCTAAGTGTATCTGTATTGATTATATCTCTCAGTAATGGCACTAAAGACAATTAGAAATTGAGAGAGATTTAATTCTATAAACTTAGCATAAGTGTGACTGGAATGATACTACAAATGTTCGTCCCAGGGAATTAACTCTGTAAGCTACGTTCATGTGCTGGTTATTGCAAACACACTGTTCATAATGTCAATCACTGAATCAGGAGGCTTGAGCATACGCATATCACTAGGGGACATAATACAAGCAAGAGACTGCAAGTTATTCAGAGTAAAATTTGCTTCAGTTGTACCTAGTCTAGAAATATGGTTAGCAGGAAATTACTAGATTTTAAGAGGTTTTTGTTTAGGTGCATATGGGCCTGGTTGTTGTCATGCACAGCATGTGTGTGCTGGGGCCCTGGATGCCTGAATCAAGCCCTGGGATTGGAATTACGGGTGGTTGTGTCACCATGTGGGTGCTGGATCCCTGGATGCCTGAATCAAGCCCTGGGACTGGAATTACGGGTGGTTGTGTCACCATGTGGGTGCTGGGAACCAAACTGAGGTCCTCTTCTTGCTTGTTTGTTTGTCTTCTCGCTCAAACACTTGCCTTTATTAGTTTTACTTTTTATTTTTTTATTTAACTTTAATTAATTACACTTTATTCATTTTGTATCCCCCCATAAGGCCCTCCCACCTCCCCTCCCAATCCCACTCTCCCTCCCCTTTCTACATGCATGTCCCTCCCCAAGTCCACTGATAGGGGAAGCCCTCCTTCTGATCTTAGTCTATCAGATCACATCAGGAGTGGCTGCATTGTCATCTTCTGTGGCCTGGTAAGCCTGCTCTGCCCTCAGGGGGAGGTGATCAAAGAGCATGCCAATCAGATTATGTCAGAGGCAGTCCCTCTTCCCTTTACTATGTAACCCACTTGGACACTGAACTGCCATGGGCTACATCTGTGCAGGGGTTCTAGGTTATCTCCATGAATAGTCCTTGGTTGGAGTATGAGTCTCTGGGAAGTTCCCTG
>REGO01000125.1:692915-729610 GCA_010120015.1 Rhombomys opimus
AAAAAAAAAAAAAAAAAAAAAAAAAAAAAAGAAAAAAGAAAGAAAGAAAGGTAGATTTGTGTCCACAAATATCACATAAACACAAACAATAAAAACAAAACAAAAAGTTTAAGATAAATGTTTTAAAAAATAAACAGAAATCTGTTGCAGTTGAGAGGGTATAAGAGTGGTTTGTCTCTCAGAGATGAGGCAGGAATAGAAAAATGAGAAGAGATAAGGTTAAAGGCATGTAGGCAAATCTGGAACTTTAATCATTAAAAAACTATCAGGAAGATTTTTTTTAAAAACCTTTTCAAATTCATGTATACATAGAAATGTTCAGTTTGGGAGATAATTCTTAATCTAGGAAAGAAATATTTTTAAACCACAAATTGGGAAACTCTGCTTCAGAGACTTCTCTTGAACTCATTCGTTCAGCAGGGGCATACAAACCTTTACTATTTTTTGGGTTTGGGCAATGGAGGCAAAACTGCATGGAGTTAAGATGCTGTGAACCAATCAGTGTTTGCTGAGAGTTCTGTAAAGGAGTGCTGTTCACAGGAGGTGAGGGACAGGAGAAAGCTTTGTCAAAGAGAAGGAGGCCCCTGTGTGTGGGAAAATGCAGCAGGGTGAAGGAAAATCTATCCTTGGTGACTCTTTATAGCACATATTTATGGGCACAGAATCCATGATGAATTTTCAGTTGAGAAACACGTTGTATTGTAAAATGTATTTTTTTCTTTTGTAGCAAGGCTCTACACTATTTTCCCTTGCTGTATCTGAAAATAAGGAGAAGATGGAAGAGTTTTTAAAAGCCAGGGGTGCAAATGAACACGGAGTCAGTGAGTCTGATAGGTACAGTTTCTTCTCTTTTACAGTTTTAGTTCTGTTCTTGAGGGTGACAATGGCTTAAGTCAGGCATACCAAACTGGTAGGAGGAAGCCTTAAACTTGGAGGTACATAGTGAAAAGCATCCATGAAGCATTAGCTAGCAAAAGGACAGTTCAGACCCCAATAAGAAAACAGTAGGACCAACACTCAGCTCCTCTATTAACATTGACTGAGTTTGTTATTAGTACTCTGATTTTGCTGATGATTTTATGTTATGTCAACTTCATACTAGTGTTGTTTACTTTGAAACATATGTACTTAGTTTTATATTGACAATAATTATCACTTTTAGTATTTCTATTCTGTTTCTTATATATTTTCCTTTAAAATGCTATATTCAACATTAATTGGTTTAGAAAATCATTCTGTCTCATCGATCACTCATTGCTTTCAGTAGCTTTTGAGTATTCAAATACATTAGGTTATCCATGATGGCAATTAAATGTTATTACCTCATGGTGTTTTTCAGTTCCTGCCTTTTCTGAATTGTTTTATGCTGTGTTAGTCAGCTGGGCACCCAAACTCCTGAAACGTCTAGTATGTTAGGGACAGTTATCCGTGGGGAATACCGACTAAGACTCAAGTTCCCTGACTCTGCTGGGGACCTCATCAACATTGGCCTTTGGAAATGATTCTGTAGGGCAGATTTACGTAATGGGGTGATGCCCAACATGGAAGCAAGGAGAGCTGTTGCATCAGAGTCCACCAACTACAAAGCCCAGGAATCTGGAGCTTAGCCATCGCCAGGAAAGAATGGAAATGGAGGAACTGTGTTCCCCTTCCATGAGTTCTGAACAGGATGTGCCTCCACACCTCACAGCAACATTTGGTGACATTTTGACATTTACTAGCAAAAAGGTAAGTAACAAAAATATTGCCACCTGCATGGTGCTATAAATACAGTCACTTGAGAGAGTGCTGGCAGAGGGATGCGTGAAGGCAAGGGTTAACTTCCCATTCCACCAAGCACATGTCTTGGGAGGAAACAGCGTACTCATAATGAAGCATCGAAGCATAGATCAAGTTATTTATAAATAAATGTCTAATGTATGCTATATTAGGAATGCAAAAATAAAAACATTTGCAAATGATTTTCATATGAATGATAAAATAATTCTCTTTCTAACTGCATCATAGTGAAGCGTCACTCTGGGAAGAGTCAAAGTCAACGCTTAACATGACTGCACAGATCAGCACAGGTAAGACGTTCCATACTGCTTTAAGTCAGGGTTCTCAGCCTGTGGGTCACGGCCTTTTTCAGAGTCAGATGATCTTTTCAAGGGATGACCTAAAGAGCACCGTGCACATCAGAAATCTAGATTGATCCGTTAGAGTAGCAAAATTACAAGGACGATAGAGCAGCAAAAATGTTTTGCAGTTGGGGGTCAACACGATGGGAGGAACTGTACTTGGTAGAGTTCCCAGCATCAGGGCGGGTGAGAACAGCAGAACTCTGCTCTAAGTGGTCTACAGCAGATAAATACCACACAAAAGAGTAAAAACTGTAAGACCCCTAGAGGGAAGTAAGGAGACCCGGTGTAAACGCAGAGATGATTCCTAAGAAAGGTCAAACATCAAAGCATACTGCCTCAGATATACGTGTTTAATTACTTTGGAGTTCTGGTATATGAAACATCTTTTAAATCAAAAGAAAGTCTGAAGATAATACATTGTGTGTATCCTCTGTAGGTACATTACAGCAAATTGGACTTGTTATGCAATCTTCACTCTTTCAGTTTTTGCAATGTATGAATTATATTTTTATCTATGTATTATTGCATCATCTAATGTCACTATAATGTGGTTACATCATAAAATAATATACAGTATTGGATCATTTTTATTAATATCTTGCATAATATGTAGCTAAGCCATTATCTTTCTACAATTTCTATTTAGTTTCTTCTTATTATTTTTATTTATAATTTATTCAGTTTGTATCCCAGTTGAAACCCCTTCCTCATGTCTTCCTGGCCTCACTCTCTCTCCCTCTTCTCCCCCTATCCCTCTTCCATAGTCCACTGATAGGGGAGGTCCTCTTCCCCTACTGTCTGACCCTGGCCTATCAGGTCCCATCAGGACTGCCTGGATCCTCTTCCTCTGTGGGCTGGCTAGTCGCCCCACCAGGGAGAAACATACTAAAATCTGAAGTCATAAAGAAGCTAAACAATGAGGAGCACCCTAGGAAAGATGCTTCATCATTATTCAGAAGGGCAACAATGTAGACATTGGAAGCCGGAGAAGAGAGGGAACAGGACAGGAGCCTACCGCAGAGGGCCTCTGAGAGAATCTACCCAGCAGGGTATCAAAACAGATGCTGAGACTAATAGTCAAACTTTGGGCAGAGTGCAGGGACTCTTATGGAAGAAGAGGGAGACAGACAAGCCTGGAGGAGACAGGAGCTCCACAAGGAGACCAACACAGCTAAAAAAAATCTGGGCCCGGGGGGTGGGCCTGCATAGACTGATTCGCCAACAAGAACAATGCATGGAGAGGACCTAGACCCCTGTTGAGATGTAGACCATTGGTAACCAAGTCTCCACGTGGGCTCCCTAGTAAGGGGAGCAGAGGCTATCTTTGACAGGGACTCATTGGCTGGCTCTTTGATCCCTTCTCCCTGGGCAGTGAGAGGTGTGGTATAGCCTTGCCAGGCCACAGAAAAAGAGGGTGTAACCAGTCCTGAGGAGACCTGATAGAGTCAGATAGTAGGGAGGAGGACCTCCCCTATAAGTGGACTTAGGGGAGGGGCATAGGAGAAGAAGAGGGAGGGAAGGTGGGATTGGAAGAGATGGGGGAGAGGGCTATAGCTGCGATACAAAGTGAATAGATTGTAATAAATAATACATTAAAAATATACTATAGAATATCCTTCATACTATTAAATCATCTACAAGTAATGTTGAACAAAATGTTAGCTTTGCCATTTTAATGTTTAATAATAATTTTAAAATTTAAAATTATAAACAATTTAATTATTGTCTACAGTTATTATAAAATACATTTCCCCTTTTTTAGAATTGGATGCCAGTAATGAACACATATCATCTTGGTAAGATTTTATGGGTTTGCAAATACATGAAGTTATTGGGGAATGAAAAGATAAGCTAACATTTTAAAGTAGACATTATAGCATGCTTGTCATGCTTTAAATCATTAGATCAGGATTGCAGAGTATGCAATCCACTCCTTAGGGTACTGAATGCAGAGAGCTCCACTAATTGGCCACGATCCTATAATTAGCCTCGGCTTCCCAGTGCATCTTTTGCCCAGATTGACTATGACCCACGTGCTCTCCTATCAAAGTGAAGATCCACTTCGTATGAGTTCAGAAAGAATCTTGAATTCCAGGATTTTAAAAACTGTTAGAGATATAAACCTGAGGTTCAAACACTAAAGTAACAAAAGCACACAGTAAAAGGCAAAAGTGAGATTTTTTTTCACTCAAGCTCCTTAATTGTTGGTAGGTTCCTCACTTGTACACCAGAATGCAAGTGACTAATAAGACTCGAATTCATATGGTGAAGCCATGGAGAAAGCAAATGTGGAATTAGAAAGTTAGCCGTATCGAGGAAGGTGGGCATGAGTTAATAGTGCAAGGTGGAGCTTGAAGAGGAACAACAGCGCTTTGTGCAGAAGTGAGCATTTTAGAAATGGGATCAGAATATCATTCCAGTGTACGACAAGCTTGACAAGGATAATACTAAAACTCACATTTAGGTATATTAAGAGTATTCCAGAAAGCTGGATTAGAGATAGAACTTTGTGAGTGAACCAAACACGTTCAAATTTATGGAACTCACTTAAAAGATGGTTATTGCTAACTCTATTTGTAATCCTTGTACAGTGGAAGGTGGAGACAGGAGGCTATCCTGAGTTCTGCAGGCAGCAGCCTATCCAATCAGTAAGTCCCAGGTTTAATGAAAGACCTTGCATGGTAAGAACAGGTGGGACAAATGAGTTACTCGTGAGCAACACTTGCCACTCAGACCAAATGGCCTGAGTTTACTGTAGTTTAGACAGTTTTGCAGCAGCACCTAGTTCACTTTATGAGCCATCAGCCACGTAAAAGGATTAGCCAGAGCAATGTAGCTGGATGATAGAGGGCAGCAGTGATGCTATTTGACGATGCGTGTGGCTGAACTCAGGGCCACATACCTTGTTGGCACGTGTTGTAGCATGAGGAACGTCACAGCCACTATGTCGGGAATTTTATAACCTCTTCCTCTAAATGGCTACTGCTTTAGCCATTTCCTTTGAAGTATGCAGTCCATATACTTGGGTGACAAACAGGGCTTCCTAATTATCTGTTTGACTCTTAAAATGTCCAACTGAGCAGAAAATTACCTTTCAATTGGAGCTGTCCTCATTTTATCATCCTAGATTTATCCATCATCCTAGATTTATCCATCATCCTAGATTTATCCAGAACTTTTGAAGATTCTGCCATGCAGGATAGACAGTTTTCTTCCACATTTCAGATGGAGCTTTCAAAGTGGAAATATAAATAGCTACTTTCTCTGCAGATCCTGGTACTTCAGCAGCATAAAACTTATCGTTAATGTTATAATGTTTAGATATAAACAAAGTTGTCCTTGTAGAGCCATATGCCACAGACAATGGAATACATTTTGAGGCTGAGAAGTTCTTACTACACATGTACATATTATGTTTAGCCACTATTTCCAAAATAACAGCCCTCTGCTTACAGACCAGTGTCCTACTGTCAGCCACCTATTAAAAACTTACCTTTGTTTTGATAAAGGATTTCTCTGTGTATCCTTGGGTGTCCTGGACTTGCTTGGTATACCAGGCCAGCCTTAAACTCACAGAGATACAACTGCGTCTGCTTTCCTGAGTGCTGAGATTATAGGCATGCACCACAGCACCCTACAAAACTTAATTTATTTTTGAAGTTTGTGTGTATGAGTGTGTGCGTATGAATACGGTATCTGAGGAGGCCAGTAGAAGGATATCATATCTTCCGGAGTTACAGATGTTAATGAGCTGTCCAACATATGTGCTGGGAGCTGAATATTAAACCAAATTTGAGTTCTCCAAGCTGCCTTCACTGCTGAGCCATCACTCCAACATCTATTCAAAACCTTAATATGTGGAGTCCGATTTGAGCTGGATTTTTACAGGGAGTTACCATTCTGAGGCATTTCCTTGCATTTATGGCAGAATACATGAGTTGGGCCCATTCTCAGTCATTCAATCAAGTTACAGAAAGACACCAGAGTTGCTTTCCCTCTTTCACACCAGATCTTCATGATAAGGCCCTTTACATCTTGTGCAGCGTCTGTGCTGATGTGGGGATTCTGCTCCTCCTCCAAACTGGCGCCAACTTTCCATTGCTCCCTCAAGTGTTCTATTTTTCCAAGTAGTGAATTCTCTCAATCCAAGTAGATTCCTTGGATTTAAGATCAAACTATATCATGACTCTTCACCATCTATATTTAAAGGAGGGTATTTTTTTCTTTCATGTCAACTAGAAATAAACATAGAGGCACAGGTACCTTGGTTTTTGTATTGTGTCTGCTCAGACCAATTGGGTAGGTCAGGAAGTAAGAAGAGCAGAAAAATTGAAGTCTTTACATGAGTTACTTTTCAGTCCTCATTGAATGTTAGATCCAAAGTCAGGAACGGTTATGTTACCTAATTTAATGTGTCTATTTATCAATACAAATTTGATGCATGTTATTAAATTTCTGATTTGTTAGAAGTTAAATGATCCAAAAGGTTATTTGAATATTAAATGATCCAAGGTGTTCATAATATTCTGATAATTGCATCATATCAAGGATCCATCTTGTAAAAATCACACACTAGGGTTTACTTGGTATTCAAAATGAGTTCAGTATTACATACAAATTATTCCTTTTGTTATTGTTGTTCATTAATGATACTTTCTTAAGGCAGTCAAGAGAGCGAAATAAACAGTAAATCCCTAAGTAAGAATATGTACTTATTTTTTTGTTGTTGATTTGTGTGTATGAGTGTGTGTGTGAGAGAGAGGAAGAGAGAGAAAAGGAGGAAGAGAGGGGGAAAGGAGAGTATGGGTGCATGTACTGTTTTTTATTGAAAATATAACTTACTCCATTCAGTATAATCTAATCACAGATTCCTTCCCTCAACTGCATGTTCCTGTTTTTGTTGTTGTTGTTTTGTCTTTTGTCTTTTTATTCTTTTCAAGACAGGGTTGGTCTGTATCACTGTGGCTGGCGAGCTTCTGTTTGTGTGTGAGGGAATAGGGATACTCTGAGATGTCTGTCAAGGGCGCAGAATAAAATTGTGTTAGCACACAAGTGTGAGAATTCTGAGTTCACATTCCCAGAATCGAAAAAGGCCTGCTGTGCTTGCTGGTGTGCATCTGTAATCCCAGCCAACCTAGCACAGAAAGACACAAGAGCTAGAGCCAGGAGACTGGCCACAACCAGATACCTTCTCTAGCGTGGCTTATACAGCTGCTAGCAACAAGACAGTCTGCCTCAAAACCAGGATGGCAAGGGCTGACACTCAAGGTCATCAATTGAATTTGACTGTTGAAGAATGAATTCAAAGTTGTTTGCGTCATGTATTTGCCCATGCCGTTAACCCCAGAACTCAGGAGGCAAAAGAAAGGCTTATCTGTTTCACATTCTGGGTTTTAGGCCAGCAGGAATACATAATGATATCCTGTATCAGAGACTAAAAAATGCTTTACAATACTTGCTAAATGTCTTTCACGTAGAGAGTAAACTAACAATCATTTTAAACACGTCACAGTGAAGGAACATCTTCCGAACAGCCAGAACAGAGAACTGAAAAGCACGTGATATTCAATAAAGGTAAGATTCCTATAAGGAATTACTCTATCTGTTCCTACCTACCTTAAATAAAATAAATAAGAGTAAAAATTTTAGTACCTCAAGTGGAGTTAAAGAAATCAAGAATAAATGCAGTTTTTTTTCATATTTGTTTTCTAATGTTCTGAGAAATCAGAATTAATTGAATAATAAGAACCTTAAACTGTAAAAACATACTGTCAAAAATGTTGCATATTTGATTTTGATGCTAATATATGTACTGTTTTTATATAAATAGGAAAATTTCTTAACCTGGGAGGGTTACATTGTAAGAAATTGGATTGTTAGGAAAACTGATTATTCTTTCAGTTTTTACAGCAAATGAATTTTACTTTGTACTCCATATGATTGTAGCGTTCAGTGTCACTAAAATGTAATGTCACAAACAAAATGATTTTTGATTCTTTGGTCTTGGTGGTTCTTTTTGAAGTGTTTGGGATTGAACACAGGGCTCTGTGGACATTCTAGGCACGCACCCTTCCTAGTAACCATACCTTTAAAACCTTTCCCTTTAGTTTTTGTTAAACAGATCAGGATATGATAAAACAAGGTTTTACGTGCTGTAAAGCACAATTTCCACAAAGATTCTGGATACAAAGAGGAGAGATGGGACGACATTATTCTGTATTTCAAAGCTCTGGCCACACATCCATTGAGTCTAATAGTCTCTGACAGTGGAAGGAACTCTGCAGAGTTTGTATTTTCAGCAATTGTCATCACAGTATCCTTTAATACCGAGCTTGCCACTGGTGACCACACGAGGTAGTGAATCCAAATGAATTTCTTCCCTTAAGCAATAAGATGTAAAGTGTCAGGGTTATGATATGCAGGTAACTTTATTATATGACATTATTACAAATTTTGTTGTTTTGCATTCATGATGATGAGGACAGGCCAAGGCCTCTGACGGGATAAGCAAAGGCTTTATCCCTGAGCTACAATTCCAGCCTGTTTGTTAAGTGGAACGTATATCTTTCCTGAGCCATGGGGAATGCTGAGGGTACACTGAGGTTTGTTTTTTTTTAAACGACCGAAGAGGAATAATTTTCATTTATGAAAAACAAAGTCTGGTGTACAGTGAAGCATTGAGCGAGCTGAGAGTTGAGTATGTAAACATGCAACACAGTTAAGTTGTGATCCTGATGCTGGCTAGGATGCCACTGTCTCTAAGCGTGTCAGTTGGTATCATTGCAGCTGTGTATGGGGGTTTATTTTTAGACTTTAATGTTTGATAGATTTCTCTGTCTTTGAAATATAGAGAGAATGGAAGAGTTCTCCATGGATTAACTGGCTACAAAAATATTTTCTCTGGTCTCCAGGTTTGTCTCAAGGGAATCGATACTAACAAACAAAATGAGTCTGATCATTTTTATCTATTTTGCCAGAGTTGTAATAAAACACATTTTTGTCTTTTTTTTAGAAGGTCACAGCAGTACTGATCAAACGGGTTTCTGCAGGTAAGATTTAAGAGATTTAACAATACATTAACATTAGGGAAATTCACAGATATGAAAGTAATTCTTTTTGTATGTGCTCTCTATTACATACTTAATGCTTGCTGGGTCTTACAGTCCCCATAGAGTTACAGAATATAACATTATATTTTTATAATTATATAAGTATAACTTTATACTGAAAACTCGCTCCTTTTGTTTGTATAAATGAATTTTATGCTCAACCACCACTTCCCAAGTATGAACTCTGCTTTGGAAAAGGAGCCTTTTAGTGCTATTCACACTTATTGAAGTGAAACTGACTCTCCTTAAATATTCATAAACTTTCTGAAGTCAGGATGTGAATCTCTGCCTTCATTAGTAGTTATCCCCTGAGACATTTATCTTTTCTAAGAGCATACATGATTTGGGATCATTCTGAGTCATCAGACAGTATCACAGGCAGCTAATATTTTGCTTTACTTTGATGACAGCTTTACATTCAAATTCCCTTTGTATCAGATGTGGCACCTTTTCTTAAATGGTGGAACCCCCACACCATCCTTACCTCAGAAGAACTCCATTCCTCACCTTCCATTCCTTCAACAGGTGACCAGTTTCCCACCATAATGAATTCTCTGAATCAAGCTGGTTATCTGAATGGAAGAGAGACAAATTACAGCTTGACTATTAGTTATCTCTTTGTAAAGCAGTTTTTTCCTTTCCTGTTTTTTGGATATAAATGTAGAGATGAAGGCCCCTTTCTGTCCACGATTTGCTAGCTCAAACAGTGGCTAGGTAGAGAATTAAAAGTTGTATTTTAAGCCAGCTCTGTCTTTTTAATGGTTAATCAGTTCTATAATAGATGACAATTATGTTTTCTTCTTTAGCAGAGCTATGCATCAATAAAATATTTGTTATGCATTAACAAATAGCTGATTGACTGTAAGGTAAAAGATCCCCAAATCATCACAACTAATGTCTAAAGTGAAGATTCATAATTTTCTGATAGCTACAAATGTTCAAAGGCACACCTTGGAGCAAACACATATTAAATTTTACTTGGAATTCTAAACAGTTCCACAGGAACTAAATAACAAAAGTTATCCACTAGGGTTTACTTTTGTCTTTTCATGTTATTGCCTTGTTAAGTCTTAGTAGAAATGCTTCTTTAGCATAGAATTAGCCAGATTGTGGTTTCTGTATTAACTCATGAATGGGCTACCAAGGAAGAGTTTGAACAAAACCAAAGAGTTTGAACAAGCTGGGAAGTAAGTGTGCTGGCAGAAGCAAGAATCTATTCCATAGTCTACAAACCAACCTCTTGGGAGGTAACATCACAATCACTGAATTACCACCAAAGTATCACGACAGAGAATGTCCTTTGGTGCTCCAGGGGCACAGAATGGTGAGTGGAGTCAGGGTACTAATTGTGTTGAGCACATGTACATAAAGCCATCAGTTACTGTAGCAAACAAAGGCTAGAAAAGATCCACCCCTCTCTATCTCTCTCTTTCTCTCTATCTCTTTCTCTCTCTCCCTTTTGTAGAGTTATTTTTTTGTGGGCTGGACTCTTTAACACACAAAAGTATTGAAAGGAAGGAGTCACCCAACATAGCTAACCTATTGAAGAACAAATTAATAGTTGTTTGTAAATTTATAACATAATGTATGTTAAGAACTCAAACATCAATGAACTCAAAGAATTTGGTAAATGATTTTCACATGAATATTAAATTATCTCTTTTGAAAATATTCCACAGTGAAGTAAGACCTCCAGGACAGTTAAAACCTATACTTAAAAAGCCTGACCAGATTAGTACAGGTAAGATTAATAGTGAATACTCTACAGTCCTACCCTAATTAAAAAAGAAAAAAGTTTTGTTCCTGCTAAAAGGAACTAAGGGAATTAAATATAAATGTAGTTCTATTCTTTCTTAAATGGCTTCTTAAAATTCAGAATCAGTTAGAAATTATTTTTAAGGAATTTCAAATCTCAATCATATCATTTCCCATGAGCCTCTGCTGAATGTACTATCTTCGTATGAATAGGAAAAACATATTTAACCTGGTGTACAGTGTGTGTCCTCTACAGTCACATAACAGCAAGTTGGCTCTGTTATAACATGTGTTGCTCTTCAGTTTTTATAATAAATGTATGGAATTTTGTGCAACATATTATATAGTTCAGTGTTAATAAAATGTGATTAGTTCATAAAACAAAAATACACTAATTACTTTCATTAATTTTGTCCATGACTAAATGAAATTAAGATTATTTGGTTTTTTCTTCTCTGTAATTTCTCAGTTTAGACATATTGGAAAGTTCACCTACTGTCTAATATCTTTAAATATCTGCACTTACTGTGACTATGTCTTGGCATAATATGTACTTGGCTTACTGCATAAGGTTTAAAAAGTCAGTGGACTTTGACTTTTGTAGACAGAATTAGAGACTGAACACTACCATTGTGATATAGTAGGCAAGCACTCGCTCATTGGCTACAGAGCCGTCACCTTTTTCCTTTACTTTTGTTAATAAGCAAACAATAGGCTGACTCTTGTTTTATATGTTACAAAACATAATCTTGAGGAAAAAATGCTATAGGAGGAGGAAAGCTGAGAAGAGGACACCTAGTAGCCATCACTGACACTGACCTGGCTCATTGAGTCTGGAGAAGTGTCCAAGAATGAAAGGAACACGACAGAGTCTGTGCTTTCAGCAACTGTCATCACAGCATCTCTCACCTGCCTTGCGGTTAGAAAGCACACCAGGGAGTGAATACTGTAGATGACTCTGATGACCCTCTTTACATGAGAGGAGTGCTAAAGAAGAGTCAGTATGACTGTAACATGGTGAGTTTCTTTCGCACCATTTCAGCAGAATATTATTGGGTTTTTCTTTGTGGTGATGAAGACTGGCTGAGGTCTCCTACATGCTGAGTGTAGGCTCTCCTACTGAGACCCATTCTCAGTCATTTATTGGTAGGACAGTGCCCTGACACTGCCCTGGGCAAGGCAAAGGAGATTACACTGGAGTTTTATGTAGTATAAATGAAATAAACAAGATTTGTTTTTTCTCTGTGAAGAGCAGGCTGTTAGCATGCAGTGAAAGCTTGACTCACTCACTGATAGTTTATAGGTAGAAACAAATAAAAGTGTTTCCTGTGAGGTACTGCTCCCTAGGCATTGCTGTTCCATCCCTGTGTTTCTTCCATGCACTCTTCCCGAAGACACATTCCAGGGTGCCTGACTGCTAAGCACAAATCTTATCATAGGAACTGATGGAAGCAAGTGTAAATGGCAGTTATGTTCTTTCTTTCTTTTTTCTTTCTTTCTTTGTTTGTCAAGACACAGTTTGCCTTGGCTGTCCTGGACTCACTTTGTAGCCCAGGCTGTCCTCGAACTCGTATAGATCCTCCTGCCTCTGCCTCCTCGAGTGCGGGGATTACTGCACTCAGCTTCTTATTTTGTTTTTTAAAACTCAAATTAAGGATTTTTAAGAGGTTCTTCCCAAGAAATTTCAAACTTGAAGCAAGATTTAGAGAAGGAAATGATTTGCAACTCAGTTGAATACCAGCTGCTGGGCAACATGTGCCCTCTGGTGCAATAGTGGCAAGACTGTTGTGGGGGTAGCCAAACGTTCTCTTGCCTATATTTGTAGCCTGGTCCTCTTGGGATTCAGTTGGGTTTTTTTGTTTGTTGGTTTTTGTTTTTTGTTTTTTTCAAAGAGAGAAATTTGGATCCATTTGCAATGTTCTACATTCAGACATCCAATTTGACTGGCACCTTTTTAGAAGAGGTTGCGTTTTTTCCCAATGTGTGTTTCTGGCTTCTTTGTAAATAATCAGTGCTCTTATTTGTTTGTATTTCTATCTGGGTGGTGTCTGTTTTTATGCCAATACCATCTGGCTTTTTTCACTGTAGCTTGTAGTAGAGCTTGAAAATCAGGTACGGTTATACCTTCAGAAGTTCTTTTATTGTACAGGATTGTTTTAGCTAACTTAGTTTTCTTGTTTTCCATACAAAGTTGAATATTATCCTTTCAAGATCTGTAAAGAATTTTATTGGTATATTGATGGGAACTGTACTAAATCTATAGATTAGTGAGGTGTTTTTCTTCTGTTAATCTTACTGACTCAAGAGCACGGAGACCTTTCCATCTTCTAATATCTTCTTCAATTTCTTTCTTCAAAGACTTGAAGTTATTATCATAGATGTCTTTCAACTTGTTTGGTTAGCTACCCTAAAATATTTTCTGTTATTTGTGGCTAATGAGAAGGATGTTGTTTTTTTTATTTCTTTCTTGGTCCATCCATCATTTGTATGTAGGAGGGCTAATGATTTTTTAAGTTTATCATGTAACCAGCCATTTCCCTGAGAGTGTTTATCAGCTGCAAGAGTTCTATCATGAAATTTATCTGCAAATATCAATATTTTAACTTTTTCCTTTGATTTTTATCCCCATGGTCTCCTTTATTATTTTTTTTTATTATTTAACTTTGCTCAGTTTTCTTTTTGCTCTAGCTAAAACTTCAAGTACTATATTAAATAGATAAGGAGAGAGTACACAACCTCGTCCTGCTTTTTATTTTAGTGTATTTGTTTTGAGCTCCTCTTTATTTAATTTGTTGTTGACTATAGGCTTCCTGTAAGTTGACTTTATTATGTTTAGGTATATTCCTTTTATCCCTACACTCTCGAGGAATTTAATCATGAAGGTGTGTTGGATTTTGTCAAAGGCATTTATTACATCTAATGAGATGATCATGCTTTTTTTTCTGTCAGTTTGTCTATATGGTGGATTACATTTACTGATTTTCATTTGTTGAACCATTCCTGCATATCTGCATTGAAGCCTACTTGATCTCAGAGGCTGATCTTTGATGTGATCTTGGATTTGGTTTGCAAGCATGTTATTAAATATTTTTGCATCAGTGTTCCTCTATCCATCTTCCCACTGGTGTACCTCTCCCCCACAAGGAGTCCTCTTCAGTCTCTATGACCCCTGCTAGTTGGGGTATCAACTATAGTCACCCCATATCCTCCCAGAAGCCTGAACTTAGGTCTCCAGCTTGTAGCAGAGATGCCCCTGCCCATGGTCTCTCATCTCTCTTGAGGCCTTCTGTCCCCCTACCCCTCTCTCCCCAGGTCTGAGCTCTACCCTCATTTCTCTCTGCACTCCCTTTCCTACCTTGTTCCCTCTCTTCAACTTTTTTCACTGTCTATTCTATTCCTCCTTCTGGAGTGAGATTCAAGTATCTTTCCTTGTGTCCTCCTTGTTACTTACCTTCTTTGGGCCCGGAATTGTATTATCTTTATAGTGTACTATGTGGAGAGAATCCTCTTATAAGTACGTACACACCATGTGTGTCTTTTTAAAATTTTATTTTATTGCTTTTTACAATTTATTCACTCTGTATCCTTAACATAGCCACCTTTCTTCATCTCCTCCCTGTCTCACCCCTCCTCCCTCTTTCCCCCTTTTCGCTTCACTTAGTCCACTGAAAAAGTGGAGTTCTCCTTCGTTACTATCTGACCCTAGCCTATCAAGTCTTATCAGGATAGCCTGGATCCTCTTTTTCTTTGGCCTGGTAAGGGCACCTCCTCAGGGGGAAGTGATCAAAAAGCAGGTAAACCAGTTCACGTCAGACTGTCCCTGCTCCCCTTAGTAGGTGACTCACTTGGAGACTGTGCCACTTATGGTATACATCTGAAAAGGAGGGTTGTGTTCCTCTCCATACATGGTCCTTGGTTGATGCATCAGTCTCTGCAGGTCAGCTGGGCCCATGTTTTTGGTTTTGTTGGTCTCCTTGTGGAACCCTTGTCCACTTCTATCCCTCTATTCTTCTATAAGACTTTCTGCACTCTGCCCAAAGTTTGGCTGTCAGTCTCTGCATCTGCTTCGATCCCATGTTGGATGGAGTCTTTCAGAGAACATCTGTGGTAGGCTCTTGTCCTGTTCTTTTTCTTTCACTGCTTCCTGTGTTTATCTTCTTTGCCCTTCTGAATGATATTTAAGCAACCTCCCTAGGGTTCTCCTAGTTGTTAGCTTCTTTACATCTGTAGATTTTAGTATGTTTATCCTATATTATATGGCTAATATCTTCCTATTAGTGTATATACTATTCATGTCTTTCTGCTTCTAAATTACTTCACTCAGGATGATCTTTTCTAGTTCCATCCATTTGCCTGCTAATTTCATGATTTCCTTGTTTTTAATAGCAGAGCCATATTCCATTGTGTAAATGTACCACAATTTCTGTATCTATTCTTTGGTTGAGGGATACCTAGTTCGTTTCCAGATTCCAGCTATTATGAATAATGCTGATATGAACATAGCTGAGCAAATGTCCTTGTTGTATGGTGGAGCATCTTTTGGGTATATATCCAGTTGTGGTAAAGATGCTTCTTGAGGTAGAACTATTCCCAGTTTGCAGAGAAAGTGCCAGGTTGATGTACAAAGTTGTTGTACAAGTTTGCACTCCCAAAAGCCATGGAGGTGTGTTCTCCTTTACAATAGCCACAAAAGATACAATTTACCCCATTATAATTGGATTATTTGGTATGTTCGTATTTCATTTCTTGAGTTCTTTATATATTCTGGATATTAGTTCTCTGTCAGATGTAGAGTTGGTGAAGATGTTTTCCAAGTCTGTAGGCTGTTGTTTTGTTGACAGTGCTCCTTGTTTTACAGAAGCTTTTCAGTTTCATGAGGTCCCAGTTGATCTTAGAGCCTGAGCTGTTGATTGGTGTTCTGTTCAGGAAGTTATCTCCTGTGCCAGTGACATCAAGACTCTTCCATGCTACTTCTTCTAATGGATATAGTGCCTGGTTTTATGTTGAGGTCTTTGATTCACTCAGACTTTAGTTTAGTGACTATTGATAAATATGGATATATTTGCATTTTTCTACATGTAGACATCCAGTTAGACCAGCACCATTTGCTGAAGATGCTATCCTTTCCCAGTGTATGGTTTTGGCTCTTTTGTAAAAAATCTAGTGTCTGTAAGTGCGTGGTTTTATTTCTGGGTCTTCGATTCAATTCCATTGATCCACTGTCTGTTTATATACTATTTCCATTGTCTGTTTATATGCCAATTCCATTGCCATTTTTATTACTGTTGCTCTATAGTTCAGATTGAGATGGATGAGAGGGATGGAGATACCTCTAGAAGATCTTTTATTGTAGAGGATTGTTTTAGAATTCTGGATTTTTTGTTTTTCCATATGAAGTTGAGAATTATTGTTTCAAGGTCTGTAAAAAATTGTGTTGGTATTTTGATGGGAATTTTGTTGAATATGTAGATTGCTTTTGGTAAGATGGCCATTTTTTATTATATTAATCCTACCTGTCCATGAGTAAGAAAGCCAGCAGAACCATGGCTTGGAGTCTGGGAACCTTTCCCAGGAAACCTGATGCTGCCCTTAGTGGAGCAAGAAGATCCAATGTCTCATATCTTCTTCAGTTTCTTCAGACACGTGAAGTTTTATTCATACAAGCCTTTCACTTGCTTGATTAGAGTAACACCAAGAAACTTTATGTCATTTGTGGCTATTGTGAATTTCTTAATTCTTAATTTCTTTCTCAACCCTTTTGTCTTTTGTATACAAGAGGGCTACTGATTTTTTGAGTTAATTTTGTATCCAGCCACTTTACTGAAGCTGTTCATCAACTGTTCTGGTAGAAATTTTGGGGTCACTCCTGTACTATCATATCATCTGTGAATATTGATATTTTGACTTCTTCCTTTCTGATTTGTATCCCCTTGATCTCCTTTAGTTGTCTTATTGCTCTAGCAAGGACATCAAGTACTATGTTGAAGAGATATGTAGAGAGTGGGCAGCCTTGCCTTGTCCCTGATTTCAGTGGGACTGATTTAGATTTCTCTCTGTTTAGTTTGATGTTTGCTATTGGTTTGCTGTATATTGTATTTACTATGTTTAGTTTTGTGCCTTGGATCCCTTATCTCGCCAAGACTTTAAACATGAATGGGTATTGGATTTTGTCAAATGTTTTTTTCAGCATTTAAGGAGAGGATCATGTGATTTTTCTATCAGTTTTTTCATATGGTGGATTACACTGATGGATTTCTATATATTGAACCACCCCTGCATGCCTAGAATGAAGTCTAATTGGTCATGGTCACATCTTTGATGTGTTCTTGGATTGTGTTTGCAAGCATTTTATTGAGTATTTTTGCATCAATGTTCATAAGGAAAATTGGTCTGAAATTCTCTTTCTTTGTTGGGTCTTTGTGCAGTTTAGGTATCAAGGTAAGTATGGCTTTCTAGAATGACTTTGGTAATGTTCCTTCTGTTTCTAATTTGTGGAATAGTTTGAAGAGTATTGATGTTAGCTCTGCTTTGAGGGTCTGGTAGAATTCTAAGCTGAGACAATCTGGCCCTGGGCTTTTCTTGGAGGAAAGACTCTTGATGACTGCTTCGATTTCCTTAGGAGATATAGTACTATGTAATTTGTTTACCTGATCTTGATTTAATTTTGGTAAGTGGAATCATTCAAGAAAATTGTCCATATCATTTAGCTTTCGAATTTTGTTGCATATAGGTTTTTTTTTAATTTTCCTCAGTGACTGTTGTTATGTCTCTATTTTCATTTCTGATTTAATTGATTTGAGTAGCATCTCTCTGCATTTTAGTTAGTTTGGATAAGGGTTTGTCTATCTTGTTAATTTTCTCAAAGAACCAGCTCTTGGTTTTATTGATTCTTTCTTGAATTGTTTTTTGTTTGTTTGTAATTTATTGATTTCAGGTCTGGTTTTATATCCAGCCATCTTGGGTATATCTGCTTTTTTCTCCTTAGGGCCTTCAGGTATGCTGTTAAGTTTCTTGTATGATATGACTCGAATTTCTTTATGAAGGCACTCAGGGCTATGAACTTTCCTCTTAGCACTGCTTTCATTGTGTCGCATAAGTTTGGGTATGTTGTTCCTTCATTTTCATTGAATTCTAGTAAGTCTTTAATTTCTTTCTTATTTTTTCCCAACCCAGATGTCTTTGAATAGAGAGTTGTTCAGTTTTCATGTGAGTGTAGAGTGTTTACTATCTATGGTATTGTTGAGGTCTAGCTTTAGACCATGAAGGTCTGATAGGATACAAAACATTATTTCAATTTTCTTGTATCTGTTGACATGCCTGAATATATGGTCAATTTTAGAGAAGGTTCAGTGAGGTGCTGAGACAAATGTATATTCTTTTGTGTTTGGGCAAAAGTTCTGTAGACATCTATTAGGTCCACTTGATTTGTGACCTGTGTAAGCTTCATTATTTCATTTTTTAGCTTCTGTCTAGATGAGTGAGTGTTGGTGAGAGTGGAGTGTTGAAGTTTCCCACTATCAATATCTTGGATTTGATGTTTGACTTAAGCTTTAATAATGTTTCTTTTATGAATGCAGATGCCCTTGGATTCAGGGCATAGGTGTTCAGGATAGTAATATCCTCATGGTGGATTTTTCCTTTGATGAGAATGACGTGTCCTTCTAGGTACCTTTTGATTAACTTTGGTTGAAAGTATTTTTTTGTAGATACTAGGATGGCTACTCAGGTTTTTTTTTTCCCTTGGGTCCATTTGCTTGGAAAACCTTTTCCTAGCTTTGTGCTCTGAGGTAGTGTCTATCTTGTTGCTGAGGTATGTTTCTTGAATGCAGCAGAATGTTGGATACTGTTTCCACAACCATTCTGTTAGCCTGCGTTTTTATTGGAGAGTTGAAACCATTTATGTTGATAGATATTAGTGAATTTTAGTTCCTTTCATTGTGCAGTTGGTGGTAGTCGTTTGTGTGCTTGTTTACTTTTGTTTTGTTGTTGTTGTTGTGAAGTTATCTATATCCTGTGTTTTCTGGGAGTAGTTGATCTAGATAGGTTGGAGTTTTCCTTCCAGTATCTTCTGGAGGGCTGGGTGGGTGTACAGATATTGTTTAAATTTAGTTTTGTCATGGAATATCTTGTTTTCTCCATCTTTGCTAATTGAAAGTTTTGCTGGGTGCAGTAGTCTGGGTTGGCATCTGTGGTATCTAAGTGTATGTTTGGCATCTGGCTCTCATAGTCTCTGTTGAGAAGTCAGGTGTGATTCTGATAGGTCTATCTTTGTATGTTACGTGGCCTTTTCCCTTGTTGCTTTTAATATTTTTGTTGTTGTTGTTGTTCTGTAGATTTAGTGTTTTGATTATTATGTGGCAGGAGGAATTTCCTTTCTGGTTTAGTCTATTTGATGTTCTGTAAGCCTCTTCTATGTTTAAGCACATCTCTTTCTTAAGGTTGGGGAAATTTTCTTCTATGATTTTCTTGAAAATATTTTCTGGACCTCAGAGCCTGGAATCTTCCTTTTAGGATATTCTTATTATTCTTAGGTTTCATCTTTTCATTGTGTCTTGATTTCTTTGATGTTTTATGTCAGGAACTTTTATGTTTTCTTTGAGAGATATATCATTTTCTTCAATTGTATCGTCACAGTCTGAGATTCTCTCTTCCATCTCTTGTATTCTGTTGGTGATGCTTATGTTTGTGGTTCCTGATCTCTTCTCTAAGTTTTACATCTCCAGGGTTTTCTCAGTTTCTGTTTTCTTTATTGACTCTAATTCCATTTTCATGTCTTGAACAATTTTATTCATTTTCTTCACCTGTTTGATTGTGGTTGCCTGTCTGTCTATAATGGCTTCTATTTTTTTTGTAATCTTTTCCTGTATTTCTTTGAGAGATTTGTTTGTTCCCACTTTATGTGCCTCTAATAACTGCCTAATCAATAGATTTAAGGTAATTTTCCTGTGTTTCAGCTGCATTAGAATATCCATTTTGTGTGGGGGCAAGGTTCTGGTGGAGACACACTGTCCTTGCTTCTGTTGAATGTGTTCTTCCACTGGCCTTTAGCCATCTGGTTTTCCATGGCTTTGCCCATGTGTTCCTGGAACCTATACTGGAGACTGGATCCACCTGTCTTTGGAGTCTGTAGTGGTCTTCAGGAAGACGAGAGAGGTCCAGGGGTTCAGGAATGGGTGCTGGTGATTTGGATGCAGCTGCAGAAGGCAGGGTGTGGGTGCAAGTGGTTCCGAGGGAGGGGCCCAGGCACAGGTACAGGTACATGCTTGTAGGTCAGGGGATGCATGTGCATGGGAGCCCCAAAGGAGTGAGGTGCAGTTCCAGGTGCAGCTTGAAGCGGTGTGGGTGCATGTGCTGGAAATGGCTTGGGCTGGAATGGCTGCTGTAGGATACCTCAGAAAGGAGCTGGGCTGCAGCTTACAGGCCTGATCCACACTGTGCTCCTGGTCCTCAGATTGGTCTGGGCTCCACCAACTTGGATGCGGGATCCGTGTGATTCTGTTATTCACGTTGCCTGCACAGGATGACCAGTGGAAGCATGGCGTAGAGGCTGGGGCCCTTTCCCAGGGATCTTGGTGTTGCCCTTAGTGGAGCAAGAGGATATGACGTCTGGTGTCTGGCTGCTAGAGTAGAGGGTTCCCGGATATGGGGATTCACACACACTGCAGTGTGCAGAAAGGGCAAGGGGCCCACAATCCACTACTCCTGGACCCAGGAGATGGCCGCTGGGCGGGGGTTGGATTCGATCAATCCCAACTCCCAGGATGTCCCCTTTAGTCTGGGAAGCACCAAATTCGATGCCCTGGATCCAATCACCTGTCCATTCACTGATTTCAGAGTCTCCGAACCTTTGCCCCTCAGATATGGTGCACACTGGTCATTGCTGTCTTGGATTTCCCACCCATGTGTGTCATTTTGGGTCTGGGTTACCTCACTCAGGATGATTTTTTTTCCAGTTCCACTCAGTTTTCTCTAAATTCATTATTTCCTTGTTCTTAATAGCTAGGTAGTGTTCCATTGTGAAAATGTAACACAGCTTCCTTATCCATTCTTCGGTTGAGGGAAATTTAGGTTGTTTCAGCTTCTGGCTATTATGAATAAAGTTGCTATGAACACAGTGAAGCAAGTGTCTTTGTATGGCAGAGCATCTTTCGGATATATGCCCAGGAGATGTATAGGTGAGGTAGCACTATCCCTAATTTTCTGAGCAAGGACCAAATTGAGTTCTACAGTGGTAGTACGAGTTTTCACTCCCACTAGCAATGGAGGAATGTTCCCCTTTCTCCACATCCTCTCCAGCATGTGCTGTCACTTGAAGTTTTGATCTTAGCCATTCTGATAGCTGTAAGATATAATCTCAGAGTCATTTTGATTTGCATTTCCCTGATGAGTAAGGACATTGAACATTTCCTTAAATGCTTCTTGGTCATTTGAGATTTCTCTGTTAATAATTATAGGTTTAGCTCTGTACCCCATTTTAAATCGGATTTTTTTCATTTGTTGGTGTTTAATCTTGAGTTCTTTATGTATTTTGGATATTAGCTTTTGTCAGATGTAGGGTTGGTGAAGATCTTTTCCCAAAATGTAGACATCAGTCTTGTTTTATTGACTGTCCTTTGCCTCACAGAAGCTTTTCAGTTTCTAAAGGTCCCATTTATTCATTGTTGATCTCAGAGCCGGAGCTGTTGGCATTCCGTTCAGGAAGCTGTCTCCTGTGACAATGAGTTCAAGGCTGAAAACCACTTTTTCTGGTTATATTGAGGTCTTTAATTCACTTGGACTTGAGTTTTGTCAGACTGATAAATATGGATCTATTTGCATTTTCTACATCCTGTTAGACCAGCACCATATGTTGAAGATGCTTTATTTTTCCAGTGTATGGTTTTGGCTCCTTTGTGCAAAGTTAAATGTCCATAAATGTGTTGGCTTATTTCTGGATCTTCAGGTTGAGAGATGTTTAGTGAATATTTCTATTTTATTAAGTGTTATGAGTCTATTTAAACTGTCTGATCTTGATTTTATTTGGTAAGTGGCACTTATTGATAAAATTATCTTTTATATTTTTAAATTTGCTGGAGCACAGTTTTTTTTAAAAAAGATTTATTTATTATTTATGTAGAATTCTACCTATATGTGTGCCTGCATGTTGGAAGAGAGCACTAGATCTTATTATAGATGGTTATGAGCCGCAATGTCGTTGCTGGAAATTGAACTCAGCACCATTTGGAGGAAGAGCCAGTGCTCTTAACCTCTAAGCCATCCCTCCAGCCCCTGGAGTACAGGTTTTAAAGTATGTCCTTATGATTCTCTGGATTTCCTCATTCTCTGTTGTTATGCTCCTCATTTTGTTTCTAAATTTACTCATTTTAATTTTCTCACCAGCTTTTAGTTACTTTGGATAACGGTTGGTCTATCTTGTAGATTTTCTCAAAGAATCAATTCTTTGTTTTATTCATTCTTTGTCTTATTCCATACTATTGGTTTCAGCCCTCTGTTTGATTATTTCTTATGGTCTGCCCATTTTTGGTATATTTCCTTCTTTTTGTGCTAGAGGTTTGAGGTGTGTGGTAAAGTTGTTAATATGAAATTGCTCCAATTTTTTATGTAGTCACTTATTGCTGTTAAATTTCATCTTAGCACAGTTTTTTAAAAATTAAACTTATTCATTTATTCATTTTACATCCTGATCATAGCCCCATCCCTCCTCCCCTCCCATTGCTACCCTTCCACCTTTTCCTCTCCTTACCCCTTTCCCTTCTCCTCAGAAAAGTGGAGCCTCACCCCCTCTTTACAAAGCCACCTTGGTACATCTAGTCCTAGCAGGATTATGTACATCATCTTCCACTGAGGCCAGATAAGGCAGCCCAGGTAGGGAAAAGTGACCCAAAAGCAGGGACCAAGTCCATGTCAGATGTGATCCCCACTCTACTTCCTGCTAGTCCCACTTGAAGACCAAGCTGCCATCACATATATGTCCTGAGCCTAAGTCCAACCCATGCATGCTCTTTGGTTGGTGCTCCAGTCTCTATAAGCCCTGTGGGCCCTGATGGGCCCATATTAGTTGACACTCTTGAGGAGCTCTTGCTCCTTTTGAGACCTTCTATTCTTCTCCCAACTCCTTGACAAGAATCCCCTTGGGCAGCTTAATGCTTGGTTGTTGGTCTCAACATCTGTTTCAATCTGCTGCTTGGCAGAGCCTCTCAGGGTCTCCTGTCTGCAAGCATAGTAGAACATCATTAATAGTGTCAGCGGTTAGCCTTCACCTGTGTGGTGGCTCTCAGGTTGAGCCAGCCATTGGTGGCCATTCCCTCATTCTCTGCTCCATCTTTATCCCTGCACATCCTGTAGGAAGGACAAATTTAGGGTTGAATGTTTTTGGCGTGGGTTGATGTTCCCCTCCCTCCACTGGAAGTTGCACCTGGCTAAGAGGTGGCCACTTCGGTCTCCATGTCTCTTGCAGTTAGGGGTCTCAGCTAGAGTCACCCCATACCCTCCCAAATCCCAGCTCCAAGCATCACTTTTATTTTATCCCGTAAGTTTGGGTATGTTGTGTGCTCATTTTCACTGTTTTCTATAAAGGTGCTAATTTCTTTATGTCTTGATCCATTTTTTTATTCATTAGAGAGTTGTTTATCTTCCATGAGTTAGTAATCTTTCTATCCTTTCTGTTGTTTTTGAAATCCAGCTTATTCCATGGTGGTCTGATACTATGCATGGAGTTAAACTTCTTGTATCTGTTTAGTCTTGTTTTGTGTCCAGATTTGTAGTCAGTTTTGAAGAAATATCCATGAGGTGCTGAGAAGAAGGTATATTCTTTTGTGTTTGGGTGTAATGTTCTGTAACTATCTGTTAGGTCTCTTTGGTTTATTATGTAGTTGGCGCCAAGGTTTCTCTGTTTAGTTTTTGTTTGGATGATCTGTCCATTGGTGAGGCTGAGGTACTGATACCCCCTGCTATCATTGTGTGAGGTTTAATGTGTGCTTTAAGATATAGTTGTTTCTTTTACAAACCTTGGTGCCCTTTTGTTTGGGGCATAGATATAAAAAGTTGAAATGTCTTCTTGGTGGATTTTTCCTTTGATGACTATTGTTTCCTTCCCCATCTCTTTTTATTAGTTTTCACTTGATGTCTATTTTGCTAAGTATTAAAATGGCTACAACGGTCAGCTTCTTAGGTCCATTTGTTCGAATTACCTTTTCTCAATCCTTTACTCGAGGTAATGTCTATTCTTGACATTGAATATGGATTCTGTGTTTGCATTCACGTGTTATCCATGTCTTTTTGTTAGGGAATTGAGACCATCGACATTAAGAGATATCGCTGCTCAATGATAGATGATTCCTTTTATTAACTGTTGTTATTGTTGTAGGTGGCGGTGCTGCTGCTGCTGGTGCTGGTAGTGGTGGTGGTGTGCATGCTTTACTTGTTTTTATTTTGCAGGTGAAGGATTATTTATTCCCTGTGTTTTCAGGGGTGGAGTTAACCTCTTTAGGTTGGAGTATTTTTTCTAGTATCTGTAGAGTTAGGTTTACAGATATTGTTTAAATTTGAATTTATCAAGGAACAGCTTATTTTGTCCATCTGTTGAAATTTTTGCTAAGAATAGTTGTCTGGGCCGGCATATGTTGTCTCATAGAGTCTGCGGGACATCTGCCCATGCCATTCTGTCTCTTAGAGACTCCATAGAGAATTCAGGTGTAATTTTAATAGATCTGCATTGTATGTTATTTGGTCTTTTCCCCTTGAAGCATGTAGTATTTTTTTCTTTGTTCTGTATGTGTAGTGCTTTGATTACTATGTGAAAAGGGGGCCTTCTTTTCTAGTCAAATCTATATGATATTCTATATGCTTATCAAACATTTATAGGCATCTTCTCTTTTATATTAGGAAAATTTTCTTCCATGATTTTATTAAAAATATTTTCTGGACCTTTGAGCTTATATTCTTTTCCATACCCTATTTTTATGTTTCTTAGGTTTGGTCTTTTTCTAGTGTGACAGATTTCCTGGATGTTTATGTCAGAAGTATTTTAGATTTAATATTTTGATTGCTTTTGCAATAGCTCATATGGTATCTTTAATGCCCGAGAGTCTCCATTTCATCTCCTGTATTCTGTTGGTGAAGCTTGTCACTGTAGTTGCATTGGAATTCCTAAAATTTTCATTTCCCAAATTTTCTCATTTTACATTTTCTTGATTGCTTCTATTTTCATTTTGAGATCTTGAAGAGTTTTATTTGTTTCCTTCAATTGTTTGTTCCCCTCCCCACCCTCCACTGGCTTTTTAAAGTATTTTATCATCTCCTCCAATTGTTTGTTTGTGGTTTCTTTAAGGGAATTTATTTATTTATTTATTTATTTATTTATTTATTTATTTATCATTCATTCATTCATTTATTTCCTCTTTAAGGAGCTCTATCATCTTAATAGATTTGGTTTAAAGTTTTATGTCGTGCTTCAGCTGTGTTGGAATAGTCAGGTCTTGCTGTGGTAGGATGGGTGGGCTCTAGTGAAGACATTTTGCCCTGGATAGTGTTGATTATGTTGTTACACTGCCATCTAGGCATCTGGGTTTGGGATGAGTATAGGCCTAGTTGCTGATATCTGGGCTTGTTTATGTTAGGTGGGTGCATTGTTCTCTCATTTTTATTTGTTCTCTAGATTTTCATAGCGTGTGATGGCTGTGTGTTGCTTGTTTTATTGGACTTCTTAGCTGGTGTGTTCTCACAGAATGGCTGCTGGTGTTGGAGGCAATGAGAGAGATGGAGTCTAGGGAGAAAGGTCTTGATAACCAGACAGATGTGAGCAGGGAGATCTGTTGCTGCTCTAGAGAAGAAACTGAATGATTTTGTCTATGGGGGGGGGGAGAGAGAGAGAGAGAGAGAGAGAGAGAGAGAGAGAGAGAGAAGTGTTGTGGGCAGCCTACCTGGTTTACTGGCAGGTTGTGGTCTGTGTTCCAGCAGGAGGTTCCTGCTGGAATTAGGGGCTGGGGTACAGCAATGAGTGTGGAGAGGGAGGTCAGGAGTGGGTGATCCGTGGGTTGTACAGCAGATGTAGACATGGTGGAAGGGAGACTGCAGCTGGTGCACTGTTGTAGCACTATGGATGAGACTGAAGGATTAAATACAGAGAAGCAGAGAGACCAGAAAAGGTATTTTGGTAACCTACCTTGTTGTTATAAAATTCACTTTTCATTTACTTTTAGATGTGGATAACAATACTGAAGAGGAGTCTTTCTCCAGGTAAGACTATAATCACAAAGTACATGATCTAATCAGTGAGTCCAAAGACAAGGAAGTGTAGCTGTTGAGTGCACTTTGAGATAGACACCATACTATGTGCTCAGTGCTTGCTGTGTCTCATGGTAACCACAGCCACGTTGCTACAAGACACATTGCTGTAACGTATTGTTGCAGCTTCTTTACAACTAATTAGACAACTGTTCACCGAGAACTTGAATATTTAGCCTCTGGTTCTGGCTCTACAATGCATGTCTTTTCCTTCTGTACAGATTCACTCTTGGCATGTGTTCACTGGCCAATGTGTTCACCTCATTTCAATTCAGAAGCTTCGGTTTTATCTCAGATACAGAGCTTTCCTGGGAAGCTAGGTTATATAGTCCCACAGCCTATATGAGTAATTTTGGCAAGTAGAGTTGGATGGATTTCCTACCTCATTTTTATCTTTGAAAATTTTAAGGCAGATGTCAGATGTGGTAGCTTTTGCATAAGCAGAACCAGGTTACCTTTGCAGATGAATGCAGGGTTGACATGTAGATCATGGCCGATGACTACTCGTGTTAGCTTAGCGTATTTTCTGGTTTTTGTTTTGCTTTGAGACAGAGAGAGAGAGCGCGAGAGAGGAGAGGTAAAGAAGAAACTCCCTAAACATCCCCAGCTGACCCGGAACTTGTCTTGTAGCCTCAGATGGCCTCAGGGTCACTCAGATACACTTTCTTCTGCTTCTGAGTCTCTGATGCTGGGGCTAAAGCAATGCAGTACTCACTCCTGCCTTTCAGGGTATTAGTAGCTGATAATTATTAATGTGCCACTAGATTTCTTTTTCTAGAACTACACCTCTTTCTTTATATTGTAAAAAGATTTTTCCCTTCTATTTTATTTTCATTTTTGAAAGTGTAAGTATTCATTTTCTTTTGTAGACATAAGACATATTAAAAACATGCAGAGTGTCAGGATTTTGAAGACTCTTAGAAGTGTAGAAAAATGCCTGTTAGTACTTCTTGTGTTTAACTTCCTGCCCCAATAATTGTTCTATTAGGGAGCCTGAAGTTCAAACACAGGAAAGTTACATGTCAACACAGCAAGTGTCAGAAATGGAATTTGTATTCTAGCTCGTTAGTTGTAAAAGTGGTAGTCTAATTATTCACAAGAATGTGAGTGTTTATGGGAGAGCACAAGTAGCAAGGCCCTTGGAAGAGAGTGAGTGTGGACTAGGCAAGTTAATCTGGTAAAAGAGGATGGGAATAAGTTTACAGTAGATAGTGAGGATTAAAGAACGTTAGTTTGGAAAGTAGTGAGGGGTTTGGAAAATTGATAAAAATAATGGGGTGTATCACAGATTTGACATTGATATTGATAAAATTCAGATCCAGAGATGCTAAAGTTATCACAAAATACTTTAAAACCATGAATTGAAAAGACTCCTGAAATACTGTTACTGTTTAGACTGACTAATTGGAAGACATGAGAATGTCAGGTATCTGTTGAAAGGTACCAGTTTGGGGCTGAGGAGAGAGCCCTGTTAATGAAATACAGTTTCTGTAAAGAGGGGGTACTGAGTTTGATCCTAGAACACAAATAAAACCCCAGGAATGATTGCACATGCTCTCTATCCATCACCGAGAAGGCATACTTATTGTTGTCACTTAAGGCTTGTGGAGAAACCAACCTAGAAGAACTGGTTTTTCTCCTGTTTCAGTGAGACACCTTTTCGTGGTGGATGGCATCCAAGGAGGAAGAATACTAATGTCCAAGGTCTACACACACACACACACACACACACACACACACACACACACACACACACACAAAGATGTTAAGGTAATTTGAATCCCTTAAAGGAATCTGTGTTGGAGATATGCTCCTGGGATTTTATATTCCTTTACCCATTCACATGAATAAAGCACTTAATCTTTACCCAGGTGTGGACAATGTGTAGAGCACAAAGTGTTTAGTCTTCAACCAGAGTTAGCCATGGGAGAAGGTACAGCCAATTTTCTGCCTTGTTTTAGGCAGTGGACTCATTTCAGTTTAGGTAGCAAACGTGTGTACTTGTTAGGGAAATTATCAGGTCAAAATTTCAGAGAGGAAATTTGTACAGGCAATAATCAATACATCAACTACTGATCTCTCTCCTCTCTCTGTCTCTTTCTTTGTGTGTGTTGCATACAGCTGTATGCAAGTTTGGAGGTAAGAGGAGGATATTGCTGTCTTGTTCTATCATCCTCTACCATGTTCACTTGAGGTACAGTGTCTCATTGAACCCGGAGCCAGACTTGAAGTCAGTAGGCCTCCATGACACCCCTGTCCCTGCCAGCCAGGTTACTTGGGTTGCAAGTGCATGCCTAGTTTTTATGTGTATGTTGAGGGTTCAAACTTAGGTCACTGTGTGTGAGTGGTAAGCACTTTTATTTTCTGAGCCATTTCTTAAGCTGCTGAATTTCTAAAAAGATAAAATTATGAATTAGTCTTTCTTGAGTGGCTTATAGATTGAGATGAATTAAAGCTCACAAAGACAACTAAAAGCTTTAAAACACTTGTCTACTTTGAATTTTATAAGTGCAGAAATATCACTTCATATATAGGTGATGGATATTTCAGAGTTGCTTGAATAACCAAACCCACCCACTACTGTATGCTTTTATTCTAAAGGCTCCTTGATAAACCTGATCCTGATGTTCCTGGGCCTACAACAGAGGACAGTGACAGTATTTCCATTATCAAGGTAAAATATTGGTTTGTGAAATTAATTTTCTTATGAATTTTGTTAAAATACAGAGTAGTCTACCTATATCATAATTATATGGAAAGGTGTTGAGAGGAAACCATTTTTTAAATGTGGAACTTTGTATAAATTCCAAGAGCAGTAAGTCCTTGAAGTTAGTGATAGCCAAAAAGAGAATGGATTGAAAACACATAGTGAGTGGAAGATTGAGAACAGTTCTTTCATAATAGAATATGTTTAATGTTTTTCCAAGGATGCTCTGGATGAATAAATGCACATTAGAATGATTTTTAAATCATGAGTGTGATAATACCTAAATACATTTTAATCATTGTAATGATCCATTTTATCATTGTAATGATACAATGACTGAATACATTGTTCAGTCATTGTAATGATCCAGGAATCTCCCAGGTGCTTTTACCTTCAGCATAAATGCATGTAGATTTTATCTTCCCTTGAACACTATTTTAGGATCATATATGAGAGCATCTCTCCTCTGTTTCTGTCATTGCATCTCTTTTTAGACTAGCAAGAAATTGTGGAAATTTAGCCATTTGTAACGTGTTCATCAAAATTTGCACTATGAAAGTTTGCACTGTGTTTTATATTTGATTCCATGAAGATTGTGTTTAAAACTCTTTACCCAGTTGAAGAATATGTGGGTTTTCTCCAATTAGTCATCGGTTTTGGAAGTGATGATTCATACTGCATAGTAACCTTTTAATTTTTGACATTTTTGGTTTTCATTTTAAAGTAATATACACTTACAACAGATGTGCCACATTCTCGGATTTGAAAGACTAGAAGGCTTTTGTTTAGATAATACACATTCATTTTAAAGCTGCTTCAGAACCATGAGCTGCTAGAGGTGTGTTCTGCTAGAGCCCCAAAGTAAGGGTTTGTATAAATTATAAGTTGCATTTTCATGAACTTTTAACGTGAATAATGGACAAACAGATTTCTAAAACTGTTTCACAGGTGCTGTGATATGGATGACATTAGTAATTAAATCAATGTTTCTTATTTAAAGAAAAATAAAAATGGGAAATATTGTGCATTTTTAGTTCCCAACCATGAAGGAAGAAAAAGAGTGATGAAAGTGAGGCTACTAATATTAAAAAATCAATCATCATATAAAGGGTTTAGAAATTTTAAAATTTAGTGAATAAAGTTTAGTCCAAATCACAAGGCCAAGATTCTTAGTTCATGATTTTTTTGCACTCCAGGTTAATATAAATATTTTTACTTCTTAATGATGTTCTAGTAATATGTGAATAGATAAGCATATTTGAAGATAGTTCATTGTTAATATTTGTTTCTACTTATGTGTCAATATGCTGTAACTACTAAAGAATAAAGTAATTTTGAAAACATGACTCCTCCCCCTCAAAAAAGTTAATTTCAGAATTAAATCAAGAAAGTTAATCCTCAATGTTTCCATTGCAGAAAATGTCTGAAGACCCCAAAAGGAAGGTAAACAACAGGGAGGTTATTTCTGAGAAAGCCTCATCAAGGTTTTTATATCAGAGCAAGCTGGCCAGAAAAAGGATAAAGAACAGAGTTAAAAAACTTTTAGGAAGATATGCAGTTAATGGTAATTGTCAAGGAGAGCCACAACCACAAACCTCTGAAGGACAAATACCCACAAAGGTAATTAACACTAATTTGAAAAGGAACTTCGTTGCTTGTGTGTATGTGGCCGGAGGAGGGGAGAGGCATGTATGTGCGTACATCTGCAATACTGCAAATAGTGTCAGAAAAGAGGACCCCAGCCGCAAACATTTCCTGCACCTCCCTCACACCCTCACTCCTGAAAACACCCAGTCAGTCACCTTCTAAGGTATAAATAAAAATAAGCCAAACTATGGAAATAAAAATTCTGAAAGTGAGTCTAGGTCTTCTCTATGCATGATCATTGGTTGACACATAGGTCTCTGCAGGACCCCATAGACCCAGATATTTTGGCTCTGTTGGTCAACTTTTGGGGATCCTGTTCCCTCCAGGTTTTTCTATCTCCCCCTTCTTCCATAAGATTCCTTACAATCTGCCCAAAGTTTGGCTGTGAGTCTCTGCATCTGCTTCAATTCCCTGCTGGGTGGAGTTTATCAGAGGAAAAATGTGGTAGGCTCCCATTCTCTTCCCTCTCTTCTACCACTTCTGGTGTCTATCCTGTTTTCCCTTCTGAATGAGAATTAAGCATCTTCCCTAGGGTCCTCCTTGTTGTTTAGCTTCTTTAGGACTATAGATTTTAGTATGTTTATGCCATAGGCAGCTCAGTCTTCATGTGGGTATCTTAGTAAAGGGAGCAGGGGCTGTCTCTGACATGAACTCAGTGGCTACCTCTTTGCGTACTCCCTCCCTAGGAGAGCAGGGCCACAGAGGAAAAGGATGCACCCAGTCCTGATGAGACTTGACAGGTTAGGGTTAGATAGTAGGAGAGGAGGAACTCCGCTATCAGTGGACTAGGTAAGAGACATAGCGGGAGAAGAGGGAGGAAGAGTGGGATTGTGAGGAGATGAGAGAGAGGGCTATAGTTCGGATACAAAGTAAATAAGTTGTAATAATTAATAAATCAATAAAAAGAAAAAAATCAGTAAGTGAACATCTCCCTTTTCTTCCATAAAACTCCCTACAATCTGTCCAAAGTTTTACTGTGAGTCTCTGCATCTGCTTCAATTCCCTGGTAGGTGGAGCCTTTCAGAAAACATCTGTGAAAGTCAAAAGTCATGAAAATACAGGCAAGAAATAATAAGATGCCTAGAAGAGTGACAGTCAAAATAAAAGTAATCAACATGTTTTTGTGCTTTTCCTTTATGTATTATATATACATGAATGTTTTGCCTGCATTCTCTCTGTGCACTGTGTGTGTGCCCACTGCCCACAGATATCAAAAGAGGGCATTGGATGCACAGAAATTGGAGTTACAAATGGCTGTTAGCTACCATGTGGGTGCTGCAAATTGAACCCAGTCCTCTGTAAGAGCAACAAGTGTCCTAAACTCCTCAGCCATGTTTGATATGCAAGTGATTCCAGTATAAGGCAAGATAGCAGAAGTGGACATAAGTAGCCAGTCTCAGGATTTTTGCTAACTTACTGGAGCTCAGGCATCATCTGCTTGATAGTTTTACACCTTACAACCCAGAGAACATACATGCAGTAAGACCAGCAACTGGAGGCTGGTCCTGCTGGCACATGTCATTAATCCCAGCCCTCAGGAGAGAAGAGCAGGCAGGTCTCTCTGAGTAAAAAGACAGCCTAGTGTCAATTTCTTTGGCAGAGTGGGGGAAGGCAATGCCCATGAGTGTCATTGCAGAAGCATGGAGGTAAAAGGATGGTATGTGGGAGTCCGTTCTCTCCTCACACCATGGCAGTCACAGGGATCAACCAAATTCAGGTTGCCAGTCTTGCTGTTCGGCTGCCTTTGACGGGTCTTAATGGCTGTCACCACTTCTGAGACCTTTCTGAGTTGTCTGCTTCCTCATCTACCACAGTGCAAGAAGCGAGAGAACACTGCCACAGATCAAGCCACTCTGCTTACCATCCACACTGAAAGACTGAAATTCCTGGCAACCAGGAGACTTCCTCCACTAAGTAATTTCTGTCAAATTAGATTAGAAATCAAAATTAGATTTTTGTCAAAGCAACTAGAAAAATAATAGCCCATTTTTCTGTTCTTAAGCCCACTCTGAAGGGATAAAGCAAGCAGAAGGGATAGCTCTTTTGCAGTCCACTTACACCAAATGCTCATCTTCTTTGCAACTGGCTAATTTCCTTGAAGAATCTAACTTCAATATTAGAAGAAAAAAGGGGGCATATTAGACATAACTGTCACACCTGATGACACAATCCCTCACTGTGACTTTAACATGTCAGAAATCAAACCCACATGTTCTTCCTTTTAAGTGTAGCTCAACTTGGTTTCCAAATTGACATCAGTTATTCCATGTGAATGAAAATGCACCTGATAGGCTCACAAGGAGTGACACTGTGAGGAGGTGTGTCCTTGTTGGAGGAAGGTATCACTGGTGGTGGGCTTTCAGGTTTCAGAAGCTCAAGCCATTCCTGGAGTTTCTGTCTCTTCCTGCTGCCTGCTGGTCTGGACTTAGAACTCTCAGCTACCTCTCTAGCACTCAGCATGCCTGAGTGCTGCCATGCTTCCTGGCATGACAGAAAAGGACCAAACACCTCAGAACCTCTAAGCCAGCCCCAATTAAATGTTCTCCTTTACAAAGCTTGCAATGGTCATGGTGTCTTGTCACAGCAATAAAATTTAAACTAAGACAATATGTCATCAAATTCAATAAGTTTTGCTCAAGGGGAACTTAACACAGAGATAGCCGCAAGGACTTTTAACAAGAAAAGAAAACAGAAACACCATCTAAGCCAATGACATCTTCGATAAAACAGTGAGCAACCTGTCTGTTGGCTGGAATGTTGACCTCAATACCTGATGACTGAAAAAGGAAATTCGAGAGTGCACCTCAGTTATTTGAAGACTTTAATAAGGAGCTGCAACAGTGGAGCAGAAGGTCAGAGCACACACTGCTCTTGTACAGGACCAAGTGTTCTCAGCACTTAGGTCAGGTGACTCACAACTGCCTGGAACTCTAGGGTCTGAGAATGCAACAGCTCAGCCTTCCCTAGGCACATGTGCTCATTTACACCTAACCAGACACATCGTTTTAAAAATCAGTCTGAAAAGTGTAAATGAATATCAAAAGCCATATTTTTGTTTCTTTTTCGCCTCTGATACTAAATTGGACATTTATCTCAAATTTGCAATAAAATATTTAAGATTTTTTTTTGTTTTGGGACTGAGTGGACCATTCTACTTTTTAAATTTTTATTTTATTTTTATTAATTACAGTTTTTTATTTTATGTAAAAAATGACCTATAGTATAGAAACATTTGACAAACTATTTTATTGCATCATAATGTCAAGGTAAATTTCATTTTTCAGACACACCTTTAGACTTAAGGCCATTTTTATTTTTATTTTTTGCCTGGCTACCCTTTCTGCATTCAAGTGTATACTTTCCCAATAAGATGAAGATGTGCTCAACTTTGAGATACTACCTCAATGGTTGACATTGTGAGCACTGTGACACTGATAGCCAGATGGTTAGGGCTGAGGAAAAGGAGTTCCTTCCTGGAGCATTAAATCTGTAGTTTCATGTTCTGATGGACTCCTGCCAAGCTCATAAGGCTACTTCTACCTTGCAATTTACTTAAGCATCTTAAGTCAACATTTCAGATAGAATGGTAAAATACCTTTTAATGGAAGGAATGCTTTGCCATGTTCAAAACCATATACTTCATTTTTTGCAAACTTAATGTATTCCTAGGTTTACCTAGGTTTGTTTTTCCCGATCAAGCTAAGTTATGTTTGTTGGCTTGTGTTTCGCTTCTATTCCAGGCTAATAGAATTTATTCTGACTTCTCAATGAGAGCCTGTGTGAATAGCTAAGCATATACAGGGATATTTAACTGTCAAATAATAATTTGTTTCTTTTCACTATGTTCATACTCTCTGACTCTGAAGGATTAAATCATTTTGAAAGAAGTACTCCTAAATAAAAACAACAGAGTGTTTGGTAATGAAATTAAGAAAACTAATTACTCACGTTCTCCTCTGTAGAACGAACCTCCAGACTCAGCAATGAAGACACTTGATGGAGAATTTGCGCATCCAGAACTTACTCCTGAGGACAGTAGTGGAGATACATTGATGGAACAAAAGAATACTTAAGGTGACAGTCCCATCGAAAAAGAATCACCAAAGATGGATCGTGTGTGCTCTAGGAAACCTGAAGTTAAAACACAGGTTGTTCTTGTGGAAGAGCCGCCATGTAGTAGCTCTGAAGGAAAACCACCCTCCATGGTAATCTCGACTAATTTGTAAAGTTCAGTTCCTTGTGAGTAACCATAAATATTTAGAAAGCAGTTTGAGAACAGGTCCATTTAGCAAGACTACACCATCAGCTTCTTCCCTAGGGCCAGATGCAGGCTACATCTGTGCAGGGGTTCTAGGTTATCTTATGCACAGTCCTTGGTTGGAGTATCAGTTTCAGAAAAGACCCCTGTGCCCAGATATTTTTGGTCCTGTTGCTCTCCTTGTGGAGCTCCTGTCCTCTCCAGGTCTTTCTATCTCCCCCTTCTTTCCTAAGATTCCCTGCACTCTGCCTAAAGTTTGGCTATGAGTCTCAGCGTCTGCTTTGATACCATGCTGGGTAGAGTCTTTCAGAGGCCCTCTGTGGTAGGCTTCTGTCCTGTAACCTGTTTTCTCCATCTTCTGATGTCTATCCATTTGCCTTTCTGAATGAGGATTGAGCATCTTACCCTGGGTCCTCCCTCTTGATCGGCTTCTTTAAGTGTACAGATTTTAGTATGGTCATCCTATATTATATATCTATTATCCACTTATAAGTGAGTATATACCATGTGGGTCTTTCTGCTTCTGGGATACCTCACTCAGGATGATCGTTTCTAGTTCCCACCATTTCCCTGTGAATTTCATGATTTCCTTGTTTTTAATTGCTGAGTAGTATTCCATTGTGTAAATATACCACAATTTCTGTATCCATTACCCTGTTGAGGGACATCCGGGTTTTTTCCAGATTCTGGCTATTACAAATAGAGCTGCTACAAACATGGTTGAACAAATGTCCTTGTATACTTGATCCTCTTTTGGGTATATGCCTAGGAGTGGTATAGGTAGATCTTGAGGTAGCACTGTTCCTAATTGTCTGAGAAAGCACCAGAATGATTTCCAAAGTGGTTGTACAAGTTTACATTCCCACCAGCAGTGGAGGAGGGTTCCCCTTTCTCCACATGCTCTCCAGCATGTGTTGTCACTTGAGTTTTTGTTCTTAGCCATTCCGATTGGTGTAAAGTGAAATCTCACTGTCATTTTGATTTGCATTTCCCTGATGACTAAGGATGTTGAGCATTTTAAGTGTTTCTCTGCCATTCAATATTCCTCTATTGAGAATTCTCTGTTTATGTCTGTACCCCATTTTTTTTAATTGGATTACTTGATTTGTTGCTGTTTAACTTGAGTTCTTTATATATTCTGGATATTAGTCCTCTGTCAGATACAGGGTTGGTGAAGAACCTTTCCCAATCTGTAGGCTGTCTTTTTGTTCTGATGACAGTGTCCTATAGTTTACAGAAGCTTTTCAGTTTCATGAGGTCCCATTTATACTTCTTAATGATAGGCCATTAATTTGTGAGTAGCTAAGAATGTATAAGTACATTTAACTATTAAATGATTATTAGTGTCTATTATTTGTGTTAATATCTGGTGGCTACTAAAAGAAAAAAAAAGTCATCTGAATACATGTACCCAAATTTAAAAAAATGGTAGTATAACCAAGCAAATGTATATTCTGTCTTTCCTTTATGCAGAAAATAGCTCAAGACCTAGACAAAAGGAAAGATTACATGGAATATTCAACCGTCCGTTTCCAGCCTCTGTCTGAGGATGAAAATGTAGCAAAGTGGGCCCAGCAAGTTGCAACACAGTATTCCTTTCTTAACCAGTACCTCAAGGACAGGTTAAAGGAGAGGATGGAGGAAGGCTCTGAAAATTCTGAATCTGGAACTTCTGATGAAGAGCTACCACCTGGCACCTCCGGAGGAAACACACACCTAACAGTGAGTAGCTCCTGCTGATTTGAGATGTGCTCTGTTTCGTGATCAGCAAACTATGAGTGTGGAAGGCCTCTCTGAGGTACTGAAGAGAG
>REGO01000125.1:729695-778861 GCA_010120015.1 Rhombomys opimus
AAAAAAAAAAAAAAAAAAGGCAAATCTTAAACCTACCATGCTTTAAACACAAATGAGAATTCTAGCACTGACAAAAATGACAACAGGGAGGGAACTGGGAGTTGTTACTGTTGGAATGATATTTGATGTATGTAAAGCAAAGCAAGTTGATATTAGACATAGGCTCAAATATAGCAAACACAAAGTCCAGTGTTTATGCACTTCAGAGCAATGAACCAGGCAATTGAAATGAAGAGACACCATATTTCTGTGGTTAAGATGTATGTATGAGGACAACTGGATTATATTATTTCCCCCTCTATCCTGATTTAATTGTTTCAGAAATTTGTCTACATTTACATTTTCGTACTTGATTAAGAATTTCATATGATGTATTTTGATCGCATTTATTCCACATTTCCTCATGGATTATATCCCCCTTTCCCACTAGCTCAATTTTTGTTTTGTTTATTGTTTTTGGTTGTTGTTGTTGTTTTGAAGGCAGGGTTTCTCTGTGTAGCCTTGGCCGTCCTGGACTCTCTTTGTAGACCAGGCTGGCCTTGAACTCAAGACCTGCCTGCCTCTGCCTCCGAGTGCTGGGATCTCAGGTGTGCACCACCTCTCAATTTTGTATCCTCTATTATTTTTTCTCTAAATTTCATGGAGTCAGATTTGTGTTGCCACCTACTGGAGCACGATCTTCCTACCAGGGGATAATAGAGCCTCAGAGAAAACTAACTTCCTCTCCTCGCAGCAATTATTGTGGATGGGACTTCAGGTTCACCTACCCTCTTTTTTTATCATTTCTCACTTATTACAATTTATTCACTTAGTGTCCAGGCTGTAGCCCCTCCCTCATCTCCTCCTGGTCCCACCCTCTCTCTCTCTTCTCCCCCTTGCCCCTCCCCTGATAGGAAAAGTCCACTGATAGGGAAAGTCCTCCTTTCCTACTATCTGACTCCAACCTATCAGGTCTCATCAGGGCTGGGTGCATCCTTTTCCTCTGTGGCCTGGCAAGGCTGCATCTTCAGAGGGAGGTGATCAAAGAGCCGGCCACAGAGTCCACGTCAGAGGCAGCCCCTGCTTAATGCTGGCGTGTTCTCTGGCTTGGGCTTGCACAGGTCTCACACATGCTACCACTACTGCTGTACAGTTCATCCCCGTTTCTTCCAGAAAACATTGCTTTCTTGTAGTTACCCACCACTTCTGGCTCTTACGGTGTCCTGTCGCCCCCTTCTGCAATGATACCTGAGCCTTAGGAGTGGATATGGGAGATGGTGTTTCATATAGGGCTGAGCACATTACAGAGACCAGTTGGGAGTCTTTGTCAATCACCATCCACTGCAAGAAGACTCTTCTTTGATGAGGGTAAATAGACATACTAATCTCTGGGCTTAGTGAAAGAGAGGGGTATGTCATGAGGAGTCAGTTTAATGCTAACCTCTATGGCTATTCCAGATGAAAGTGCATATCTAAATATTCAAAATAATATCTACAAATAAGAGATAACTTGCAGTATTGTCTTTCTGGGTCTGGGCTACCTAACTAGGAATGAGTGTTTCAGCTCCATCTAGTTACCTGTGGATTTTTTGACTTAATTTTTTTATCAACCGAATAAAATTCCAATGTATAAATACACCAGTTTTTATTCTCTAATCATCAACTGATGAACATCTAGGTGATTTCTAATTTTCTTTTGAAATTGGGAATAAGGCAGCAATGAACACGGACGAGCAAGCATCACTCTAGTAGGATATAGAGTCCTCGGGTATATGCCCAGGAGTGGCATAGCTGGATCGTGTGTTGGATTTATTTCTAGCTTTTTGAGGAGCACTTACACTTATTTCCATAGTTGGCTATACCAGTTGGCACTCCCACCAACAGTGAAAAACTCTTTCCTCTTTCCTCACATTCATGTCAACCTTTGCTGTCATTTAAAAAGCATTAGCCATTGTGACCGGGGTGAGTTGAAATCTTAAAGAGGTTGTAATTGAACTTTTCTGGTAGCTGAGAATATTGAACGTTTGGTTTTCATCTTTTGGCAACTATTTGTTTAGTTCCATGCCCCACTTTATTAAAATGGGTTACATTTTTCTTGATGTTTCTGTATTTATTTGTTAGTTAGCTAGTTAGTTCCTTTTAAATTCTGGACAGCAGCCTTCTATCACACATAAAGCTGATAAAGATTTTCCACATTCTTTAATGTATCTCTTTACTTCAATTTTCATGTCCTTTGCTGCACAGAAGCTTTTCAGTTTCATTTGTTCTCATTTTTAAATTATTGGTTTAATGTTGGTTCTATCAAGGTACTATCAGAAAATCCTTTGTAGTGCCTATAAATTCAAGTGTATGCCCTACTCTTTGCCTTACCAAATTCATGGTAGCAGCGCTTGTATTAAGACCCTTGATTTACATGGATTTTAGTTTTGTTCAGGGTGAGATGTAAGATTCAAGTTTCATTATTCTACAAGTAGCTTCCCTGCTTGACCAGGGCCACTCATTGAGGATGCTGTCTTTACAACAAGGCGTGTTAGCCTATGTCAAAACTCAGGTGGCTGTGTGAGTGCAGGTGTTAGCCTTATATATGGGCCTCAAATTCTATTCCACTGGTCAACGTTTTCATGTCAGAAACATGTTCTTTATTTCATTTTTTATTATTAGTTACATTTTATTAACTCTGTATCCCAGCTGTATCTGTTCCCTCATTCCCTCCCAAACCCTCCCTCCCTCCCTCTTCTCCTCCCTGCCCCTTTCCAGGTCCACTGATTGGGGAGGACCTCCTCCACTTTCATCTGATCCTGTTTTATCAGGTATTTTCAGGACTGGCTGCAAAGTCCTTCTCTGTGGCCTAGCAGGACTGCTCCTCCCTTGGGGGGTGGGGAGGTCAAAGAGCCTGCCATTGAATTCCTGTCAGAAATAATCCCTGTTAGCCTTACTATGGGAAACCAGTTGGTTACTGAGCTACCACAGGCTTCATCCGGGCAGAGGTTCTAGGTTATATCCATACATGGTCCTTGGCGGAGTGTCAGTCTCAGAAAAGACCCCTGTGCCCAGATATATTTGGTCCTTGTGGAGCTCCTATCCTTTCCAAGTCATACAAACTCCCCCTTCTTTCATATGATTCCCTGCACTCTGCCGAAGGCTTGGTTATGAGTCTTAGTATCTGCTTTGATACACTGCTAGGTAGAGTCTCTCAGGAGCCCTCTGTGGTAGGCTCCTGTCCTGTTACTTGTTTTCTCCTATATCCAATGCACCTCCCATTTGCCTTTCTAAGTGAGGATTGATCATCTTACCCTGGGTCCTCTTTCTTGTTTTTCTTCTTTAGATGTATAGATTACATTATGCAGAAACATGTTCTTTTATAGGCCATGTAAATATTTCTATTTTATATAGGTACACACATTTTTATTTATAAGTTCAATGTATCTTTAAGTACATCTTCTGGAAACCATATATATATATATTATAATTAAGGCTATGTTTCTCCCCCGTATCAATTCAGTGATGCCCTACAAGTACTCTGGGTGCCACAGAATTCATGAAACAACCTAAAGACATTGCTCTTTACTATTTCCTGAAACGTGTCTGGCTAGAATTCTATTGTGTTAAAATTTATTTTCCATCATAGTACCTAGCAAATTAATAACACTGAAACACTGAGCAGGAAAGCCATAGTCTCTTACCTCATGCAGTTCTTAAAGAGAGCCTAGTGATCTGTGGGTAGCTAAGCATAGATGTGGATACATTCAACTGTTACTTACCAATTGCTTTCTGGTTTTTCTGTGTCTATAACCTTTGTCTTATACAGTTACAGGCATTTTGAAACACATGCAAATAAAGAACACTGAGAATTAAAAAAAAAATCAAACTAATATTCCATCTTCCCATCGGCAGAAAATGTCCCCAAAACAACAAGTGAGCAATAAATATGACAGAGAATTCACGTCTGCAAGATCAGAACATCTCTCTGCAAAAAGGAGTGAGGAGGAGGAGTGGGCCCAGCTGAGTGCATTCCAGTACGCACATCTTAACAAACTCCTCAGGAAAGATTTCAAGAGGAAAATCCGTAAAATGTATGCGATGTCTGAAAGTAACTTCTCTTCTAACAAAGCACCAATTCCTGATAAGCCTGAAGAAAGAACACACTTACAGGTAATTCTGTTCCCTCTGATCTGAAAAATTGAATATTGATCATGAGAGAAAAAATGCATAAATGCATGCATCTGAACTGCCTGTCTCTGCAGTATGGTAAGTATTTTGAAAACAACAGCAAATCCCAAATCATGAAAATAACTTGCTTTCCCTTTACGCTCCCAGTCCCAAGAATGCACTGGCCAGTCATCATCTAAGATTTAAGCAAAACCAAACTAGACTCTGAAGATAGCAAAATGAAAAGCACACATGCTTTTTAACACCACAAGGAAAATTCGTACAATAATGCTGAAAGTAAAAATAAAGGCCGAGAGTCATCACAGTTGACATGAGACCCAAAATGGTGGCTCTGCAAGAGACAACAGAACAGAGAACATTACAAGGAACTGAGGATGAGCTAGTAGACATATGGCAAAGTCAAGTAAACCAAAAGTATTCAGGCTTCCAGGGTCAGGTAACTGAAATGAAAATGGCACCAGAATTTTCCCTCTGTAAACTTACCTAATGCTCTTTATCAGAGCATCAGAAAGCAGACTGAGGCATCCATTGAGCTACTGTTCCAACCTCATTTTACAGCTGTGTTGAGAATACTGGATATTAAAATAAAATGTTCCACTCTCATATATTTGCTTTTTACACACTATTAAACATGAACTTAACTCTGCTTTGTCGTTTGCTGTGGTAAAGAGTTTAGTGTTTTCAAGATGCTTTATACTAATTTACATTAAGAGAGTTTGAATTACATGTTAATTCTTGAGTAAAGGATTGTACTCCAGATATTAGAAATTGGTAATTTAAGAACTTTTGTTTGCAGGATGTTGGGTGTTGCTCAGTGTTGGAATCTTTTCCCAGCATAAAACATCGGGCATGCATCCAACACTAACACATTCTTGTACTTCATTTATACTGTAATATTTCTGTAAAGCATATAATGTTTGTGTATGGGTGGTCATGAATTGCTATCAAGAATATTACATTACTCTTTTTATTCCAATGCCTGAAATGTTAACATGATTGGTATTTATTATTCTATATACAATCCATAACAATCATATCTGAGTTTTTCTTTATTAATTATTGTATCTTTATTTCTGACTAATATTTTGCCTAAAATTCATTCAGAAATATTTTATAAGTCATAAAATACTTAAACATAAACTATAAAATTCATTTTTAAAGGGATAAAGAGATAACTCAGAATTTAAAACCCTTACTGTTCTTTCAAGAGGACCTGGGTTAGGCTCCTTTAGGTCTGTAGATGGCTACCCTATATTTTATGACTAATATCTACTTATAAGTGAGTGTATACCAAGCCTGTCTTTCTGTTTCTGGGTTACCTCACTCAGGATGATCTCTTCTAGTTTCATCCATTAGCCTGCAAACTTTATGATTTCTTTCTTTTTAACAGCTGAGTAGTATTCCACAATTTCTGTATCCATTCTTCCATTGAGGGACATCTAGGTTGTTTCCTGATTCTTGCTATTACAAATAAAGCTGCTGTGAACATAATTGAGCAAATGTCCTTATTGAATGGTGGGACAGCTTTTGGGTTATACGCCCAGGAGTGGTATAGCTGGATCTTGAAGTAGTGCTATTCCCAATTTACTAAGAAAGTATCAGATTGATTTCCAAAGTGGTTGTACAAGTTTTCATTCCCTCCAGCAATGGAGGTGGGTTCCCCTTTCTCCACATTCTCTGTAACAAGTGTTATTTTTTTATCTCAGCCATTCTGAAAGGTGTAAGATGGAATCTCAGAGTTGTTTTGATTTGCATTTCCCTGATGATTAAGGAGGTTGAACATTTCTTTAAATGTTTCTCTGCCATTCTGTATTACTCTGTTGGGAATTCTCTGCTTAGCTCTGTACCCCATTTTTTAGGACCCTAGGGAGGATGCTTAAATCTCATTCTGAATGGCAAACAGGAAAGACCAGAAGTGGTGGAAGAGAAAAAACAGGATGGGAATCCTCTAAAAGGATTCACTCAACAGGGGATCAAAACAGATGCTGAGACTCAGGGCCAAACTTTGGGAAGAGGCAGGGAGTCTTATGAAGGAAGAAAAGGGTGTGAATAGAGCTACATGGCAGGGACAGGAGTCCCACAAGGAGACCAACAAAACTAAAAGATCTGAGCCCAGGGTGTCCTGCAGAGACTGATGAACCAAGGGAGGACAATGCATGGAGGGGACCTAGGCCCCTGCTCCCATATGGCTGATTGGCAGCTCAGTCTCCATGTGGACCACTGAGTGATGGGAGCAGGGGCTGCCTCTATCATGAACTCGGTTGCCTGCTCTTTGATCACTGGCCCCTGGTGATGCAGCCTTGCCAGGCCACAGAGGAAGAGAATCCAGGCAGTTCTGATAAGACTCAACAAGGTATGGGCAGATGGCAGTAGTGGAGAACTCCCCATTTCAGTGGACTAGGGGAAGGGGATGAGGAGAAGATGGAGGGAGGTGGGACTGGGTGAGTAGAGGGAAGGGGCTTCAATTGGGATATAATGGATAAATTGTGAAGAAAAGTATAAAGTAAAATTTATTTTAAAAAGTAAAACTAATAAAGGCAAGTGTTTGAGCGAGAAGACAAACAAGCAAGAAGAGGACCTCGGTTTAGTTCCCAGCACTCACATGGTGACACAACCACCCGTAATTCCAGTCCCAGGGCTTGATTCAGGCATCCAGGGCCCCAGCACACACATGCTGTGCATGACAACAACCAGGCCCATATGCACCTAAACAAAAACCTCTTAAAATCTAGTAATTTCCTGCTAACCATATTTCTAGACTAGGTACAACTGAAGCAAATTTTACTCTGAATAACTTGCAGTCTCTCGCTTGTATTATGTCCCCTAGTGATATGCGTATGCTCGAGCCTCCTGATTCAGTGATTGACATTATGAACAGTGTGTTTGCAATAACCAGCACATGAACGTAGCTTAAAGAGTTAATTCCCCTCTTTTCTTCTTTTTCTGATGTCCATCCTCTTTGCCTTTCTGGATAGGAATTGAGCATTTTAGCCAGAGTCCTCCCTCTTGATTAGTTTCTTTAGGTGTACAGATTTTAGTAGGTTTATCCTATATTATATGTCTATATGAGTGAGTATATACCGTGTGTGTCTTTCTGCTTCTGGGATAGCTCACTCAGGATGATCTTTTCCAGATCCCACCATTTACCTGCAAATTTCATGATTTCCTTGTTTTTTATTGCTGAGTAATATTCCATTGTGTAGATACCACAATTTGTGCATCCATTCTTCCACTGAGGGGCATCTGGGCTGTTTCCAGCTTCTGGCTATTGCAAATAAGGTTACTATAAACATGGTTGAGCAAATGTCCTTATTGTGTACTTGAGACTCTTTTGGGTATATGCCTAGGAGTGGTATAGGTGGATCTTGAAGAAGCAAGATATAGTTGTCTGAGAAAGCGCCAGATTGATTTCCAAAGTGGTTGTGCAAGTTTACATTCCCACCAGCAGTGGAGGAGTGTACCCCTTTCTCCACAACCTCTCCAGCATGTGTTGTCACTTGAGTTTTTGATCTTAGCCATTCTGATGGGTGTAAGGTGAATCAGGAGCCTGACACAGAGGACCTCTGAAAGGCTCTGCCCTGCAGACTATCAATGCAGATGCTGAGACTTATGGGCAACCTTTGGGCAGAGTGCAGGGAATGTTAGGAAATAAGTGGGAAACAGCAAGATCTGGAGAGGACAGGAACTCCACAAGGAGAGCAACAAAACCAAATAATCTGAGCACAGGGGTCTTTCCTGAGACTGATACTCCAACCAAGGACTATGCATGGAGATAACCTAAGACCCCTGCACAGATGTAGCCCATGGCAGTTCAGTATCCAAGTAGGTTCCATAGTAATAGGAACAGGGACTGTCTCTGACATGAACTGATTGGCCTGCTCTTTAATTACCTCCCCCTGAGGAGGAAGCAGCGTTACCAGGCCATAGAAGAAGACAATGCAGCCACTCCTGATGAGACCTAATTGACTAGGATCAGAAGGAAGGAAAAGAAGACCTCCCCTATCAGTGGACTTGGGGAGGGGCATGCATGCAGAGGGTGGAGGAAGGGAGGGAACCACAAGGGGGATACAAAGTGAATAAAGTGTAATTAATAAAGAATTAAAAAAAAGAGTTAATTCCCTGGGACAAACATTTGTAATATCATTCCAGTCACACTCATGCCAAGTTTATAGAATTAAATCTCTCTCAGTTTCTAATTGTCTGTAGTGCCTGTACTGAGAGATATAATCAATACAGATACACTTAGGTGTTGTCCCTGCAGAAAGAGCAGCTAAGTACATATATACATATTATATATGAGTATATCTACACATATGTATGTAGGTACATATATAAAGAGCATGTGGATATACGACTGTGGGTCTGTGTAAATATTCATATACATATATACAAACACAAAAAGTTAAAATGGAGTTATCTAAAACAGGGCAACAATGACCCTTATTAGAAACCACAGGTTCAGAAATACAAATCCCAGTGCCAGGAAGGGCTTAGGTCAGAGTTCTTGGCTTGTGAGTTCTCAAAGACTCTCAAACATCACAAGCTATTGCATCAAACGAAACTGTCTATCTGTTCTCCACTAAAATTAGAACACTTTCTTTTTTTCTTTCCTTTCTTTTCATTGTTATTTTTATTTTTATTTTTTTATGCAAGGTTTCTCTGTGTATCCTTGGTTGTCCTGGAACCATTGTATAGACCAGGCTGGCCTTGACCTCACAGCGATCCGCTTGCATTGGCCTCCCTGAGTGCTGGGATTCAAGGCATGTGCCACCACACCCACCTTATAATTATATATTTAGAATTTATAATTAAATATTTAGAATATTTTCTAAACTGAATTGATACAGATAGGACTCTTAAAATAGATTTAGGAATTTGTTTTGCTTTTTGAATGGGTTTTCTGATTTCAGGTTTTTTTTAAGTTTTTAAAATTTATTTATTACAATTTATTCACTTTATATCCCAGCTGTGGCCCCCTCCCTCCTATGCCCCTCTCCTAGTTCCCTGATAAAAGAGGTCCTCCTCCCATTCTATCTGACCCTAGCCTATCAGGTCTCATCAGGACTAGCGGCATTGTGGCCTGGCAAAGCCAGGAGGAGGTGATCAGAGTTGAAACTCTTAAGAGGTGTGAATTTGGGGATTTTTGTTGGTTTGTTGGGACGTATTTGTTTTGTTTTGTTGCAAAACTAATAACAAAAGCTGGAAAAAGAAGTACTATTATCAAAATGATATATGTGTGTTCTTTGCCAACACTAAATGAATTTCCAATTAAAGATAATGAGAAGGCTTCATAATGGAAGAGAATAATAGCTACATTTGCATAGCTACGTTTTTTTTCTGTTTATTTGTTTTCAAAAGAATTTTATGTTTTATTTTTAATTTTTTAAATATTTTTTTATTTTAAAGTAATTTTATACATTCACTTGTATCCCAGCTGTAGCCCTCTCCCTTTTTCCCTCCTAATCCTCACTTCCCTTCCTCATCTCCTCCCTGCCCCTTCAGAGTCCATTGAGAGGGGGTGTCCTCCTCTCCTTCCATCTGGCCCTAGCTTATCAGGTATCTTCAGGATGGTTACAATGTCCTTATCTGTGGCCTAGCAAGGCTGCTTCTCCTTCAAGGGGGAGGGAAAGCTCATGAGTTCATGTCAGAAACAATTCCTGTCCTGCTTACTAGCAAACCCACTTGGATACTGAGCTACCATGGGCTATGTCTGAGCAGGGGTTGTAGGTTATATCCATGCATGGTCCTTGGTTGGATAAACAGTCTCATAGAAGACCCCTGTGCTCAGATATATTTGGACCTTGTGGGGGCTCCCTGTCCCCTCTAGGATATACTAATTCGTCCTTCCTTCATATGATTCCCTACACTCTGCTGAAGGCTTGGTTATGAGTCTCAGCATCTGCTTTGATACACTGCTAGGTAGAGTCTTTCAGATGCCTTCTGTGGTAGGCTACTGTCCTGTTACTTGTTTTCTCCTATTTGATTTCCGTTCTTAATCCTTTACATAACTTAAAGTTTACTGATATCCAGGAAAATATTTAAATGTAGAGTCTTTGTTCTAATTTCTAGGTGTGAGTGCAAGGGGTGTAAAATCTTGTGTTTGAGAATTTTGCTGAAACATTAAAAATCATGCAATTCATTATTATGGCAAATTTACCATATCATTTGATATGTTTATTTCAGTCAGAACTGAGAAAACTTGTTGATTCATGATTTTTTCCCTGTACGCTAATGTAAATCATTTGCAGTCACTGATGACAGCCTAGTGATTTGTGGGTAGAAAAACATACTCAGAAACTGAATTGTTAAAATGGGCTTCCTACTTTCCCTGTCTGTTTCCTATAACCTCTAAGGACAAAATTACTTTTTAAAAGAAGTAGCTCTAAACAACAACAATAAAAATCTGAGAATAACGCCAAGCAAATTAATCTCCTTTTTTCTCCTCATCAGAACATGGCCGAAGAAAAGGAGAAACACAAAACAAAAGATGTACATGTGCATTCAAGGCATTCTTTAGTCAAGAGGAACGAGGATGTGGAGGAGCAAGCTGATTGGCACCATGCACAACTGAAGGAACTCCTCAGAAATGATGTAAAGGAAATGCTGAAGGAGCAGTTGGCTTTAGAGCGTGCCAGGATGAGGAAATACCTCAGAAAGGATGTAAATGAAATTAGGGAACTGCTCAGGAATGAGCTGAGGCAACTATGTGTGGAGCAGCGGGCACTGCTGCAAGAACAGGTGAAGGAGACCCAGCAGGAGCAGGGGAAAGTGCAGCACTTACAGGCGAAGAAACTTTTCAGAAGGGACTTGAGAGAGATGGTTCGTGAACAGATTAAAACTTCCAAGATCATCCTTTGTCCTAAAGAAGAGCCACTACCTGGTACTGCTAAAGGGACCTGGGACTTAAAGGTAGGTCCCTCTCATTGGAAAGGACTGTGTTTGATTGGCAGGTGAAAGATGCTGCAGATAGTTCTCTGCCAGAGGCCCAACCTTGACCATGCCTTTGTACCTCAAGGTCTCAGTCCCAAGAATACACTGGCTGGTCATCTTCTGAAGTCTCAGGGAATGAACTATGAAAACAACGTTTCAGAGAGGGCACATGCTGCCATCACAAATGAGCACAATTCTTGTCATAGCACATAAAATAAGAATAATAACGAACCAGACAGTAGTTACAGTTGGCAGGAAAAGAGTAGATGTGTTAGATATGCAAGTGGTAAGTGTGAAACAAAAGTAGAATTAGACATTATGTGATGAATGCATGCCACATCTATGAACACTAAGACAATTGGGTTACACATTTCAAGGAAATGAATCACACGACTAAAGTAAATAACACCACACAGCAACAGGCACAGACAGACTATAAAGCTGCATAAACGACACCACACAGCAACAGGCACAGACAGACTATAAAGCTGCATGAACGACACCACACAGCAACAGGCACAGACAGACTATAAAGCTGCATGAAATGGTTCTAGGCTGTTTCTTCCCTCTTGTTTCATATCAAATGTTTCAGACTTCTGTGTGCATTTGTATTTTTAATTACAGGTAGAGTATACTTTACAAATGTATATCTTAATTCCTTTGCTTTTCCCAAAATAGGCCAACTCCCTTCTAATGAATTGATAAAGTACTGTGTGTTAAGCTCTCTGGGTATCTTATTTTATTTTTCTGTTTTTTGGTTTTTGGGTTTTGGTTTGTGGGTTTTTAATTAATTTTTTTATAAATTACAGTTTATTCACTTTGTATCAATCTTCTCCCTCCATGCCCTTTCCCTGGTCCCTGATAGGGGAGGTCCTTCTCTTCTTCTCTCCGACCCCAGCCTATCAGGTCTCAACAAGGTGGGCTGCTAGAGTAGTTACAGTTGAAAAAAAAGGAACTAACATGCTTGACATGAAAATGAGTACATTATAAAACACAACATGATTTGCTGCAAATTCAGTATCAGATATTGAATATCTAATATGTGCCAGGGTAGAGGAAACCACAATAGCAGTGATTGCCATAACTCAAAGCCTATAAAGCAGCGTGTCATTTTACTGGAAAGCTCTGAATCACTGGATAACTGGATGCGAGGCTCTCCTGCTTCTCACATTTCACATGAGATTTTCAGAATTCTGTGTAGGTTTGCATTCTCAAGTATATTTTTCAAATACTCATTCTTTGAATCCATGTACTTTTTCCATGTAAGGCCACCTTCCTCTACTCTATTGATTTGCTTCTTTCTTCCAAGTCCTCTGCATGCCTCAAATTTTATATGACGAACTGAAGACAATCTGCTTACAAATGCCTGGCAATTTTTCTATTCTGTCAGCTGTTACCACCATTTTTTATAACAACTTCTATCATCAAATAACAGCATGCTAATTATTTTGAAATACTGACATAGGGGCGAGTTTGGGCTCCAGTTATTCCTCATAGGCCAGTCATAAAGTTCTGTGTTTATATCTTGTCTCTATTGATAGGGAAAACATATTTTTAAATTTATTTACTTTAATGTTTGAGAATATTATACATGCATATAATCAATTTTAATCAGGTCTAGCCACACTTTACTTTCCCCTCCAAATCTTCCCTATATGCCACCAACACTATTCCTTCCCAAATTCATGTTTTCTTAAAGAAAGAAAACAGTACGACTTACTGTGCATGGAAGTTGGAAAATTGAGGATCATGGGTATGCTGACAGGGCTGCATCCCTGAAGAAATCTTCTTCCCTCAGCAGCTATCAGTTTTCTATAGCTCCTCACACAAGGGTGTGACTTCTTGAGTACCTCCTCCCTCAATAATGCTGCAAAGTTGGTTGGTTGGATCATGTGAATGTCTTGTGCTTGCAGTTATAGTTTGCTGCGAGTTCATATACCCAGCAGCCCTATCATAGCCAGCAAATAACTGTTTTGTTGTGGACAGCCACTCCCATGGCACTTACAATATTTCCTTCCTTTTCTTTTGATATGCTTCCTAAGCCTATGGATTTGAGGGTGTGATCTGACTGTGCCATGGTAAGCTGGTCAGGCCATGGTCTCTGATTCCATGTATGCTGACAAACGTGTTGAGGGTCGACTGTAAAGAAAATCTCTGGTGATGATTGAGTGCTGCACTGCTGTGCGTGTAAAGATAAAAGTTAGGCAACTGTTTAATTCTGTGTCTATAGAGCAGGATGATAGTACTAGGATATCCCTTAGGGTTATCCTTTGTTCTACCCAGCCATGAGTGTTTGGCACAGTCATCAGTACGAGCTAAGAATCCTTGTGGGACTTTAAATCCAGTGAGAAAGCAGTTGGTTACTCCCATAGCAGTCGTGCCACTATGGGACCTGTGAGCGTCCCTTGCCAGGCAGGTACCTCACAGGGGTCGCAGCAGGGTAAGACTATTGATTATTTTTTTCTCCTGCTAGCATAAAAACAGCCTTCTAATACTATACAAGATAGCAAGGAGGGACAAAGTTTCCAGGTTAGTGTCAGAGAGATGTCTCCTTGTCCTATGACTGAAGTACATAAGGTCTTCAGCAAAACAGTCCTACCATTGAGTTTTAAAGCATGGTTCAGAGCCTCAGCAGTATCCCGTAATTTCATTTGGGGAAAGGTTATCTATCAGAACCAAAAGAGATTACCTATGATTAATTTTTTTATAAGACTATGGTGTCTGGGAGAAGAAGTGCTCCCTATTATAGAGTAACTCCATTAAACTCCATTAGGATAAAAAGTACTGCCCTGTACTCCAGAGTGAGAAAACACCCACTATAGCATGCTCCTATCTTTCCACACTGCTCATTACTGTAATTCACAGGACTCACAGTGTTGATGGAGTTCATGGCCAGGTGAGACTCTTGATGACTTTTCCCAGCAGAATGATTAGCAAAGAGCTAGACGGTATTGATACTTCAGAATGCTAAGTGAAAGAATCCAGACAGAAAAGATTACATAGAATAGGACATCTAATTTTACCTGGGCATAGTTATGTGGAAATATTTATGTAAAAGTATTCCTCCAGCACAAGTAGATATGAAGCACTGATTAGCACTGTATGTAAACTCTCAGATCTCAGCTGCTTAGGGCATCTCTGGAAGAGTTTTGATTTCATAATGGGAAGTGTTAATTCCCTCTCTCTTATCTTACATAAACATTTTACAGCCTTTCTTTTTCCACATTTGAAAAGTTAATACACATATTAATGTTCACTGACATTTGCATAGTGTCACACTATTTTACTTATAGCTATTAGTCATTTGCAGACATAAGAGCTGTTGAAATTTGCTAATAAGTATTCTCTAAATAAGTGGAATCTGGCTCGTTAGGAATTTCCTGACCCTTTATTTTCATTCAGGTCTCAGGTCAACAACACAAAGACCTCAAATAATCAGGGTTTTGGTGCTTTGTTTTGTTTTAATTGGAGCTAGGAAGCATCCTATCTCAGTATGTCTATTAAACTCATAGGCCCTGACATCATCAGCATGGCAGTGTTCCAGACTGAGAGTCACACAGTTTACACTCTATAACAACAGCAGGAAGACTCTTGTGGGTAGTTTAACTTCGCTCTCCTGTGGAACCAATATTCAGTTAACAGTCTTAGAGAACTCAATGAGGATAGTAAACAAGTTACTGACTAGCAAAACTAGGTTGTTTACCTTGTTATATCTATTCTAGTGTTTTAACAAAAGCTGATAGATACTAAAAAAGAGATGTTCACATGTAAATGCTTTCTTTGTACATAGCCAGTTGGAAACCATTCACCCAAAGGTCTACATGTGAAAAGAGCTGACACCACTTGGTTTCCACACAGAGTGAACCGGCAGTTAAACTTCTACAACCTTATTCAATAATCTGGACTTGCAATTGCTCTTAAGAATTGTCACCCAGAGTCCTCTGAGCCAGTGTTAAGGACCGGTTCCCTGTAATGCGACACACATGTGCATCAGTGTGCTAAGATCCCAACTTTACTTCTTTATGTCACTTTGCCTCTATAAATGCTTGAAAACTCTTTGTTATAGAGCAAAACAGAAACTCTCGTGTTTTTAAGGTTGTTAGAACTGGCTTAATTGAGATGGTTTAAGTTATTGACAGTAATTCTTGAAAATGGGATTGAATTTTAAGGTTCAGGATGTGACTCAATCTTAGACAACTTTGCCCACGAACATAAAATGCGGCTTGAAATCCTATCCCTAAAACAACGTTCTACTTCCTTTATACTATAAAGATCCTATTTCTACAATAGAATTTATAAGCTTAAATAGGTGAATACTGGTTAGAGTTGAGTAGGTTATACATAGTGCCAAAGAAATTTACAAAACAAACACTGAAAATTTGTCCTAACTTCTAACTAAACTTGATCTTTAGAATATATTTATAGCTGAGGTTAGTCTTACTCTGAATATATTTTTTCATCCATTTGTAAAATGTCCCCAAATGATACAAGTATCTTCAAATTTAAGACTCTCGATTAAAGATTGGTATCATGAACAATGTGCCAATATTAGACATCAAGTTAGGTTGAAGTAAAAAGATTATTCACATGGATTAAATTTGTAGCTTCCTATTACCAGTCACTTAGGCTAATTTTAGAGAATTACTTCTGTCTTGTGTCTTGTGGTCTCTAGTTTTTTTTTTCAGTGACTATACTGGGAGAGGTAAAGGGAGCAGAAAGTCAACCCAATGATTCTTAATAATAGCTTATAGATTTAAAATTTTCTACTGCTGTGAGAAGACGCCATAGCCAAGGCAACTTATCAGAAAAAGCATTTGATTGTGGAGTTACCTACAGTTTCAGAGGCATAGTCCATGACCGTCATTCCTGGGATCTCGGCAGCAGGCCAGCATGGCACCGAAGCAGTAGCTCAGAGATTGTATCTGATCCAGAAGCATGGTTCAGGGGTGGAGTGGGGAAGATCTTCAGTGGTACACCTCCGCCAGTAAGGCCACACCTCTGAATCATTAGCAGAACATGGACCAGACAGTGAAAAATATGAGTTTATAGATCCTATTCTCATTCAATCCACTGTTGTTCATGTCCACATAGCAAATCAATAGTAGTATAAAAGTCGCATGCAATTGTGTTTAATTGAACTAGACCGTTAAAAACTGCACTCTATACTCCTTTTTTCTGGGCCAGTATCCTGTAAAATATAAAGAGCCAAAAATATCAATTTTGAAAACAGTTACCTAAAAACATACTATGTTGAGACTCAATCAGAGTAACCCTTCACTTTTTCACCTGCAGAAAATCACTCAAGAACAAGAAGTAGTGAAGAAATGCAGTGTTGAAGGTACACCTTTATGGTCACAGCCTTCTATGAAAACAGACGAGGCAAGAGTAGGTGAGCAGAGTGCACTACATATGGAAGAACACATCAGAAAATACTTAAAGGACATTGTTCCATATCCACTACATATGGAAGAACACATCAGAAAATACTTAAAGGACATTGTTCGTGAGCAACTTGAAAATTCTGAATTTATTATTTATCCTAAGGAAGCGCTGCCGCCTGATGACCCTGGAAGAGCAGTCTACATAAAGGTAATTCAACCATGTTAAAAAGTAAGATATTTTAGTATAAGATAAGAGATGATTCTGAAGGGCCTGTCTGCAATTCTGTAGTTTGTTCAAGACAAAAAGAAATCAGACTTTAAACTGTTCTTGAATCTTTCTTATGTTCTTCTGCACAGAAATTCACTTTGCCAGCCATCTTCTAAGGTTTAAGTGAGAATTTATCAGACTGGAACAGTAACAACCCAGGAAGTTAACATGCTCAATACACAAAGCAGAATTTTACAGTCACATAAAAATGTATGGTGATAAAGGAAGCAAATGACAGTGGGGTTGAATATGATGACCATGGAGTAGAGAGGTCATGAAAGGAACCCTGATCTCTCCAAGAATTTAAACATGAATGGGTGTTGGGTTTTGTCAAAAGCGGCATCTAAAGAGATGATCATGTGGTTTTTCTCCTTCAGTTTGCTTATATTGTGGATTACATTGATGGATTTCTGTATATTGGAACACCCCTGCATGCCTGAGATAAAGCCTACTTGGTCATGGTGGATGATATCTTTTATGTGTTCTTGGATTTTGTTGGCAAATGTTTTATTGAGTATTTTTGCATCAATGTTCATAAGAGAGATAGGTCTGAAGTTCTCTTTTTTTTGTTAGGTCTTTTTGTGGTTTAGCTATCAAGGTGACTGTGGCTTCATAAAATTAATTTGGTAATGTTCCTTCTGTTTCTATTTTGTGGAATACTTTGAAGAGAATTGTAGTTAGCTCTTCTTTGAAGGTCTGGTGGAATTCTGTGCTGAAACCATATAGGCCTGGGCTTTTTTTGGAAGGGAGACGTTTGATGACTGCTTCTATTTCCTTAGGGAATATAGGGCTATTTACCTGATCTTGATTTAATTTTGGTAAATGGAATCTATCAAGAAAATTGTCCATTTCGTTTAGATTTTCAAATTTTGTGGCATATGGGTTTTTGTAGTAAGACCTCATGATTGTTTGGATTTCCACCATGTGTATTTTTATGTCCCCGTTTTTGTTTCTGGTTTTGCTTATTTGGATAGTTTTTCTCTGCCTTTTACTTAGTTTGGCTAAGGGTTTGTCTATCTTGTTGATTTTCTCAAAGAACCAGCTCTTGGGTTCATTGATTCTTTGAATTGTTTTATTTGTTTCTAATTTATTGATTTCAGCCCTGGGCTTGAATATTTCTATCCATCTACTGCTCTTGGGTGTGTCTGCTTTTTGTTCCTAGGGCTTTCAGGTGAGCCATTAAGTTGCTTGTATGAAATGTTTCAAATTTCTTCTTGAAGGCACTTAATGCTATGAATTTTCTTCCTTAGCACCACTTTCATTGTGTCCCATAAGTTTGGGTATGTTGTGCCTTCATTTTCAATGAATTCTAGGAAGTCCTTAATTTCTTTCTTTCTTCTCTAACACAATTGTCATTGAGTAGCAAGTTGTTCAGTTTCCATGTGTGTGTAGGCCTTTTGATATTTCTGTTATTGCTGAGATACAGCTTTAGTCCATAGTGGTCAGATAGGATACAAGGGATTATTTCAATCTTCTTGTATTTGTTGAGGCTTGCTTTGTGACCAACTATATGGTCTATTTTGGAGAAGGTTCCATGAGGTGCTAAAAAGAAGGTATATTCTTTTGAATTTGAGTGAAAAGTTCTGTAGATAGCTATTAGATCCATTTGATTTAGGACCTCTGTAAGTGCCATTATTTCCCTATTTATATCCTGTCTAGATGATTTGTCCCTTGGTGAGAGTAGAGTATTGAAGTCTCCCACTATTAAGGTGTTGGGATTGATGTGTGAGTTCAGCTTTAATAATGTTTTATTTACAAATGTAGGTGCTCTTATATTTGGGGCATAGATGTTCAGAATTATGATGTCCTCCTGGTGGATTTTTCCTTTGATGAGAATTTAGTACTCTTCCTCATCTTTTTTGATTACTTTTGGTTGAAAGTCTATTTTATTAGATATTAGGATAGCTACCCCAGCTTGTTTTCTCGGTCCATTGGCTTGAAAAACATTTTTCCAGCCCTTTACTCTGAGGTAGTGTTTATCTTTTTTTTAGAGATGTGTTTCTTGGATGCAGCAGAATGTTGGATCCTGTTTCTGCAACCATTCTGTTGTCTATATCTTTTTATTGGGGAGTTGAGTCCATTGATATTGATAGATAATAGTGACCAATGAATGTTAGTTCTTTTTATTGTGGAGTTGGTGGTGTTAGTGTGATTCATTGCTTATTTTCTTTTAATTTTTTTTTTGTTGTGTTTTTCTCTGTATCCTATGCTTTCTTGGGTGTAGTTGTTTTTGTTGGATTGGAGTTTTCCTTCTATTATCTTCTCTGGGGCTGGGTTGCTGTGTAGGTATTGTTTAAATTTAGTTTTGTCATGGACTATTTTGCTTTCTCTATGTATGTTGACTGAAAGCTTTGCTGGGTATAGTAGTCTGGGTTGGCATCTGTGGTTCCTTACAGTCTGCATGACATCTGCCCAGGCCCTTTTGGCTTTCATAGTTTTTGTTGAGAAGTCTGGTGTTATTCTGATAGGTGTACCTTTATATGTTACTTGGCCTTTTTCCCTTGCTGCTTGTAATACCTTTTCTTTGTCCTGTAGATTTAGTGTTTTCACTATGACTTGACACGAGGAGTGTCTTTTCTGGTCTAGTCTATTTGGTGTTCTATAGGCCTCTTGTATGTTTATGGACATCTCTTTTTTTTTTTCCAGTTGGGAAAATTTTCTTCTATGATTTTCTTGAAAATATTTCCTGGACCTTGGAGCCTGGAATCTTTTTCATCTATTCCTATTATTCTTAGATTTTGCCTTTTCATGGCATCCTTGATATCTTGAATGTTTTGTGTTTCAAACTTTTCCGATTTTACTTTTTCTTTGAGAGAAATATGAATTCCTGCAAGTGTATCTTCAGACCTGAGATTCTCTCTTCCATCTCTTGTATTCTTTTGGTGATGCTTACCTTGTGATTACTGTTCTTTTCTCTAAATTCTCCAGCTCCAGTGTCTTCTATCTTCATGTTTTCTTTATTGATTCTAATTCTGTTTTCATGCCTTGCACCATTTCCTTCATCTGTTTGAATGTTGATTCCTGTCCTCCTATTATGGCCTCTATTTTTTTTTTTGTTCGTTTCCTCTCTATATGCCACTAATTGTGCCTCTACTTGTTTGGCTATATTTGTTTGTATTTCTTTAAGAACTTTGTTCATTTCCTCTTTATTTGCCTCCATTTATGTAGCTATTTCTTTGAGAGATTCCTCTTTATGTGCCTCTAATACCTGGATAAGCACAGCTTTAAAATCATTTTTCTGTGTTTCTGGAGAATTGGTATATCCATTGATTTTGGGGTTTGCTGGTGAAGCCATGATGTCCTGATTTTTGTTGGATGTGTTCATACGCCAACATCGGGCCATTTGCTTATCCATAACCTTCACTGGTTGTTCCTGGAGTCTGTATTTCAGACTGAGTCCGTCTTTCTCTGGTGTCTGGAGTATTCTTCACAGTGATGATAGAGGTCCACCGGTTTGAGAGTGTGTGTTGGTGTTTCAGCTGTTCCTAAGGGAGGTAGGGCCACAGGTGCAGATGCACAAGTGCAGGCGAGGAAGCGTGTGCATGTACGTGGAAGTGTGCCTTGAAGGACAGGGTTCTAGAGTGTATATATGCCTGGAATGTGGGGCAGGGGGTGGGGCAGGTACAGGAGGGGTTATGGGTACTGGCTGCAGAAAAGGCCACACCTTCTAGTCTTTCCCAAAATATTTCCACCCCCTGGGCTGTTCTCATCCCAGCTGCCCCAGTGGTCCTGGAACAAACCACTGTTCACACATTAACAGTTATGGTTAAGAAGTGAGAGGGTGGAAGCCATCTCCAGAATCCATATATAAACTTCATCAGCTTCCCTCTGCTATGGGTAATGGCATACTTCATTCTTGCATTTCAGAGGTCATCTTCAATATTTTGCTACCCCAGGATCCCAATGGGTAATTTTGAAAGGCCATGGTGAAAAGACTAATGTAGTGCAGATGACAGACGTCCCTTTCATTCCTGAAGCTCCTCATTGTCACACACCATTAATCTGGCTGGAATGTAAAATCCTGGTCATGAAGTCTGGAGAGTACACATTTTGTCCCATTATACAGAGGATGATGGTGTTAGGTAGCAAGGAGGAGAAGAAAGTGAGGCATAAACCTGAGCATGTCCCCTTTAAAGGTTTCTGAAAACTCTGGACCTTTTACTGCAGAAAAGAAGCAGAGGTCATAGGATATTGGTGGCTGGAATGACTGAATTAGACTGAGCAACAAGCATTTGGGGACTAAACTCAGACACGTGCTAAAGTGAATTAAAACCATAAAATATTTAATGAAAAGTAACATCTCAATACTTCTTTAAAGGCTGAAGAAAAGAACTCGGGACCTTGGAATGTACCCCACTTTAGATCCTTTGAACATAGACTCTCTGCCTTGCGGGCTACTGCACACCTTGAGCCTCCTGCTGCCTGCACTGGTGATACAGGTGACACAGGTGGCATGGACAAGACTCAAAAGGCTGAATGGGTTCTCCCACTTGATTTATCTCTTCAGAAGGAGCACCCAAAAGGTCTACCACACACTGATCCTGAGCCTGCCCCTGGTCACTGCACTGGAGACACCATGGACCCTGCTGACAATGCTTACCTGGATCTTGACTCTTGTCTTCTTGCTCAAGGTAAGGGGGACAGGCCCAGTACTTATCCTGAATTTGCTCCTCTTTGTGGCCCCCATGACACTGAGGGCTCTCCTAATGATGCTCACCCAGCTGTTCATGGAGCACAGTCAACTGACCACTCCAGCAAAAGCATGAACACCACACCAGGCCAGCTCCAATCTGTGGCACAGGTGACGCTACTGATTATTGTAACGAATAGGTCTGGGTTCTGACCTTCCTGTTGTCATTGTCTGAGGACATGAATTCTACAAGGGTGGGCTAGGGAATCTTACCAAGAAGCTCTTCACCAGTATGAAGAATGATGATCATAAATGGTAATAAAAAAGAAAAAAATTAAAAAAGAAACAAACACTTTTCAACTAGAGAAATAAAATTTATCCAAAATATGAAAAAAAATGATGATCAAGGTAAGTGAGCCCACAAACAATGGTTTAAAATAGATCATGATTTTATTGCCCCAGGAAACTAATTCTCTTTGGCACTAATATTTTTGATCAATACATTTCATGTTTTATATATGGCTACTTAGGCTTTACCTAGTCCCAGAATCAAAATAGTGCTTTCTTCCTTATGACATTGAAAATACACTACAAAAAAAATGGACCAAAGTTAGTTGGTATGTGGTTGTCTCCTATTCTAGAATGGGAGAATTATTTTACCTCTCAGTTAAAATCTTGTGTTTTCTGAATAGCTAAGCATATACAGAGATATCTGTTTAATATCAATCAGTGTCTACTTTTTCTTGTCCAGCACCTGACTTGTAGGGATAGCATCACCTTGAAAAACACTCCAAAACAAGTAGCACCTGAGAAAACTACAACAAAATGAGCATTCACTTCTCACAACAACTCATACACAATGACACTGATGTTATTCCATAAGATGCTACAGATGATGTCACTGATGAGGTGCCCACAATCATCCTGAGAATGCCACCATTGATATTTCTGATGATATTACTAATAGTTCTTGCTTTTTCTTTCTAGTTGCTGCTGCAGTTACTTTTCAGTTCTTCAAATAATCTACCAGGACAACCAAGTTACTATCTATATAAGGAAGAGTTTAAAAATTATATATAGAATTGTTAAAGAAGAGCATTTCTCTGAAAGAAGATCTTGTGTTTATTGAATGCTCTACATAAATTATTAATAGTTTTCCATTGTACTAAATAAAAAATGAGTGATGTGCTGTATGTTTGTTATTAGCCCTAAGATTATCACAGCGGTATTATGTAACCCACTACTACAAATAAAAACACAGACACCTGTTGGATTTTATAATTGCCTTATATAAATTGGGCTGGGCAGACATTTTACCTATGCTGACTCAATAACCTCACCATCCATCTCCCAGCCCCCTTCCAAAGCCATCCAATTTAACTGTCCTCATCTGGTCTACCTTCTATCCATAATCCCATGGTACTTGCTTGAATTCTTCATCTGGATCTTTTCACACCGTTACTGGAGTCCTTCCTCTCGACCTACATGGATTTTTCCCCACACTAAACCATAGTGGCATCTTCCCTCCTCCTCTTTTCCCATCCATCTGTCGTGATTCTCCTGAACCCAAAAGCCCCTTAGCCACACCCACCCCATGCTGCCCTGCCCAGGCACAGACCATTTAATCAACCAATCAGATATAATGACTTAAGCAGGTTTATATAGCAAGGATAGGTTTACATGAGAATGTGCTCTTCTGAAGAGAGAATATCTTGGAGACCAGTAATATACATCAGACCAACCTCCAATAGTTTTCAATTAAAATATATGATGTCAAAACTTTATACTGTTTCTTGGCAATCGACAAACTGACACTATGTCCACTCCATGGTATGGTTAAGGGGAAAGTTCTGATTGTAGATATGGGATAGAAAATAGCCAAAGGTGTCAGGAGAAGTCCAGAGAAGACTGAACTTGGCCAGCAGACTGGACCTGCTGTGAGAGAAGCAGGAGCAGAGCAGAGAAATAGAGGAAAGAATAGAGATGGCTCAGACAAAGAGAGAGAGAGGAACATGAGGGAGAGAGAGAAACAGGGGGTGGACAATGAGAAATAGCATGGTTATAAGGAGAATGAGAAGCCCGTAAGCTGGAGGGAGTTTTGGATTTGGAAGCAAGTGAGAAGAGCTAAGACACTAGCATGGAAATGTGTAACATGTACGTGTGATACTGAGGGATATGAGAGGCCAGCATGACCTTTGCTATGTTAACACCACAGGTAGCCATTTGTCCCTCCAGCTGGTCATTAAGGAAAGTGACACCTTTTGGGAGAAGGTAACCAGCTTCATCACTTCCTAAGGAATACTGCCTTTTATCTAACCTCCAGGAATCCTCCACAGTCCAGGTTGACTTCAGTTTTGGATATCTGAACTGCCTTTTGGAGTTATGGGAAATGGAGTTTCCTTTAGACTTAGCAGGCATCAATGAAGTTGAAGGGATTTTGCAAGTCAAATCCAGCCTTGTTCACATTTATAAAATCAAACTGTCCAGACATATATCAAACATCACCCAAACAGCCATGATGTTCTTAATATACCCATGAAGTTAATGTGTAGCTGCTTACCTGCAATTTCTTTTATTTCTCGACACCCCCCAGAACCCATTATCTGCCCAGATGTCACTAGGGGGGTGGGGCCTGATGAGCTCCTCCCTGTTCGTGATGAAATAGTGGTGGTCCAGTTTCATAGTGGTCTTGTGTAGGTAATCACAGTTTCAGTGAGTTCATGAATGTGTTTGTTGGCCATGCACTCTATTTCATGTAAAGCTTCTGCCTCTGTCTTGCAAAATGGTCCCTAAGCCTTGGAAGGTGTGATGCAGGTATCCTGTTGATGTGTGAGCACTTGACAGATATGAATGAATTCCTGTGTGTGGCCTGTTGTGAGACTGTGCGTTCAACACAGCCCACTGAATAAGGAAGCACCTCAAATGAGGGCTGGTAGACGCCCTAATGTGCAGTTATAGACATGCTTAGAAGGCACCTTGCCACCAATTCATTGGAAGTTCTCCCCTAGAAACATCTGTGCGGAATGAACACATCAGCAGTTAACTCTGAGTCACCAATAATACATCGGTATTGCATTCAGGAAAGAAAGAAAAATACTTCCTTCTGGACTCATTTAACCAGGAGCAAGCCCAGCTTTAAACTCTTTACTATATGTTCCCTGTGTTTTCCATCCCCCGGTTTTGCATGAATCTGAATCTGTGCCTGTCTGAAGACATCTGTCTCATGAATCTGTCCCTGTATCTGTCTGTGCCTGTTATTGAATGTGTGTTGCTGTCCCATTTATCACTTTCTCTTTTATTGAACTTCACAGAAAGCTTTGTATTGGGAAAGTGTGTGATACTTTACAGAAATCATTCACAGAGTCATTCAAGAGATTAAGTTAATTTCAGCTGACCCCAATTGACCCAGACAACAAACAGTATTACGAACATCATTGTTTATGCACTAATTAACCAAATTCTGCTGAGTTCAATATTTTTGGAAGATATTCAGACTAGAAGACTTTTCAACCTCTGCTTGCTACTTTCTGCAAATCAAATGCATGCATTGTTCTGTATCAGGAACATGGAAGACTACATAACTTCTTATTAAAGCCACACCTTAGCTTCAATTGTAAACTTTGATTATGTGGAAAATCCAAGGGAAGTAAGGGTGATTGTTACATTTTTCTCTTAAAAGCAAGTTCAACAATTAGTTTGAATATATGGTAGGACAGCAATCTTACATCTTAATTGACCTCAAGTTGTGTTACGAACTCTAGTTATGAGGTCCAGCAAAAGGGCCAGTCTCTAAAATGGGAGAGGTTTTTTTTTTTTATTAAACACCACAGCCCATGGCCTCCTCAGTCAAGGCTCTTAACCAGATTTACAGACAAGGCGTGAATCTTCTACACTGTAGCAGGCCGGATCCAGTCACAAAGCAGTTTATTGATCCTGTAACCACCACCATTGCACTGAGGAGCATGACTTGCCGGGCAGGCTGTAACTTGAAGGTCCACTGATGGGTAGAACTGTTGTCGACTTTCCTTCCCTACTACCTTGCCTGACACCTTCTGGTACTGTCAAAGCTAGAGAGCTCAGTTACTGCATGTTTCCTAAATGTCCCATACCTCAAGTGTACAGTGTACCCAGAATAGTCTTGCAAAGTCGTGTGTGTTCAACCAAGAGCACTGCTAGTCCCTGTTATGTTTTACTGGAGGCTCCCTTAACCACAGCTCAAAAGAACCGTCTTACAATTAAACTGGGACTTTAACACCCTTACTCTCTGACAGGAGCATTATATTCCCATGGTGAATTTCTCCATTCACTGTTTTTTCTTTAGGGTTCAAAGGATGCAACACAACTCATCAGACTTCATGGCATGTTTGGAGTGCAGAGAATCATTTTCTTGAGTGTATTCTTTTCTTCCAACATGTTGGTTCCCCATAGCAAACTCAAGTCATCAGGTGTGGTGAAAGCAACCTTTACTCAGTAGCCACTTAACTCATCCCTCAAATTGTCTTTGTTTTATGTCAGCTTATTTACTTTACATCCCAAGGAAGTCCCTCCCTCTTCTCCTTGTAGCTCCCCCTCTCCTCTTCCCACCTTTCCCTCACCCTTTCCCACCAGAAAAAGGGGAGCCCTCCTGCACCCCTCATATTAACCCTCCTCAGCACATCAAGTCACATCAGGGCTGTGCATATCTTCATGCCCTGAGGACAGGCAAGGCAGTGCTGCCAGAGGGAGTAGAGTCCATGTTAGAAACAGCTCACCACCTCCACTCACCAAACCCATATGAAGACCATGCCGCCCATCAAAATTGGTCCAGACAGTATATGCTCCTTAGTTGATGACTCAGTCTCTGTTAGCCCCAATGGGTCTGGGTCTGGGTTGTCTCCGTTGGTCTTGTGAGGTTTCTGTCCCCTCCAGGTCCTTTCATCTTTCCCCAGCACTTCCACAGGACCTCTGGAGAACCACCCCATGCTTGGTTGCAAGTCCCAGCAGCTGTCTCAATCCACTGCTGGCTCAAGTCGCCCAGACAACAGCCAAGTTAGGCTTCTGTCTGCAAGCATAGCAGAGAATCAGTAATAGTTTCAGGGGCTGGCTTTCTACCATGGGTGGGTCTCAAGTTGGGCCAGATATTGGTTGAACATTCTGTCAATCTTTTCTTTTTTTAATTTATTTTTCTTTATTTTAAATCAAATCAATGCAATGAGACTATAATTACAAGAACATTTTTCTTTTCTTTTTTCTTTGTATTTATTTTTTAATTAATATTTTTTATTTTTAAATAATTTTATACATTCACTTGTATCCCAGCTGTAGCCCACTTCCTCTTTCTCTCCCAATCCTCTCCTCCCTCCCTCATCTCCTCCCCGCCCCCTTCTGAGTCCACTGAGAGGAGGTGTCCTCCTCTCCTTCCATCTGGCCTTAGCTTATCAGGTATCTTCAGGATGGTTGCAATGTCTTTCTCTGTGGCCTAGCAAGGCTGTTCTTCCCTCGGGGGGGGAGGGGAGGAACAGTTCCTGTCCCCCTTACTAGCGAACCCACTTGGATACTGAGCTACCATGGGCTATGTCTGAGCAGGGGTTGTAGGTTATATCCATACATGGTCCTGGGTTGGTTAAAGAGTCTCATAGAAGACCCCTGTGCTCAGATATATTTGGGCATTGTGGGGCTCCCTGTCCCCTCTAGGATATACTAATTCCTCCTTCCTTCATATGACTCCCTACACTCTGCCGAAGGCTTGGTTATGGGTCTCAGCATCTGCTTTGATACATTGCTAGGTAGAGTCTTTCAGGTGCCTTCTGTGGTAGGCTACTGTCCTGTTACTTGTTTTCTCCTATTTCCAATGTCCATCCCTTTGTCCTTTTAGATGAGGATTGATCATTTTACACCTGGACCTCTTTCTTGTTTATCTTCTTTAGTTGTACATATTTTACTATGTTTATCCTATCTTACAGGGCTATATAACTGAGTATATGCCATGTGTGTCTTTCTTCTTTTGGGATACCTCACTCAGGATGATTTTTTTCTAGATCCCACCATTTGCCTGCAAAATTCATGATTTCCTTATTTTTAATTGCTGAGTAGTATTCCATTGTGTAAAAGTACCACAATTTCTGTACCCATTCCTCCATTGATGGGCATCTGGGTTGTTTCCAGGTTCTGGCTATTACGAATAAGGCTGCTACAAACATGGTTGAGCAAATGTTCTTGATGTGTACTTGAGCATCTTTTGGATATATGCCTAGGAGTGGTATAGCTGGATCTTGAGGTAGCACTATTCCTAACTGTCTGAGAAAGCACCAGGTTGATTTCCATTGTGGTTGTATCAGTTGACATTCCCACCAGCAATGGAAGAGGGTTCTCCTTTCTCCACATCTTCTCCAGCATGCGTTATCTCTTGAGTTTTTGATCTTAGCCATTCTGGTGGGTATAAGGTGAAATCTCAGGGTCATTTTGATTTGCATCTCTCTGATGGCTAAGAATGTTGAACATCTCCTTATGTGTTTCTCTGCCATTCTATATTCTTCTACAGAGAATTCTCTGTTTAGTTCCATACCCCATTTTTTAATTGGGTTACTTGGATTATTGCCTTTTAACTTCTTTAGTTCTTTATATATTCCAGATATCAGTCCTCTGTCAGATGTTGGGCTGATGAAGATCCTTTCCCAATGTGTAGGCTGTTGTTTTGTTTTAACGACGATGTCTTTTGCTTTACAGAAGCTTTTCAGTTTCATGAGGTCCCATTTATTGATTGTTCCTCTTAGGGCTTGTGCTGATGGTGTTCTGTTCAGGAAGTTGTCTCCTGTGCCAATGAGTTCTAGGCTGTTCCCCACTTTTTCTTCTAACCAATTTAGAGTATCTGGTTTTATATTGAGGTCTTTGATCCACTTGGACTTTAGTTTTGTGCAGGGTGATAAATATGGATCTAGTTTCATTTTTTTGCATGTAGACATCCAGTTGGACTAGCACCATTTGTTGAAGATGCTGTCTTTTTTCCATTGAATAGTTTTGGCTTCTTTGTCAAAAAATCAAGTATTCATATGTGTGTGGGTTTATTTCTGGGTCTTCTATTCAGTTCCATTGATCCACCTGTCTGTTTCTATGCCAGTACCAAGCAGTTTTATTATTATTGCTCTGTAGTACAACTTGAAATCAGGGATAGAGATACCTCCAGAGGATCTGTTGTTGTATAGGATTGTTTTGAAAATTCTGGTTTTTTTGTTTCTCCATATGAAGTCGAGAATAGTTCTTTCAAGGTCTGTAAAGAATTGTGTTGGTATTTTGATGGGAATTGCATTGAATCTGTAGATTGCTTTTGGCAGAATGGCCATTTTCACTATGTTAATCCTATCAATCCATGAGCACGAGAGATCTTTCCATCTTCTGATGTCTTCTTAATTTCTTTCTTCAGAGACTTGAAGTTTTTTTTTAAACAGGTCTTTTACCTGCTTGGTTAGAGTCACCCCAAGGTACTTTATGTTATTAGTGGCTATTGTGAAGGGTGTTGCTTCCCTGATTTCTTTCTCGGTCCTTTTGCCTTGGGTATACAAGAGGGCTTCTGATTTTTTTTGAGTTAATTTTGTATCCAGCCACTTTGCTGAAAGTGTTTATCATCTGAAGGAGTTCTCTGGTTGAGTTTTTGGGGTCACTCATGTATACTATTATCATCTGCAAATAGTGATACTTTGACTTCTTCCTTTCCAATTCGTATCCCCTTGATCTCCCTTACTTGTCTTATTGCTCTAGCTAGAACTTCAAGTACTATGTTGAAGCGATATGAAGACAATGGGCAGCCTTGCTTTGTCCCTGATTTCAGTGGGATTGATTTAAGTTTCTCTCCATTGAGTTTGATGTTGGCTATAGGCTTTCTGTATATTGCCTTTACTATGTTTAGATATGTGCCTTGTATCCCTGATCTCTCCAAGAATTTAAACATGAATGGGTGTTGGATTTTGTCAAATGCTTTTTTGGCATCTAGGGAGATGACCATGTGGTTTTTCTCCTTCAGTTTGTTTATGTGGTAGATAACATTGATGGATTTCCGTATATTGAACCACCCTTACATGCCTGGGATGAAGCCTACTTGGTCATGGTAGATGATATTTTTTATGTGTTCTTGGACTCAGTTTGCAAGTATTTTATTGATTATATTTGCATCAATGTTCATAAGAGAGATAGGCCTGACGTTCTCTTTTTTTGTTGGATGTTTGGGTGGTTTAGGTATTAAGGTGACTGTGGCTTCATAGAATGAGTTTGGTAATGTTCCTTCTGTTTCTACTTTGTGGAATAATTTGGAGAGAATTGGAGTTAGCACTTCTTTGAAGGTCTGGTAGAATTCTGCACTTTAACCATCTGGCCCTGGGCTTTTGTGGAAGACAGCCTGTTGATGGCTGCTTCTACTTCCTTGGGGGATATAGGGCTGTTCAATTTTTCTACCTGGTCTTGACTTAATTTTGGTAGGTGGAATCTATCAAGAAAATTGTTTATTTCTTTTAGATTTTAGAACTTTGTGGCATATAGGTTTTTATAGTAAGATGTAATGATTGGTTTTCCTCGTTGTCTGTAGTTATGTCCCCCTTTTCATTTCTGATTTTGCTGATTTGGATAGTTTCTCTCTGCCTTTTAGTTATTTTGGCTAAGGGTTTGTCTATTTTTTTAATTTTCACAAAGAACCAGCTCTTGGTTTCACTGATTCTTTGAATTGTTTTGTTTCTAATTGGTTGATTTCAGCCCTGAGTTTGATTATTTCCAGCCATTTGCTCCTCTTGGGTGTTTCTGCTTCTTTTTTTTTTTTCTAGGGCTTTCAGTTGTGCCATTAAGTTGTTTGTACAAGATGTTACAAATTTCTTCTTAAAGGCACTTAGTGCTATGAGGTTTCCTCTAAGTACTGCTTTCATCGTGTCCCATAAAATTGGGTATGTTGTGCCTTCCTTTTCATTGAATTCTAGGAAGTCTTTAATTTCTTTCTTTATTTCTTCCTTAACCCAGCTGTCATTGAGAAGTAAGTAGTTAAGTTTCCATGTGCGTGTAGGCTCTTTGCTATTTACATTGTTGCGTTTCCTTGAAAGTAGCTAGTTTTCTTGGGTTGTATTTTCCCTTCTAGTGTCTTCTGTAACACTGGATTTGTGTGTAAGTATTGTTGAAATTTGTTTTTGTCATTGAATATCTTGTTTTATCCATCTATGAGGATTGAGAGTTTTGCTGGGTATAGTAGCCTGGGCTGACATCTGTGTTCTCTTAGGGTCTGCATGATATCTGTCCAGGCCCTTCTGGCTTTCATAGTCTCTGTTGAAAAGTCTTTTAATTTTTATTAATTACAATTTATTTACTTTGTATCCCCCATGTAGGTCCCTTCCTCCTCCCCTCCCAATTCCTCTCCTCCCCCTTCTCCACCATTGCCCCTTCCCCAGTCCACTGATAGGAGGTCTTCCTCTCCTTCCTTCTGATCCTAGTCTATCAGATCTCATCAGGACTGGCTGCATTGTCTTCCTCTGTGTTATGTTAAGGTTGCTCCCCCCTCAGGGGGAGGTGATCAAAGAGCAGCCCAATCAGTTCATGTCAGAGACAGTCCCTGTTCCCATTATTATGAAATGCACTTGACAATGGACTGCCATGGGCTACGTCTGTGCAGGGATTCTGGGTTATCTCCATCAATGGTTCTTGGTTGGAATATCAGTCACAGAAAAGACCCTTGTGGCTCGAATTTTTGGTTCTGTTGCTCTCCTTGTGGCGCTCCTGTCCTCTCTAGGTCTTACTATTTCCCACTTCTTTCATAAGATTCCCTGCACTGCACCCAAAGGTTGGCCATAAGTCTCAGCATCCGCTTTAAGACCCTGCAGGGTAGAGCCTTTCAGAGGCCCTCTGTGGCAGGTTCCTGTCCTGTTCCCTGTTTTCTCCTTCTTCTGATGTCCATGCTCTTTGCCTTTCTGAATGGGGATTGAGCATTTTAGCCAGAGTCCTCCTTCTTGATTAGTTTCTTTAGGTGTACAGATTTTAGTAGGTTTATCCTGTATTATATGTCTAATATCCATAATTCTTAAGTATGGGTTTCTGTCCATGATGGGGTTTAGCAAAAAGGAAAGGAACACAGTTAATTCTTGACTAATTACCTCAGATCTCTAAGATACCCCTTCCCTCTACCCTTCGGATGCCATATTATGGCAAGAAACCAGCATCCATGGTAAGAGGTTAACAACAACAACAACAAAAAAGGAACCCCAGCACTAAGGAGGCTAAGTTAGGATTGCCAGCCTTGAGAGATAAAAGTTGCCGGGAGGGAGAGAAGCATGAAGAGAAAGGACAATGGGAGAGGGGGGAGAAGATGGGGAAGGGTATGCTTGAAGTAGAACACATACGGGAAAATGTCCTTATTTAACCTGTGGACTAAAAGAGTAAATAATAAAGCCGCAGGAGAGGTGGTGTTGGGTTTTTTGTTTGATTTGCTTTAAGTTCTTGCTATGCAGCCCAGGATCACCTTGTCACAATCCTCTGGTCTTAGTCTCCTAGGTGCTGGGATGACAACTTGTGCCGACATGAGGCTCGCTGTAGAAAATTTTGAGGAGAATGGGAGACAGAAGGAAAGAACCAAAAATCTCCTGCAGAGCAGCATCATAACTCTTTCTGATTGCATCACACACACAGCCAAAGGTGTGAACTGCTTTGTGTCCTAGTTTCTGGTTCTGTCCCATTCTGCAGGCCCCAGGGAAGGTGGTGATGGTGGAGAATCATCATGTAGGAGCTGGACATCTCTTTGGCATTGTGCTTCTCAGTTGCTGGGATCCATTTTCTGGTGCTTTGACCACAAATCGGAATTTTGCAGCACTGAATTTGAGTGTGGACTTCTGCTTCAGGGCCTGCTCGGTCAGGTGATTGATGGAGCTATGCTCAGAAGCCTATCATGTTGGACTGGTGTCCAGACTGCGGCTATGCACAGATCTCCCAGGAATGGAAATTTAAAGTGTAGAGCTGACAGACCTGGCAGTGGGCTGACTGCGCCCTTCTTACCTTCTGCCAGCAGAGAGCAAAATGTGCAGTGCTGGGCTGTAGAACACCCTCACAGAGAGGTAAGGGCTAGAGAGAAGGCTGGTAGAGCCCAGGGTAGACCCACTTGTGCCCTTTAAAAAACAAAACGTGTTTCAGCTGAAGCAGATTTCTCCTCCCTATTCCCTTTGCTTGTCTAAATGTCATTTTCCTTCTACCACCATTCCAAAAGCAACCAGACGGGACTGGTAATTATACTATCACTAGTTGTACTTCCCACATACAGACAAAACAAGAGTGGGGCTTCAAAATTCAGTATTATTTCATCTTTAAGAAGTTGGTGTATAGTAGACCAATTCATTAACAAAGTTGCCTATCACTGTTCAGTCATCCTGGGCTGTAAGCTTCACTGTTACAAAGAGTGCTCTGGGAACAAGGGTGCATGTCATGTTTTTCTTCTATAAGAGTTGGCCAGTGTGTTGCCACATATGCTCAGCACTGCTAACATGGCTTGATTGCCTTCCCAAGTGGCCACGGGAAGTTCCAGATCCACCAAAACAAATACTTCTTGTTTCCTACACTCTGTTAAGAGAATTGTCAGATCTTTTTATCTTTTTAATGTAAAAGTTAGAAAAATAGTTCTGATATTGTAGCTTGCATTACCCTGAATGATCTTTTATTTATTTTTTCCTATTAGTCATTAAGGCAGGGAGAGGCAGTTGGCTCACTAGTTCACATTGTTTGGGGAAAAGAGTTTAAGAAAGGTTAGTGTTGAACAGAATCAAGAGTGATGGCATCAGGTCCTGGGCTTTTCATTAATGAGAAGACTTTCTCTGATTCAACTTCCTTCCTCTTCCTTGGCCTGTGCAGATCCCTTTCTTCATGACTCAGCCTTAAAGGGTCATTTTCTTTAGTAATCAATGTGTTTCTTCTAAGTTGGGATCTCTGTTGTCATATAATTTTATTTCTGGTGTTGCGTCTTATTTTCTGGTCTAGCTAAAAGTTTACTCATCTAATTTAAAAAACGGTTTTACTAATTTTTTGTTTTGTTTGTACTGGGATTTTGAACACAGCTCCTCATGCAAACTAGACTCTCTACCACTGAGCTGTATTCCCAGACACTTCCACTGGTTTAAAATGAACTATTTCAGTCACTTCTGCTCTGATTCTTACTATTTCCATCCTTCTGCTGGAATGCCACAGAAATACAAATGCTCTTAAGAGGCTACTATAAATATATGCCAGCAAATCACACTGTAGAAAGATTGGAGGGCTTGGGTTGCACCTCACTGGTACAGAACCTGCCTAGCATGTGCAGGGCCCTAGGTTCAATCAAGGGTGCGAGTGAGGGTTGGGGTAGGGCAAGGCAGCATGGGGTATTCCCCCATGCCCAGTTCTGGCTCAGTTTTATATCCTTATTCTTATTTACTTCTCCCTCTACTGCTTGTTTAAGCCAAGCTATTCTATATTTTATACGCTTATGAAGGCTACCATGAAGCCTTACAATAGGTTTAAAGTTTTTCCCTGTAATGCTTATATTCCAGTTAAGTAAGAAGTGGTTAAGAGTATTTACTCCTCTTCCAGGGGACCTAAATTTTGTTTCCAGCACCCACACAGTGGCTCACAACCACCTGTGAGTCCAGTTCCAGGGATCTGATACCCTCTTCTGACCTCCACAGCTATCAGACACACATGAGATGCACAAACATACATGCAAGGAAAACATTCACACACATGAAATGAAATAAATCCTTTAAAAATGAGTAAGAAACAAGGTCTCTTTCCACAGTAAAATCAGCTTTCATGGTCACAGAACACTTGCTGCTACACAGTGACTGTATTCCAGTGTCACACATGACTGCCATGGTTGGAACTCAACAACTGGGAAGTCCACCTTCAGACTGACATGTGACTCCATCTATCAACAAGCATTTATTGAACATCTATCATATGACAGGATTATACTAGCTTCAGTTATACTCATGTGCAGAAAGACCCAATACTCAGAAGATTTACTTCAGTGAGCTTGTAGTCGAGTGTGACTGGCAATGGAGAGAGCAAGGACAGGCCGGGGAAAACATCCTAGGGATTTTCATATAGTGGCTCTATATAAAAGACATGAGTTTGAAGACCACAGAAAAAAACACTTCTAGAAATACAGATAACCATTTCTAAGTTCAAATTGTAGGTATGACAGTTATCTTGGGAAGCACAGCCTTGTTAAATCATCATCCAAAGAAATGTGTATCTTAGGCTCTCTCATCCTACAACTTGATCAGAAAAAATACTGATGGTGACACCAAGAAAAAGTGCAATTTTTATAGAAGTCTCTTTTGACATATTTAATAAAAATCAAGTCACCATCTTTATCTTTATACCAATGTAAGATTTGTGACTTATTAATGTTCTCTGATCAAAAAGTACATTCAGTGACCTACCCTTTTACTTATCATTCCTATAATCAACCCCTTTAAAACAATAACAAACATCTGTCACCCAGAGAATGACCCAAAACCATCCATCCCCTTTTGGGAATGGGGAGTAGTCTTCTTAAGTTGCTTCCTGCTGATTTGGTACATAGGTTTTCTTTTGAGGGGGGCCTAAACATATCAGGATACTGTCCATTCTTAAGGAAGCTAGCTACAACATTTGCTGCCCAGTCTCTGAATGCTGAAAAAGTTTGGAGCTTAACTGAAGTCCTGACTGGAACACTCTGTGATGCTGGACAATCTAGATGGCTGATCTAGAAAATTTCCCAAAAGCACATTTCTGAGGAAACACTTAATGAGGCTGTCTGTGAGACTGGATCACATGGGCTACTTGTCTTGTCTTTTTTTGGTGCCTGGTCCTCTTCCTCTGCAAAATATTTAAATGTTATGGGTATCATACATTTTTCTATTTATGTATATATGGGCTTGTCACTGATCACAGTTTAGATAAAGATGAGTCCCTGTAAAATCAAATTTTGTTCATATCCTTTAAAAGAATGGCATAGTAAGTCCTGAAGAATTTGCAGCCAAAGATTTATTGGCCATGCATAGCTGACATCCTGGCTGGTGATATTTTCATGTCTCAGTCAGTCTCAGAGCTGTTCCCATGTGGATGGATCAGCAAATCATTTTACTTGTCTTATTTGGTCTTCTTGATTTCTATCCTTTTGTCTGCAGCCAAGATCTTCAAGAGATCCCTGGTACCCCCATCAAATCTGATTTCCAGCACTTTTATAGCTTTTTGTTTCTTGTTGAGAAAAGAGCATATTCTCCTCCCCAGTGCACCACATAGCCTGCCTTCCATTCTGGAATTAGGACCTTGTTATGCTGATCTAATTCAGCAGTCCTTTCTAAAGCCCAGTGTCTCCTAGCAGGTATGCAACTGGTGTCATCTAAAAATTATAAAATCAATAAATCCTTATTTAACCTATTTTGGGGAGACATTATATTCCCCTTCTGTTTTATGACCATCTTTTAAAAAATTGTTACATATATTTTTATAATTCTCCTATAGGAGTATAAGTTATATATGTAAGAGGTTTCATGTCATAAAGTCTAAAAAAACCTGTACTCCAAAGGTTGTACATGCTGAAGCAGCATCAGCCCCTATTTGTAAAGGCATCTCTAAGACAGTCACAATATCTAACTAACGTGTCATCTTAGGATCTTGCTCCCCAGAGTTTAAGACAAAAGACCACTGGAATTCAGAATATGAACCCATGGCACAGTGCATATACTTCAGTTCTCCAAACTCTGCAAAATGGAGCATAGAAGCCATTGTATCACCTTGTTCCAAGGCACCACCAAACAGGATCTGCAGTTCCACTTTGGCATAAAAGCCTCATCCAGTAACTGAACCTGGACAACACACACAAATATCCAGTCTGACTAAGTTACCTATAGCTGAATCCTTTCTATGCAGCATCTCAGTGGGCTGCCATTATGTAAGTTTTTCTAACCTCTGTGGATTTGCCTCTTCTAGAATTACCTCTTTTGGTGTTCTTGTAAGTCCTAATAACTTTTTTCTGACGGTTCCTTGTTTTGATTCTAAGAGCTCTGCAACCTCTGTTCTATGGCCTTTAATTTAGCATCTAATTTCCCAGTCTCTTCTTTCTCCAAGTTGGTCTTATTCTGATAGCTCCCAAAGAGGATACACAAAACTGAAATTGTCACCGAAAAATTAATTGTATGCTAAGAAAAACAAACTTAAATAGAATCCAGAAACATTGTGTCTTCCTCCATTTTCAAAATAGAAAATAATCTTCTTTAATTTCAAATCTTCTCCCTAAAGACTTTCCTTTCTCAGACCCAGCTTCCATTCTAGACCTTACCAGTGCAGATTCTTGAGGCTTCTCTGTCTATCTTTGGCTCCTGCTTCCAGGGGGAGGTTTTTCCTCTGCCTCCCTCAAGGGATCCAGACTCCTCCCCCACTCTGGGAAGTTATTGTTTGTTCCTCTGGCCTGTACAAGTCATGCCAGCAAGATCCCCTTCTCAAAGAGTTAGCTTCCTGCCTTGTCTATAAGTCTGGCCTTTAGAAGCTTGCTTGTGTTAAAGAGCCACTTTTTTTTTTCTTAACAAGGGCTTCCTAAAAGAACTGCCCCTCTGGGGTTTGTATCAGTTTCTTTTTTTTCCTGGGGCCAGCTGGAGGCCTTGCTGCTCTTGGAGGAGGCTAGGAGGGCCTAGGGGCTGGAGGCTATTGAGGTGGAGGGTGTCTAATCAGGAAGCTGTGAGCTCCTGCCTTAGAAACTGCAGTTGTTCTCTTAATGAACAGAACAAAGAAAGTGTTTTCTGTTTTAGAATCTTGGTTAGTCCTGGCTAGATTTGTGTAAGTTCTACTCCAACTTGAGACTCCAAAATGTTAGTTATTTTTATATAACTGTTTGTTTATCAATTTCACTCTTAACCTTGCTATCACACAGATAATCAACATTCTTTTCTATTTGTTTAACAATCTGCACAGCACAAGAATGGAGCAGATATTAATCTATTCTTAACCCTTTAAGATAATTTGGCTTCCTCCTGGTGTATATCCTAGAGCTACTTGCACTTTTTAGCTCTCTGCTCCAGCATCAATCATGATCTCACCACCACTCCACTATTAGCCTGCCCTGACCTAGATTCATGCGGAAAGACAGACACTCAATGAGGAATGATCATGCCTTGGCTGTGACACTGGGGGACCACAGGTCAGTGAGCTGTGAAGATAAGACACAGCATGCTCAACAGCAGCACATCAGTCCCAGAGCAGGAGCCCCTGCCTCCACCTGCTCTAACCTTGTGTTTCTTCCCAGTGACTCAAACACCATGACATTCTGTCCAAAACTGGCTCCAGATAGTGTCCTGACCCAACAAGTGCTACCCAAATTTCTGCTACTCTATTAAAAAGCTTCACTTCATTGGAAAGATTTTTTTTCCTATGGATTTCCTGACCCTTAGAATTTTGAAATATAAGAAAATGGATCTGAAATCACAGCCCTAGAGATGAATTTCAGCCTCATGCTATACCCTTCCATAAAGGTCAGGACAATCACCTTAAAGGCAAGGACAATCACCTCAAAGCAGGGAAACACTTTAACTGCCAGGTATGGAGGGTGTACAATATTCACTATAGTATCTTTAGTCCAGAGATTAACCCTAGATATGATGCACACACATCCATGTGAGGACTTCTTGGCTGCCTCTAACTTCTGTGCTTTTCAGAGAGACTTCTAGAAGCAGATCCTTGACAAATGTTCTTCTTCAAAAATAAATAGAGATAACTTGTATGGAAAAGTCATTCACATGAGATACTTATCCTCTGAGGACATGTGACAGCCCTTCAGAGCATCTTCAAAGGGCTATCAAAGGAGGCTACCAGCTTTGCCCAGGAACTCCAATAACCACATTTACAGTATAGATACAGGTCTGAGGAAGAGTGCAAGAGCCAGAAGTCCAAGAGAGAGGCAGGTGGAATGCCCATGAAGTGCTCTCTCGTGTCACTGATAGTGTAGTTTCTCTGTAGGTCAGTTTCCTCCAGCTAGAGAACAGAGGGTTGAGATGAACCCTAGAGATGAGAGTTGCCAGAAGGGAAACCAAACAAAACCACTCCCTTCATACGTGCAGCTTTTCACAACCACAGTAACTGTTCTCTTCACCTTCAGCCCACAATTTCCTAAGGACATTTTTATTGTTGTTTTTCCCTGCTCTCTCCGTTATCGCTTTTACCTGAATGCCTTTATTGACTTTATTATGCACACTGATTCACTGTAAACAAAGACAGGACCTAAACAAGACATAAGGTACTGTTTTCAGTCTCTGAATATGTTGAATAAAGCAATAGACAATGATTCAAAACCCTTGGTATTCAATCCTTCCTGAGCATTTTAACCACTGCAAACCAGTTTTCTCTCTGGGAAAGTAGGAATAATAGATCCAAGAGCAAAAGAACAGAGGTTCCAAAGGGACCACTCAAAGCAATCAGTCACCAGCTTTCTTCCAGAAGGAACTTAGCTAGCTCCCAGGGAGAGAATGGAACCTTGCCAACAGCTACTAGAATTTTCACATGGTGCAATGTAACTTCCTTAACTTTTTTGGCCTATAGTTTCTAAAAGAAAAATGGGGAAGCCATTATTCATAATTCACACCACATCTAAGCCAGCTAAAAACTGAGTTCCATTTATCAAGAAGGAAAAAATCCACAAAGATAAAAGGCTCTAGTGATCCTAAAATGGGTAACAGGGAACAAAACATAGTCTTTCTACCCCTGACCTGGATTCCTTTCTTGCTGACTGCAACCTCTCGCTACCAAAGGGCTAACCCATACACATCCTTTCAAGGCATCCTCCAACCTCTGCCCAGACACCTTACATAGAGACTTCTTGGGGATTCTGTATTAGTGGCAACAATGACAGGGAGGGCAAGGCTTTTGGTAGTTTGTTATCGTTCCCAAGAGATGTGAATTCAGGTCAAGGCATTGGAAGGCCACAGTAAACTAAGGGAGAAGATGTCTCAATATAAAACCAGACACACTAAATAGGTTAGAGGAAAAAGTGGGAAACAGCCTAGAACTCATTGGTATAGGAGACAACTTCCTAAACAGAACACCAACAGCACAGGCTCTAACAGCAACAATCAACAAATGGGACCTCATGAAACTGAAAAGCTTCTGTAAAGCAAAGGACACTGTCCTTGAAACAAAACAACAGCTTGTAGATTGAGAAATGATCTTCACCAACCTTATATCTGACAGAGGGCTAATATCCAGAATATATAAAGAACTAAAAAAAGCTAAAAAGCTACAAATCAAGTAATCCAATTAAAAAATGGGGTACAGAGCTAAACAGAGAATTCTCTGTAGAGAAATATAGAATGGCAGAGAAACACTTAAAGAAATGCTCAACATCCTTAGCAATCAGGAAGATGCAAATCAAAACGACCCTGAGATTTCACCCATCAGAATGGCTAAGATCAAAAACTCAAGTGACAACACATGCTGGAGATGTTGTGGAGAAAGGGGAACCCTCCTCCATTGCTGGTGGGGATGTAAACTTGTTCAACCACTTTGTAAATCAATCTGGCACTTTCTCAGACACCTAGGAATAGTGCTTCATTAAGATCCAGCTATAGCACCGCTAGCCATATATCCAAAATATGCTCAAGGACACAACAAGGATATTTGTTCAACCATGTTAGTAGCAACTTTATTAGTAATAGACAAAATCTGGAAATAACCCAGATGTTCCTCAAAGGAGGAATGGATACAGAACTTGTGGTACATTTACACAATGGAATACTACTCAGCATTTAAAAACAAGGAAATCATGAAATTTGCAGGCAAATGGTGGGAACTAGAAAAGATGACCCTGAGTGAGCTATCCTAGAAACAGAAAGACACACATAGTATATACTCACTTATAAGTGGATACTAGACATATAATAGAGGATAAACCTATAAAAATCTGTACACCTAAAGAAGTTGAGGTAGAAGGAGGACCCTGGATAAGAAGATCAATCCTCACTTAAAAAGGCAAACAGCATGGACATTGGAAGAAGGAGAAAGCAGGGAACAGGACAGGAGCCTACCTTAGAAGGCCTCTGAAGGACTCTACCCAGCACTGCATCATAGCAGGTACTGAGACTCATAACCAAACTTTGGACAGAGTGCAGGGAATCTTGTGAAAAAAGGGGGAGGTAGTAAGCCCTGGAGAGGACAGAAACTTTACAAGGAGAGCAACTGCCCAGGGCAGTGTCAGAGCAACTGTCCTAAAACTAAGTTAGCTAAAACAATCCTGTACAATAAAAGAACTTCTGAAGGTATAACCGTACCTGATTTTCAAGCTCTACTACAAGCTACAGTGAAAAAAGCCAGATGGTATTGGCATAAAAACAGACACCACCCAGATACAAATACAAACAAATAAGAGCACTGATTATTTACAAAGAAGCCAGAAACACACATTGGGAAAAAACGCAACCTCTTCTAAAAAGGTGCCAGTCAAATTGGATGTCTGAATGTAGAACATTGCAAATGGATCCAAATTTCTCTCTTTGAAAAAAACAAAAAACAAAAACCAACAAACAAAAAAACCCAACTGAATCCCAAGAGGACCAGGCTACAAATATAGGCAAGAGAATGTTTGGCTACCCCCACAACAGGCTTGCCACTATTGCACCAGAGGGCACATGTTGCCCAGCAGCTGGTATTCAACTGAGTTGCAAATCATTTCCTTCTCTAAATCTTGCTTCAAGTTTGAAATTTCTTGGGAAGAACCTCTTAAAAATCCTTAATTTGAGTTTTAAAAAACAAAATAAGAAGCTGGGTGCAGTAATCCCCGCACGCGAGGAGACAGAGGCAGGAGGATCTATATGAGTTCGAGGACAGCCTGGGCTACAAAGTGAGTCCAGGACAGCCAAGGCAAACTGTGTCTTGAGAAACAAACAAACAAAGAAAAAAGAAAAAAGAAAGAAAGAACATAACTGCACTTTACACTTGCTTCCATCAGCTCCTATGATAAGATTTGTGCTTAGCAGTCAGGCACCCTGGAATGTGTCTTCGGGGAGAGTGCGTGGAAGAAACACAGGCATAGAACAGCAATGCCCAGGGAGCAGTACCCCACAGGAAACACTTTTATTTGTTTCTACCTATAAACTATCATTGAGTGAGTCAAGCTTTCACTGCTTGCTAACAGCCTGCTCTTCACAGAGAAAAAAACAAATCTTGTTTATTTCATTTATACTACATAAAACTCCAGTGTAATCTCCTTTGCCTTGCCCAGAGCACTGTCAGAGCATCTGTCCTACCAATAAATGACTGAGAATGGGTCTCAGTAGGAGAGCCTACACTCAGCATGTAGGAGACCTCAGCCAGTCTTCATCACCACAAAGAAAAACCCAATAATATTCTGCTGAAATGGTGCGAAAGAAACTCACCATGTTACAGTCATACTGACTCTTCTTTAGCACTCCTCTCATGTAAAGAGGGTCATCAGAGTCATCTACAGTATTCACTCCCTGGTGTGCTTTCTAACCGCAAGGCAGGTGAGAGATGCTGTGATGACAGTTGCTGAAAGCACAGACTCTGTCGTGTTCCTTTCATTCTTGGACACTTCTCCAGACTCAATGAGCCAGGTCAGTGTCAGTGATGGCTACTAGGTGTCCTCTTCTCAGCTTTCCTCCTCCTATAGCAATTTTTCCTCAAGATTATGTTTTGTAACATATAAAACAAGAGTCAGCCTATTGTTTGCTTATTAACAAAAGTAAAGGAAAAAGGTGACGGCTCTGTAGCCAATGAGCGAGTGCTTGCCTACTATATCACAATGGTAGTGTTCAGTCTCTAATTCGGTCTACAAAAGTCAAAGTCCACTGACTTTTTAAACCTTATGCAGTAAGCCAAGTACATATTATGCCAAGACATAGTCACAGTAAGTGCAGATATTTAAAGATATTAGACAGTAGGTGAACTTTCCAATATGTCTAAACTGAGAAATTACAGAGAAGAAAAAACCAAATAATCTTAATTTCATTTAGTCATGGACAAAATTAATGAAAGTAATTAGTGTATTTTTGTTTTATGAACGAATCACATTTTATTAACACTGAACTATATAATATGTTGCACAAAATTCCATACATTTATTATAAAAACTGAAGAGCAACGCACGTTATAACAGAGCCAACTTGCTGTTATGTGACTGTAGAGGACACACACTGTACACCAGGTTGAATATGTTTTTCCTATTCATACGAAGATAGTACATTCAGCAGTGACTCATGGGAAATGATATGTTTGAGATTCGAAATTTCTTAGAAATAATTTCTAACTGATTCTGAATTTTAAGAAGCCATTTAAGAAAGAATAGAACTACATTTATATTTAATTCCCTTAGTTCCTTTTAGCAGGAACAAAACTTTTTTCTTTTTTAATTAGGGTAGGACCAGTAGAGAATCCGCTATTAATCTTACCTGTACTAATCTGGTCAGGCTTTTTAAGTATAGGTTTTAACTGTCCTGGAGGTCTTACCTCACTGTGGAATATTTTCAAAAGAGATAATTTAATATCCATGTGAAAATCATTTACCAAATTCTTTAAGTTCATTGATGTTTGAGTTCTTAACATACATTATGTTATAAATTTACAAACAACTATTAATTTGTTCTTCAATAGGTTAGCTATGTTGGGTGACTCCTTCCTTTCAATACTTTTGTGTGTTAAAGAGTCCAGCCCACAAAAAAATAACTCTACAAAAGGGAGAGAGAGAAAGAGATAGAGAGAAAGAGAGAGATAGAGAGGGGTGGATCTTTTCTAGCCTTTGTTTGCTACAGTAACTGATGGCTTTATGTACATGTGCTCAACACAATTAGGACCCTGACTCCACTCACCATTCTGTGCCCCTGGAGCACCAAAGGACATTCTCTGTCGTGATACTTTGGTGGTAATTCAGTGATTGTGATGTTACCTCCCAAGAGGTTGGTTTGTAGACTATGGAATAGATTCTTGCTTCTGCCAGCACACTTACTTCCCAGCTTGTTCAAACTCTTTTTGGTTTTGTTCAAACTCTTCCTTGGTAGCCCATTCATGAGTTAATACAGAAACCACAATCTGGCTAATTCTATGCTAAAGAAGCATTTCTACTAAGACTTAACAAGGCAATAACATGAAAAGACAAAAGTAAACCCTAGTGGATAACTTTTGTTCTTTAGTTCCTATGGAACTGTTTAGAATTCCAAGTAGAATTTAAAATGTGGATGTCCTAAGGTGTGCCTTTGAACATTTGTAGCTATCAGAAAATTATGAATCTTCACTTTAGACATTAGTTGTGATGATTTGGGGATCCTTTACCTTAGAGTGACTCAGCTATTTATTAATGCATAACAAATATTGTATTGATGCATAGCTCTGCTAAAGAAGAAAACGTAATTGTCGTCTATTATGGAACTGATTAACCATAAAGAAGACAGAGCTGGCTTGAAATACAACTTTTAATTCTCTACCTAGCCACTGTCTGAGCTAGCAAATCGTGGACAGAAAGGGGCCTTCATCTCTACATTTATGTCCAAATAACAGGGAAGGAAAAAAACCTGCTTTACAGAGAGATAACTAATAGTCATGCTTGTAATTTGTCTCTCTTCCATTCAGATAACCAGTTTGAGATTCAGAGAATTAAGGTGGGAAACTGGTCACTTGTTGAAGGAATGGAAGGTGAGGAATGGAGTTCTTCTGGCATAAGGATGGTGTGGGTGTTCCACCATTTAAGAAAAGGTGCCACATCTGATACAAAGGGAATTTGAATGTAAAGCTGTCATCAAAGAAGTAAAGCAAAATATTAGCTGCCTGTATACTGTCTGATGACTCAGAATGATCCCAAATCATGTATGCTCTTAGAAAAGATAAATGCCTCAGGGGATAACTACTAATGAAGGTAGAGATTCAAATCCTGACTTCAGAAAGTTTATGAATATTCAAGGAGAGTCAGTTTCACTTCAATAAGTGTGAATAGCACTAAAAGGCTCCTTTTCCAAAGCAGAGTTCATACTTGGGAAGTGGTGGTTGAGCATAAAATTCATTTATACAAACAAAAGGAGCAAGTTTTCAGTATAAAATTATACTTATATAATTATAAAAATATAATGTTATATTCTGTAACTCTATGGGGACTGTAAGACCCAGCAAGCATTAAGTATGTAATAGAGAGCACATACAAAAAGAATTACTTTCGTATCTGTGAATTTCCCTAATGTTAATGTATTGTTAAATCTCTTAAATCTTACCTGCAGAAACCCGTTTGATCAGTACTGCTGTGACCTTCTAAAAATAAAGACAAAAATGTGTTTTATTACAACTCTGGCAAAATAGATAAAAATGATCAGACTCATTTGTTTGTTAGTATTGATTCCCTTGAGACAGACCTGGAGACTAGAGAAAATATTTTTGTAGCCAGTTAATCCATTCTCTCTATATTTCAAAGACAGAGAAATCTATCAAACATTAAAGTCTAAAAATAAACCCCCATACACAGCTGCAATGATACCAACTGACACGCTTAGAGACAGTGGCATCCTAGCCAGCATCAGGATCACAACTTAACTGTGTTGCATGTTTACATACTCAACTCTCAGCTCGCTCAGTGCTTCACTGTACACCAGGACTTTGTTTTTCATAAATGAAAATTATTCCTCTTCAGTCGTTTAAAAAAACAAACAAACCTCAGTGTACCCTCAGCATTCCCCATGGCTCAGGAAAGATATACGTTCCACTTAACAAACGGGCTGGAATTGTAGCTCAGTGATAAAGCCTTTGCTTATCCCGTCAGAGGCCTTGGCCTGTCCTCATCATCATGAATGCAAAACAACAAAATTTGTAATAATGTCATATAATAAAGTTACCTGCATATCATAACCCTGACACTTTACATCTTATTGCTTAAGGGAAGAAATTCATTTGGATTCACTACCTCGTGTGGTCACCAGTGGCAAGCCAGGTATTAAAGGATACTGTGATGACAATTGCTGAAAATACAAACTCTGCAGAGTTCCTTCCACTGTCAGAGACTATTAGACTCAATGGATGTGTGGCCAGAACTTTAAAATACAGAATAATGTCGTCCCATCTCTCCTCTTTGTATCCAGAATCTTTGTGGAAATTGTGCTTTACAGCACGTAAAACCTTGTTTTATCATATCCTGATCTGTTTAACAAAAACTAAAGGGAAAGGTTTTAAAGGTATGGTTACTAGGAAGGGTGCGTGCCTAGAATGTCCACAAAGCCCTGTGTTCAATCCCAAACACTTCAAAAAGAACCACCAAGACCAAAGAATCAAAAATCATTTTGTTTGTGACATTACATTTTAGTGACACTGAACGCTACAATCATATGGAGTACAAAGTAAAATTCATTTGCTGTAAAAACTGAAAGAACAATCAGTTTTCCTAACAGTCCAATTTCTTACAATGTAACCCTCCCAGGTTAAGAAATTTTCTTATTTATATAAAAACAGTACATATATTAGCATCAAAATCAAATATCAAGTATATTTTTACAGTTTAAAGTTCTTATAGTTCAATTAATTCTGATTTCTCAGAACATTTGAAAACAAAATAACTGCATTTATTCTTGATTTCTTTAACTCCACTTGAGGTACTAAAATTTTTACTCTTATTTATTTTATTTAGGGTAGGTAGGAACAGATAAGAGTAATTCCCTATAGAAATCTTACCTTTATTGAACATCACGTGCTTTTCAGTTCTCTGTGCTGGCTGTTTGGAAACTGTTCCTTCACTGTGACGTGTGTTCAAATTGATCTTTAGTTTACTCTCTATATGAAAATCATTGAGCAAGTATTTTAAACCCTATTTGTTACAGATCTCACTACGTATCCCTGCGGATCTGAAACTTAGAATTCATGAACCATGTGGACTCATACAGATAAGCCTGTCTTTTGCCTCCTGAGTTCTGGGGTTAACGGCATGGGCAAATACATGACGCAAACAACTTTGAGTTTATTCTTCAACAGTCAAATTCAATTGATGACCTTGAGTGTCAGTCCTTGCCATCCTGGTTTTGAGGCAGACTGTCTTGTTGCTAGCAGCTGTATAAGCCAGGCTAGAGAAGGTATCTGGTTGTGGCCAATCTCCTGGCTCCATCTCTTGTGTCTTTCTGTGCTAGGTTGGCTGGGATTACAGATGCACACCAGCAAGCACAGCAGGCCTTTTTGGATTCTGGGAATGTGAACTCAGAATTCTCAAATTGTGTGCTAAGTGCTTTATCTCCTCAGCCATGTCCCCAGCCATAAATTCTTAAGATTATTTTATACCATGTCAAAGACATGACCATATCTTCTTCCTTGTATGCTTCAAAACTGTTGTTTTTACAACTTTTTGGATAGCTTGTAATAAAAGAGAAGTAAATAAGATGAAGTGGTCTTCAGAAGAGGTAAACAGATAGGTACAATAACTAGATTAAGGGTTTAATGGAATGTTTCTTCACTCAGAAGTCTTAGTTCCATTATTAACAGCCATGTGTTATTTATCACTTATTTAGATTAGGCTAAAAGTATTCTTAAAATTGAGGATTTTATGGCCAGAGAGATGGCTCGGCAGCTATAAGTACTCCCACACTAGCCTAACTACCTGAATTTGGATCCCCAGAACTCAAGAAAAAGCCAGACACTTTGTAATTGTCTGTAATCCACACACTCTTATGGTGATGTTGTGTTTGGTAATTAATGGTTACTTTTGATATATCTTTTTATAAAGCTGCAGTTAACCTTAAACTGCTGTTTAACCAAATCACCACACAGAGACTACGATTTATTTAGTTAACTTAGAACACAATGCTGGGCAATAGTTACTCCATCCTAAACCTCCAAGCCCGCATAGTTTCCTACCATTCAGATTCACCCATTATACTTTCTTTAAGCGATATCTTAGTTCAGGTTCATTTCTCCTCATCATTTCAAGACCTCTTCTCCAGCTTCTGCTCTCCCAGCTTCTGCTCCTCCTCTCTCCTCTTCCTTCCTCTCCTCCCACTCTGAACCAGGATGTCCCACCTTATTCTCTCCATTGCTCAACATTGTGGCTGGTTGTTTTAATTAACAATTTAGAGAACAGATGGCAGCATGTTTACACAAATTTGAGACAGGTGATGCTTAGAATAAGTATCACAATGCAATGTCTGGGTTGAAAACAGATAGTGAGGGAGAGAAATCAGCATTTGAATGAACAAGGGTAAGGTGTATACATTCCAAAAGAACATTATACCAACATGGTGACATGAAAGATGGAGATGAAAAAAAATCCCACAGAGGCTCCTAGGCCTGCCAGTCTGGAGTAAGTAGACAGCTGACAAACCAGAAGAGAAAACCTTGCCTCAAATAAGGTAGAAGGCAGGGAGCCAAGATGGCAGCACTGGGAGAGCACTCTCCATGCAGCGACCAGGAGACTGAACTCTGGGCCCTAAAACTACAGCGATCGTGTTTCCCAGGTGAGGGGAGGCTCCCACAGCATGGGAATCGGTCAGGTCCACTCTCCGCTGCCCAGCCAGAACCCGGAAGAAATCCCGGGTAATGGGGTCTCCAGGCTGGTGCCGCAAGTCTGTGTGTCCTGATCACTTTCCCAGGCTGATTGGTGGGCACAAGGGTGCCTGAGACTGGGAGTCCCAGTCACAAGAAAACCCCACAGGGAAGCAAAGTTGCGAGTCTGATCACGGGTCACCCAGTCTTTCCCTGGAAGGTCTCTCGGACTGCGGGTACGCGCCGCCATCACAACTGAGCTCCTGCTGCGTGGAGATCTGCGCATCCAGCTCACCAGTGCAAAGCGCTGGGAATCCCTGTCCGGAGAGGCCTCCACAGGAAAGGAAGAAACCAGGCTGCTTGGGTCACCTGATCAGCTGCGGGCCCAGCTCACCGGTATAGACGAGCTGCGCGCCCCAGTGCAACAGGGACTGGGAACCCCTGTCCAGAGAGGGCCCCACAGGGAAAGAAGAAACCGTGCTGCTGGGGTCACCTAGGCTTTGCCTGGGGAAAGTCTAGCAGACCGCAGATCGCAAACAGGTGAGTACGCCCAGCCGTCACAGATCCGGGCCCAAGCAGGGAGCACAGAGTTATTGGGAACCCAGCTCCCACAGACTAGCAGGTGAGCGCACGCTCAGCCAGCCCAGAGACCTGCTTTGTACCAATTACTCCTTACAGGCAGAACTGTGTGCCCCAAGACAAGAGTCTTAGAGTCACTGTCTGGAGAAACCCTCACAAGGAACAAAGAATGAAGCAAAGGGGATGGACTTAGGCAACCCAGTATATCCCTGGAAAAGGTCCACAGACTGGCCCAACCCAGGGAACTGCTGTGCCCCAGATAGCCTGCTGTTACCAGGTCAGCAGTACTCACCCGCCACAGATTACCTCTTGGGTTCTGGAGCACAGAGACCCAACCTCAGACCTACAAAAGACCAGGAAACCTGAGATCAACCCACAGATACTGCTCCAAGGGGCAACCAGTTATCCCTAACAAAACCGACCAAATCACGGGACACACAGGTTACAGCAGCTGATGACTAAATTTACAGCAAGAAACCCAGAAGGAGGGCAGCTGTCTCCACGACTTCTCCCGGTGAGAGGAGAGCCCTCTTGACTAATCAGGACCACAGTTACCACCCAGATCTCTATGCCTGAGGTGAGCTGTAGCAACTCCTGAAAAACACCGGACATCCAGGGACTATACCCAAAAAGCTGAGAAGGCTTCCTTCAGGAAAAACCATCTTCCTGCCAAAGGGATTCTCTCCACTACAAGAGTCCAGGAACAACCAGAAACTAAATTCAAACAACTAAGATAGCCCAATGAGTAGAGGACAGCGTAAAAGTTCAACCAACAAAAGCCAGAGCA
>REGO01000125.1:783161-844227 GCA_010120015.1 Rhombomys opimus
CTGGAAACAGCCCACATGCCCCTCAACTGAACAATGGATGCAGAAATTGTGGTACATCTATACAATGGAATATTACTCAGCAATGAAAAATAAGGAAATCATGAAATGTGCAGATAAATGGTGGGACCTGGAAAGGATCATCCTGAGTGAGTTGTCCCAGAAGCAAAAAGACACACATGGTATATACTCACTCATACAGACATACAACATAGGACAAACCCATTAAAATCTGTGCAACTAAAGAAACTAAGCAAGAGAGGGGACCCTAACTAAAACGGTCAATCCCCATCCTGAGGCAAAGAGGATGGACAACAGAAGAAGAAGAAGAAAACAGGAAACAACCTAGGAACCTTCTACAGAGGGCTTCTGAAAGCCAGAAGAAGAAAACAGGAAACAAACTAGGAACCTACCACAGAGGGCCTCTGAAAGGCTCTGCCCTGCAGACTATCAAAGTAGATGCTGAGACTTATGGTCAACTGTTGGGCTGAGTGCATGGAATCTTATGAAAGAAGTGGGAAATAGTAAGATCTGGAGAGAACAGGAACCCCACAAGGAGAGCAACAGAACCAGAAAATTTGAACACAGGGGTCTTCCCAGAGACCCATACTCCAACCAAGTACCACACATGGAGATAACCTAGAACCCCTGCACAGATGTAGCCCATGGCAGTTTAGTGTCCAAGTGGGTTACATAGTAATGGGAAGAGGGACTGCCTCAGACACAATCTGATAGGCCTGTTCTTTGATCACCTCCCCCTGAGGGGAGAGCAGTCTTACCAGGCCACAGAAGATGACAATGCAGCCACTCCTGATGAGATCTGATAGACTAAGATCAAAAGGAAGGAGAGGAGCACTTCCCTTAACAGTGGACTTGGGGAGGGGCATGCGTGAAGAAGAAGGAGGAAGGATGGGACTGGGAGGGGAGGAGGGAGGGGTTTATGGGGGGATACAAAGTGAATAAAGTGTAATTAATAAAATAAAATTAAATTATAAAAAGAAAAATTTATTTTATTTTTATTAATTACAGTTTATTCACTTTGTATCCCAGCTGTAGCCAGCCCCCTTCCCCATCCCCTCCAAATCCCATTACTTCCTCTTCTCCCATGCCCCTCCCCCAGTCCAATGATAGGGGAGGTCCTCCTCCCCTTCCATCTGATCCTAGTCTATCAGGTCTCATAAGGGCTGGTGCATTGTCTTCCTCTGTGGATTGGTAAGGCTGCTCCCCTCTCAGGTTGAGGTGATCAAAGAGCCATCCCATAAGTTCATGCTAGAGATGGCCCCTGTTCCTATTACTGGGGAACCCTCTTGGACACTGAGCTACCATGGGTTACATCTGTGCAGGGGTTCTATCTAGGTTATTTCCATGCATGGTTCTTGTTTGAGGTATCAGTCTCATAAAAGAACCCTGTGCTCAGATTTTTTGGTTCTGTTGCTCTCCTTGTGAAGCTCCTGTACCCTCCAAGTCTTTCTATCTCCCCCTTATTTCATAAGATTCCCTGCACTCTGCCCAAAGTTCAGCTATGAGTCTCAGCATATGTATTGATACCCTGCTGGGAAGAGTCTTTCAGGGGCCCTTTGTGATAGGCTCCTATCCTGTTCTCTATTTACTCCCTCTTCTGATGTCTGTCCCATTTGCCTTTCTAGATGAAGACTAAGCATCTTACCCAGAGTCGTCCTTCTTGATTAGCTTCCTTAGGTTTTAGTATGATTATTCTATATTATATGTCTAATATCCACTTATAAGTGAGTATATGCCATGTGTATCTTTCTGCTTCTGGGATAACTCACTCAGGATGATATTTTCTAGATCCCACCATTTGCATGCTGAAATAAGGGACAAGGCAAGGCTGCCCACTCTCTCATATCTCTTTAACATAGTACTTGAAGTCCTTCAAGTACTATTGCTAGAGCAATAGGACAATTAAAGGAGATCAAGGGGATTCAGTTCAGAAAGGAAGAAATCAAAGTATCACTATTCACTTCTGCCTTTTACTGTATATGCATTTGTTACTTTAATGTTGGAACCTCAGGTTTATATGTCTAATAGTCTTTAAAATCCTGGAATTGTAGATTCTTTTATCTTTCTTCAGGAGAAAATGGACACTTAGCTTTCAGAAAAGGAAAACGTCATTAAAGAAAAGGTAAAAATTTAAAGAGTAGTACAGTTATAAAACGAAATAGCAAGCTAGGGCCCAGCAGTTGTGCTGCACCGCTTTAATCCCAGCACTTGGGAAGAAGAGGCAGGTGGATCTCTTTGAGTTTGGGGTCATCCTGATTTCCAGAGTGAGTTCCAAGACAGCCAGGTCTACAGATAGAAACCCTGTATAAAAACATCAAAAGAAAAGAAAAGAAAAGAAAAGAAAAGAAAAGAAATAGCAAATTAGGAAGGGAGATTAAAATAAAATCCCAGAGAATCGTAGTAAGTAGAGAAATCAACTTTAAAAAATCCTTTAACTAGATGCTAACAACTATGCTTCAGTTGTCCTAGAAACTCCTTTATAGGATTTGCCTCATTTTTGCTTAATTCTATGAAGATCTGGCCAGAGCTGAGTCTGATCTGCCTTAAAACCTGTGATGATAAAAACAAGGCATTGGTTACAGCTGCACTTGTCAAAAATATTCAGACAAGCTATCAAGTCATTTAATCTGGGTTTCTTTTTGAGACAAATGATACAACTTAATCTAGCTTTCTGAACTGATAGGAAATAGAGCTGTATCTTGATAGGAGAGCACACAGGTCATAGTCAATCTGGGCAAAAGATGCACTGGGAAGCCAAAGTTAATTATAGGATCGTGGCCAATTGGTGAAGCTCTCTGCAATCCTAAGGAGTGGATTGCATACTCTGCAATCCTGATCTGATGATTTAAGGCATGACAAACAAGCATATAATTTAATATCTATTTCAAAATATTAGCCTCTTATCCTTGCATTCCCCAATAACTTCATGTTTTTGAAAACCTATAAAATCTTACCGAGATGATGTGTTTTCAGTACTGGCATCCAATTCTAAAAAAGGGGAAAATGTATTTTATAATAACTGTAGACAATTATTAAATTGTTAATAATTTTAAATTTTAAAATAATTTTAAAATTATTAATATTAAACATTAAAATGGCAAAACTAACATTTGTTAGACATTGCTTACAGACCATTTAATAGTATGGAGAATATGCTATAGTATATTTTTTAATTTATTTATTATTAATACAATTTACTCACTTTGTATCCCAGTTGTAGCCCCCTCTCTCATGTCTTCCTAATCTCACCCTCCCTCCCTCTTCTTCCCCTATGCCCCTCCCCTAGTTCACTTATAGGGGAAGTCCTCCTCCCCTACTATCCAATCCTAAGCTATCAGGTCTCCTCAGGGCTGTCTGGATCCTCTTTTTCTGTGACCTGGCAAGGCTAAAGCAACCCCCCACCCCTGCCCAGAGGGAGGTGATCAAAGAGTCAGTCACTGTGTCCATGTCAGAGATAGCCCCTGTTCTCCCCCCTAAAGACTGAGCTACCAATGGTCTACATCTCAACAGGGGATCTAGGTCCTCTCCATGCATGGTTCTTGGTTGGCGCATCAGTCTCTACAGGGCCCCCCTGGGCCAGACTTTTTAGCTGTGTTGGTCTCCTTGTGGAGCTCCTGTCCCCTCCAGGCCTGTCTGTCTCCCTCTTCTTCCATAAGAGTCCCTGCACTCTGCCCAAAGTTTGACTATTAGTCTCAGCATCTGTTTCAATACCCTGCTGGGTAGATTCTCTCAGAGGCCCTCTGCGGTAGGCTCCTGTCCTGTTCCCTCTCTTCTCCGGCTTCCAATGTCTATATTGTTGCCCTTCTGAATAATGATGAAGCATCTTTCCTAGGGTGCTCCTCATTGTTTAGCTTCTTTATGACTTCAGATTTTAGTATGTTTTCCCCTGGTGGGGCTGAAAGGGTTAAACTAACTTTGTAAACTGTATGTCTTCTAAAGCCTATACTTTTGAGTTTTAGGTTCAGGTTAAGCTAAAGCTTCTTAGTACCTTTCCAGAGAATGGAGAAATGTGACCCTATCTGTGAAGACAAATATAAAAAAAGCGAGCAAGCGATGACCTTCACTCAGCAAAAAGAACGACCATACCCTTGTCTTCCAGATAATGTTTCTTAGCAACCAACCCAGACGGCCCCAATTCTTCTTCTGAGTAGCTCCTGACCTCCAGCCAAGAGCCTGCAGCCCCAATCTTCAAGGATGAGCTAACCACCCCACCTTCAATTGCAGCTGCATCCACACTTGGCAGGACTGACCAAGCTTGAGAACCCAAGACTAACCAATTATCTTACTTTATAGCTTCCTCATCCAATCCTAAATTGCCAAAACTGGAACATCAAATTTCCTGCAATTTTTCTTTTAAAAACCTAAGGCCTTTGTCTCCCAGTGCCACTCTTTGCTGACCGGCAGGGGTGACCCCATTGCGCAATGGTTAAATTAAACCTCTTGCTTTTGCAACGAGTCGTGGTCTGGGGGAGTTTCTGGGAAGGGTGTGATCTTGAACTCCTGAGCTGTGAGACCCCAGGTCTTACAGGGCGACCTAGCCAGCCCACAGAGGAAGAGGATCCAGGCAGTCCTGATGGGACCTGATAGGCCAGGGTCAGACAGTAGGGGAAGAGGATCTCCCCTATCAGTGGACTAGGGAAGAGGGATAGGGGGAGAAGAGGGAGAGAGGGTGAGGCCAGGAAGACATGAGGAAGGGGTTTCAACTGGCATACAAACTGAATAAACTATAAATAAAAATAAGAAGAAGAAACTAAATAGAAATTGTAGAAAGATAATGGCTTAGCTACATATTAGGCAAGATATTAATAAAAATGATCCAATACTGTATATTATTTTATGATGTAACCACATTTTAGTGATCTTAGATGATGCAATAATACATAGATAAAAATATAATTCATACATTGTAAAAACTGAAAGAGTGAAGATTGCATAACAAGTCCAATTTGCTGTAATGTACCTATAGAGGATACACACAATGTATTATCTTCAGACTTTCTTTTGATTTAAAAGATGTTTCATATACCAGAACTCCAAAGTAATTAAACACGTATATCTGAGGCAGTATGCTTTGATGTTTGACCTTTCTTAGGAATCATCTCTGCGTTTACACCGGGTCTCCTTACGTCCCTCTAGGGGTCTTACAGTTTTTACTCTTTTGTGTGGTATTTATCTGCTGTAGACCACTTAGAGCAGAGTTCTGCTGTTCTCACCCGCCCTGATGCTGGGAACTCTACCAAGTACAGTTCCTCCCATCGTGTTGACCCCCAACTGCAAAACATTTTTGCTGCTCGATCGTCCTTGTAATTTTGCTACTCTAACGAATCATAATCTAGATTTCTGATGTGCAGGGTGCTCTTTAGGTCATCCCTTGAAAAGATCGTCTGACTCTGAAAAAGGCCGTGACCCACAGGCTGAGAACCCTGACTTAAAGCAGTATGGAACGTCTTACCTGTGCTGATCTGTGCAGTCATGTTAAGCGTTGACTTTGACTCTTCCCAGAGTGACGCTTCACTATGATGCAGTTAGAAAGAGAATTATTTTATCATTCATATGAAAATCATTTGCAAATGTTTTTATTTTTGCATTCCTAATATAGCATACATTAGACATTTATTTATAAATAACTTAGTCTATGCTTCGATGCTTCATTATGAGTACGCTGTTTCCTCCCAAGACATGTGCTTGGTGGAATGGGAAGTTAACCCTTGCCTTCACGCATCCCTCTGCCAGCACTCTCTCAAGTGACTGTATTTATAGCACCATGCAGGTGGCAATATTTTTGTTACTTACCTGTTTGCTAGTAAGTGTCAAAACGTCACCAAATGTTGCTGTGAGGTGTGGAGGCACATCCTGTTCAGAACTCATGGAAGGGGAACACAGTTCCTCCACTTCCATTCTTTCCTGGCGATGGCTAAGCTCCAGATTCCTGGGCTTTGTAGTTGGTGGACTCTGATGCAACAGCTCTACTTGCCTCCATGTTGGGCATCACCCCATTACATAAATCTGCCCTACAGAATCATTTCCAAAGGCCAATGCTGATGAGGTCCCCAGCAGAGTCAGGGAACTTGAGTCTTAGTCGGTATTCCCCACGGATAACTGTTCCTAACATACTAGACGTTTCAGGAGTTTGGGTGCCCAGCTGACTAACACAGCATAAAACAATTCAGAAAAGGCAGGAACTGAAAAACACCATGAGGTAATAACATTTAATTGCCATCATGGATAACCTAATGATTTGACTACTCAAAAGCCACTGTAAGTACTGAGTGATCATAGAGATAGAACCATTCTCTAAACCTATTAATGTTGAATATAGCATTTTAAAGGACAATATATAAGAAACAGAATAGAAATACTAAAAGTGATAATTATTGCCAATAAAAAACTTAGTACATACTTTTCAAAATAAATAGCATTAATGTGAAGTTGACATAACATAAAATCACCAGCAAAATCAGGTTACTAATAACAAACTCAGTCAATGTTAATAGAGGAGCTGAGTGTTGGTCCTACTGTTTTCTTATTGGGGTCTGAACTGTCCTTTTGCTAGCTAACGCTTCATGGATGCTTCTCACTATGTACCTCCAAGTTTAAGGCTTCCTCCTACCAGTTTAGTATGGCTGACTTAAGCCATTGTCACCCTCAAGAACAGAACTAAGACTGTAAAAGAGAAGAAACTGTACCTATCAGACTCACTGACTGCGTGTTCATTTGCACCCCTTGCTTTTAAAAACTGTGCCATCTTCTCTTTATTTTCAGATACAGCAAGGGAAAATGGTGTGAAGCCTTGCTACAAAAGAAAAAAAAAGAATACATTTTACAATACAACGTGTTTCTCAACTGAAAATTCATCATGGATTCTGTGCCCATAAATATGTGCTATAAAGAGTCACCAAGGATAGATTTTCCTTCACCCTGCTGCATTTTCCCACACACAGGGGCCTCCTTCTCTTTGACACAGCTTTCTCCTGTCCCTCACCTCCTGTGAACAGCACTCCTTTACAGAACTCTCAGCAAACACTGATTGGTTCACAGCATCTTAACTTCATGCAGTTTTGCCTCCATTGCCCAAACCCAAAAAATAGTAAAGGTTTGTATGCCTCTGTTCAATGAATGAGTTCAAGGGAAGTCTCTGAAGCACAGTTTCCCAATTTGTATTTTAAAAATATTTCTTTCCTAGATTAAGAATTATTATCTCCCAAACTGAACATTTCTTATGTACACATTAATGAAAGAGTTAAAAAAATCTTCTTATAACGATATATACAAATAAGAAGATATTGAATGCTTTTACTCCATAGGGGAATACAAAGAATACTGACAGATTTGGTTTAATTTGTTTTACTTTGCAATGTGGCTTGCAGTTTTCTCCTGTTTCATGGTTATTTTTTTATTTTCCTGTGTAGTTTTCTGCCTTTTTTTTGTGTTCAATTTTGAAGTCTGCTATTTCCCAGATCTCTCTACTAATGTATTAATTGCTTCCTGATAACCTTTTGTGTGGGTGGGGGAAGGGAGAAGGAGAATCTTTTCAATTTAGAAGCCATTACTCCCCCTGAAAATACAGAAAAATAAAAATATTTCAATGGAAAAAATCTTGATATTTTTTTAATGAGTAAAATTCCAGATTTGCCTACATGCCTTTAACCTTATCTCCTCTCATTTTTCTATTTCTGCCTCATCTCTGGGAGACAAACCACCCCTATAACCTCAACTGCAACAGATTTCTGTTTACTTTTTTAACATTTATTTTAAACTTTTTATTTATTTTTATTGTTTGTGTTTATGTGATATTTGTGGACCCAAAACTACCTTTTTTTTTTTTTTGAGTGTTAAAATAAAGCCCAATTTGGAGAAAAAAAAAAGTGCTGTGTTGTATTCTTTTTGACTAACCACCATAAATCTGAAAAACATTTGGAGAGAAAAAAAGTTTTATTCTTAACAGAATGAGTGAGGATGCTTGAGCTCTGGCATTTGGGTAATGGATCCTCGTGGCGATGCTCAAAGCATGTTAGGAATAAGGTTGAATGACCTTTACCTTTGTTTTGGCGTTAATATCTGCATTGTAGTTAAGCAGTTGGGAGACAATTGCTTTGTTTCCATTATATGCAGCATAGTGCAAGGCTGTGTTTCCATTTAAATCTTTAATGTGTGGATTAGCACCATGCTTCAGCAACACTGAAACACATTTCACGTTGTTCATCTCTACAGCCTGTGGGTATTATCCAGATAAAGAGACCTTCAGTTCAAGGAAGTCAAGATAAGTATCTCCATGATTGCACTGAATGGTCACCCTCAGATGAGACAAAATGATTTGGTTATATACATTACCCCTCTCTTTTTGAGACAGGGTCCTATTAAGTACCCCAGACTTGCCTAAATTCAAAATCCTCTTACCTCGATTTTCCAGGTGAGAAATCCAGAAGTGTGCCACAATACCTAGATGTGTGCTAGTTGGTTGCTGTTGGGCATGGGAGAAGAGGGTTGTTTTGCAAACTAGACATAGGTTCCAGACACCTGAAGAGAGGGAGCCCCACTTGCAGAATTGCTTCTATCAATATTGGTCTGTGCACAAGTCTGTAGCGCTGTTTCTTGATTGTGATTGATGTGGGAGGGAACAGATTACTAGGCAGTGGTCCTGAGTTGTACAAGAGAACAAGCCGCCACGGAAAAAGCCATGAAAAAGCAGCCTTCCCCTGTGGTGTCTGTTTCAGTTCCTGCCTCCAACCTACTGACTTAAGTTCCTGCTCTGGTTTCCCTCAATGATGGATCGTTATGTGGGAATGTAAGCCAAATAAACATTTGCTTCCTTGAATTGATTTTGGTCATTGTTTTCTCACAGCAACAGAAAGCAAACTAGCCCAAGTACTAATCCATTTCATACTGAAACTGCTGTCCAATTACTACCTTAATCAAGGGAGTGCAGCCTTCATCATCCTGGACATTAACATTGCAGCTCTTTTTGATTAACAGCCTTATCATACCTGGCTGGTTAAAAACAGATGCATAGTGCAGTGAAGTCCTACAAATTAAAAGGACATTTTAGGAAATTATAGAATACCATGACAGAGTACATTCAGCTGTAAAGGCTAGGCAGCATGGAATTTATTTCCTTACCATGACAGAGTACATTCAGCTGGAAAGGCTAGGCAGCATGGAATTTATTTCCTTACCATGACAGAGTACATTCAGCTGTAAAGGCTAGGCAGCATGGAATTTATTTCCTTCTGAAGTAAGAGTTTCACCTAGAATTTGCTTAATCATTTATGTCTCTACTCAAGTGTTCAGTTTTGGTACAAGATATCGTGCCCGGCTGCCCAACTCAGGGCAAGTGATCTATCACAGCTTTATCACTGCTCAGAGCAGCCTGCCCGAGAACACGCAGTGGCTTAAAAACAGCTTAGATTTCAATTCTTCTCTAGTCTGTTACCTACTAGTTACTTGTTGGGCTTCCTATTATCTCCGTAACTCAGATTCTTCCATCCATATGGTCCCGATGAAACAGTAGCCATCTTACATGACGCTACTGTGGTGCTTCAGCTCAAGTCTGCACAAAGCCTGTACAAGTGCTTCAAGCACCTGACAGCTCAGCATTTGGTGCATAATGATGTTTACCCTGCCTACTGCTATCACACACAACATCTCAAAGAAGACAAATCACAGAATTCTACCTATTGTACAGATGTAATGGCCATTCAAACAAGTTTACTATTTTTAAAAATTACATTGCCCAAACTGGACTTGAATTTGGTAATCCTCCTAACTCGTTAACCTGGCCGGTAGGTTTGCAAGCCAATAACACTGAGGCTTTCTCATTCATTATACAGTTTGGCATCTCTGGCATTGGCATGCCACTTACTTCACAAATGAAAGGCTACCATGCAGTCCATTGTACTCTACCTTAAAGGATATGTGACACAATACACAGGTTCATGGCAAATTATGTCTCTATGTAAATTTTAACCTCTTAATACTACTACAGGTATGGAGGTTTTGATTAGCAATGACAAAAACAAAATTCTAAACTCCCAGCCAATGATACATTGATTTTTTTTTTAATTTCTTAATGCCCAGAAGGAACCTTTCCATGTTTGCTGCCAACAGCAACTTAACCTTGTCCTCAGGTTATAGACACAGTGTACTGGATACTCCAGATTCCAGTTGATAGTAGAGCAGACCATTTCTGTCTGCCTTACACCCATTTTTTGCATCCATGGACAATTGGGCATACCTTTCTATAAAGAGATAACCCACGGCATCATAGCTCTCTTGCTTTGGTTTTCAAGAAGCTTTCAACGAAAAAAAAAAAAAAAACCCTAGGGATTCCAAGGAGTATTTTCTATTTTATTCAATATTTAAATTTATAGAATGTAAAGACACATAATATTTTTAATATTAATATAACACTTAAGAGGTCATCATACATTGAATAAAATGTGACATAGTTTTAAATTATATGATAAATTTTATAGCACGTAATATTTTACTAAAGAATAATTATGTGCCTACACATTTATAGTCTTCTACCTTCAGAACAGGGTTTTTGTTGTTTTTGTTTTGTTGTTGTTTTGTAGAAGGGGAGAGAAAAGTTTGCGTCGAAATCAAGGCAAGTTTTAACATTCTAAACTTGTTGGCTAGGCAGGGAAATATCAAGATTTAAGAATGGGAGGATCTTAAGAGATAGTAGAATGTGCATGCTCTATAATAACTGTCTAAGTAACATAAATAGATTGATGTAGTGGTTAAACAGTCAGAAAAGGTCCTTGGTGCCCTTGATAACCTAGTATGAATTAAGAACAGAGGAGGGGCTGAGGTAACGACTCAGTTGGTAAAGTGCTTGCCCTGTAATCCTGAGCATCTGAGTTCAGAACTCCCACCACCTTGAAAAACTAGTTTGGGGACTGCGGAGACACTATACTCCAGCGCTTGCTTGCCTGCAAGTCTAGGAGAATCAGTAAGCTCCAACACAGTAGAGCAAGTACAGCGGGTACGTGGGTGAGGGAAAGAGCCTGTCTGAGGAACTGAGGGCCAGGAACCACAGGGCGGCTCAGCAAGGACGCACAGGTAGGTCTGACGTCCTGAGTCTGACCAGTCAAGCCCCAAACATGGCAGAACACAACTGCCAGGCAGAGCTGCCCACTGACCTCCAGGCACGCGCTTACCTGTGCATGTATGGCGCACACGCTCACACCATTGTGCATGTAAGCATATATGCGCGTGCTCACACGCACACACAGATTTTTTTTTTAATAAGGTGAAAAGGAATAAGGACATCAATCTCTAGCAGAAAACACAGCAGGCTCAGAGAAAGCAGAACCAAACCCTACCCTCTCCCCCCTCTTAGGAAGAAACCTTGGAAGGTGGTGCTTCGCCCTGATTGGCCCTGTCGTCCCTAACAGTCCCTGCCTCCCCTGCTCTTCTCCCCTCCCAGGCCCCAGGCCCTGTTAACTGTTCTTCCTGTCCTGTTTATCCACTTCGCATCCATGCCAGGTGATGAAGTTCTCCACTGCAGACCAATCACCCACACTGGCTGCCCTTTGGAACGGCCCAACTGGTACATATGGGACGAAGGAGTCAGAACATTCGCGCTCTTGGTAACCAAGGCACCCATAGCCCAGGCAGAAGGACCGCAGGCGGGCACAGAACTGTCGCCACACTGAGGCACTTGGTGTCTGAGTCTTGCTGTCATGATTGGTGCTCTCCTGCATGATCGAGGCCCAGGACCACCCAGGCCCTTGCCGCCCTCCTTGCCCTCCCTGCCCTCCCCTTCGGGCCACCCTCTTCCTCCCAAACCCCACACTAAAACTTAGAAACAAAGACAAATATTGCAAGCCACAGCCACCGGAGCGTCCTGCCAGGGTAGGTCTGTGGTTCAGTTTGAACAGAATTTCTCTCTGTAGCCTAGCAACAAGGACGCATGCCATCACCAAGAGCATGCGCTCAGAAACGGCGTGCTGCACGCGCCTACCTCAGACTCCAGTGACAGGAACCCAGCCTACCTGGCACAGTTTACCTGCAAAGCCCTGTCAGTTGTGGCTCTGGAGCAAGCCTGCCTGTCTGGCCTCCAATGGCCAAGCACTGAGGGGAGGTGATGACCTTCAGATCCTTTACAGCTCCCCTGTGCCCACCAGCTCAGAAAGCCAAGTCATTGCATGTCCTGAGACCCTGCGGTCGCACCCTATGAAGGGCCTTTGCCTGCTGGATGCTGGCCTGTTACTCAGAACGCTTACATTCTTTTCTTTGCATCTTTCAGCATTTTATAGTTGTTGCCCATCAGTCACTCTCTAAATTCATTCCTATCCCCTAAAATTAAAGTGTCTGTGTCAGGTCCCTTTTTAAAATTTGATTTGCTTGGATTCCTAGAAAGACAAAGATTACAAAAACCTGTTTTTGTTATTCCTAGTCTTTTCTAGTGCTTAATTAAAAAATTATGTTCCTCAAGTTTTGACTGTGTGCTTGCTTTTTAAAATCCTGCAGGCTCAGACAGTATGAGAAGGATGTTATACTTCTGTCCTAAAATTCTACCCTGATGTTTTCTTTCTTTGGGAATAATATTTAGGATGGTATCTAAAATTAGATAGTATAGAGAAATGCAATTGGTATTTCTGCCTTGATCTCATATCCCAAACACTGCCAAACAAGTTTCTGAAGAGCAGGTTCAAAACACAGTCTGCCAGATTCTCAGCAGTGGTGACTCAAAACGGAAGAGAAGAAAATGGAGCTGTTGTCTCAGAGTTTCCTAACCACAGCTCCTGGAGTTTGAAGCTCTTAGCTGCAGTCAGAAAGACAGGAAAGTGAGGGGAAGGATCTTCCTGTGAGCGTTGACACAGGTTGTGAGTTATAAGGACGAGGTGTTGTGGGCATTGATATTTACATTGATAGATCTTTTAGTTACGCAGCGGTTATTCCTAAACCAGCTGTCTACCCAGATCACCACACAGACTGGGATTTATTTAATTAACCCAGAGCACAGTGCTGGGCAAGAGTTATTCCATCCTAAAGCTCCAAGCCCACATAGCTCCCTACCATTCAGATTTCACCCATTATGCTTTTAGTCATACTTAGTTCCAGTTCATCCCTCCACGTGGTTCCTAGTCCTGTCCACCTGACTCTGCTCTTCCTCCCTGGACCAGGATGTCACACCCTATCCTCTCTTTTGCACAGCATTGGGGCTGGTTGTTTTATTGACAACACAGAGAACAAATGGTGGCATGTTTACACAAACTTGAGACCGGTGAAATAAGCATCACAATGCAATGTCCATGTTTTTCAATGGGGTAGAGAAGTCAGCATTTGAATGAACACAGATAAATTGTGTACATTCCAAAAGAACATTATACCAACAACTAAGTGAGAACAAAATCATCCAGATGGTGGTTTCAGCACTTATTCACAAATAAATTATTTAAATAGCAGCTTAAAATATACAAATTTAAAATGCGGTGGCTTCTGAGAGTGCTGGAGAGGTGTGCTTGGAACGTAGGAATCAATTTCATGGTCTACCAAACCAGCCTCTTGGGAGAGGTGATCAGTCTGAAGCATGTGCCAGCACACTGCTGTGACAGAGACATGATGGTGTTGCTCTGGAACATGGAGGATGACGAGAAGAGGAATACTGACTGCATGAGCATGAAAACAAGGCACCAGCAATTCCTGCAGCCACCCCAGTGGAGCACGGGGAGGAACCACAGTGCCCCTTCTCCCTCTAAGCAGGGGAGGGGCAGGGGAAAGTTGTTTCAATAATGCCGAATTCTCTCCACGTCTTCAACATAAGAAAAAATTGTAAGGAAAGCAGTGACCGATCATAATCAACTCTTGAAACACAAATGTAATTTTTATGAAAACTTCTATTGTAAGGTACGTTAGAAGTCACAACAAGAATTCAGAACACCTACTAAATGAGTGTGTTCATACGGATGTTAAAAGGAATCGTATATCTCACAGTGAAATTCAATACCTGACAAAGAGCAAAAGCAACAGCTGAGGAGTCTGTGTGGGCATTTCAGGTGAGCTGCTGGGCGGGGGCTGACGGCAGGCGCTCTCTCCCCAGTGACAAAAGCAGAGTGAAATGTTGCCTTGGACTAAAAATAGGCTTAGCCGGGTCAAGGGCAATTACAGTTAGAGTCTTCCGTAATTTGTTTCTTAACACATCTTGAATGCAGACTTACTTAAGAAACTTCAAATCTGGGGCTATGTTGTCTGAAAAAAACTTGGAATTATTTAATTTTAGATGTGATGCATTTCTTTAGATTAGACAAAGATCTTTGCCTCTAACCTTGTTTGTGTTCTCCATAATTGCAAATTACATTTGGTATTGAACGGACTTTTGTTTCAGTTTTCTAACAATGCATCATATTTTACACATGAATGTCATTATATAGTCCAATGTCACTAGAATGTTGTTTGTTACCAAAAAAAAAAAAAGAAATAATACCAGATGAGTAAAGACGCTAAGCATTTATTTAAGTGTTTCTCTGCCGTTTGACATTCCTCTACTGAGAATTGTCTGTTAAGCTCTATACCCCATTTTTAAAATTGGATTACTTGGTTTATTGGTGCTTGACTTCTTGAGTTCTTTATATGTTCTGGATATTAGCCCTCTGTCAGATGTAGGGTTGGTGAAGATCTTTTCCCAGTCTGTAGGCTGCCATTTTGTTCTGTTGACAGTGTCCTTTGTTTTACAGATACTTTCCAGTTTCATGAGGTGTTATTTATTGATTGTTGATCTTAGAGCCTGTGGTGTTAGTGTTCTGTTCAGGAAGTTGTCTCCTGTGTCAATAAGTTCAAGGCTCTTCCCCACTTTTTCTTCTAACAAATTGAATGTGTCTGGCTTTATGTTGAGGTCTTTGATCCACTTGGTCTTTACTTTTGTGCAGGGTAATAAATATGGATCTATTTGTATTTTTCTACATATAGATATCTAGTTAGACTAGCATCATTTGTTGAAGATGCTATCTTTTTCCATTGTATGGTTTTGGCTCTCCTGTCAAAAATCTAATGTCTGTAAGTGTGTGGGTTTATTTCAGGATCTTCAATTCAATTCCATTGATCCACCAGTCTGTTTCTATGCCACTAGCATGTCATATATATTACTGTTGCTCTATAGTACAGCTTGAGATCAAGGATAAGATGCCTCCAGAAGATGTTTTATTATACTGGATTGTTTCAGGTATTCTGGGTTTTTTGTTTTTCCATATGAAATTGAGAATGGTTCTTTTGAGAATTGTTTTGGTATTTTAATGGGAATTGCTTTGAATCTGAAGATCATCTAGGAAATACAAACCAAAATGACCCCGAGGTTCCTCCTTACAGCCATCAGAATGGCTAAGATCAAAAATTCAAGGAATGACACATTCTGGAGAGAGATTGTGGAGAAAGAGGAACCGTCTTCCATTGCTGGTGGGAATGTAAACTTGTACAACCACTTTGGAAATCAATCTGGCACTTTCTCTGAAAATTAGGAATAGTGCTATCTCAAGATCCAACTATACCGCTCCTGGGTATATAACTGAAAGATGCTCAACCATGCAACAAGGACATTTGCTCAGCTGTGTTCATAGCAGCTTTATTCATAATAGCCAGAATCTGGAAACAACCTAGATATCCTTCAACTGTAGAATGGATACAGAAATTGTGGCACATTTACACAATGGAATACTACTCAGTAATTAAAAACAAGGAAATCATGAATTTTTCAGACAAATGTGATGGAATTAAAAAAGATCATCCTGAGTGAGGTAACGCAGGAACAGAAAGACACATATGGTATATACTCACTTATAAGTGGATATTAACCATATAATATAGGATAAACATACTAAAATCTATAGTTCTAAAGAAGCTAAATAACAGGAGGACCCTAGAGAAGAGGCTGAAATCTCATTCAGAAGGGCAAACAGGATAGACATCCGAAGTAGGAGAAGACAGGGAACAGGACAGAAGCCTTCCACAAGTGGCCTCTGAAAAAATATCTACTCAGGAGGGTATCAAGGCAGATGCTGAAACTCATTGCCAAACTTTGGGCAGAGTGCAGGGACTCTTATCAAAGAAGAGAGAGCTAGAAAGACCTGGAGGAAACAGGTGCTCCACAAGGAGACAAAGTCAAAAAATCTAGCCTCAGGGAGTCCTGCAGAGGTTGTTAAATCAACAAAGGACCATGCATGGGAAGGACCTAGACCTCCTGCTCAGATGCAGCCCATGGGCAGCTCAGTCTCCATGTGGTTTCCCTATTAAGGAGAGCAGGGCCTGTCTCAGACATGGACTCGGTGGATGACTTTTTGGTCAGCGTCCCCCCTGGTGAGGTGGCCTAAACTAGGCCACAGAGAAAGAGGATCCAGACCATCCTGATAAGACCTGATGGGGTAGGGTAAGATAGTAGGGGAGGAAAACCTCCCCTATCAGTGGACTAGAGGAGTGACATGATGGGGGAGGGAAGAGGGAAGAGGTTGGGCCTGGGGGGGGGGGATGATGGAGGGGCTACAGCTGGGATATAAAGGGAATAAATTGTAATAAATAATAATAAAGAAAAAATCAATTTTCTTAATGTGATCAACAACTTCCTACGTTTTGTTCATTCAGACAGAATTTTCATTCTCAGTTACCTGTTTCCCTAATTATCTCTTATTTAAGGCATCTATACGCTGCCACAAAATTTTATGCTAGACTCACCAATACTTTCTAAATAACTAATCCTTTTCATTCATTTTTCCAGGGTTTGAACACAGGGCTCTGTGAGCATCTCCAACACAATTTTTACTTTTAATTCTTTAACTAGCACAGGCTGTGATGATACATTGTTCACATGCCACAAAAGTGATTTCCAGAGCACTATGCCACTGTAGGAGGGAGTTGGGATAATGACACCATTCTGTTGTTCACAGAACTGACTCTGCCATGCTGGTCCGTTGGGCCTCAACAGGCTCTGTAACACTGGAAGCAACACTCTCACGTGTTTACACTGTAACCAACTCTCCTCATAGTGTCTGTCATGCACTCGTTGCCAAGGGAAACCGCAGTGAGTACTCAAGAACCTAGATGACTAAAAATGACCCTCTTCCCATAAGAGAAGAGTCAGAAATTAATCAATATTGTTGTAACACAGGTGACTTCCTTCTGTGTCATCATAAACATTGTGGAATTGCTATTTGTGGTACTGAGAAGTGAGTAAAGGCGTCACACACATTATGTATATGCTCCACCACCAGCCAGTCCTAACGCATTTTTCAGTGGAAGAAATGTTCTACACCAGAGCAAAAAAGTTCCAATAGGTTTTTGTGTATGCTAGGAGAAGCAAACATAATTTCTCTCTTTTTTGAGAGACTTTTTCGCAACTGCTGAAAGCTTGAGAAAATTAATATTTTCATGCACAAATAAAAAACACATTTCATGCCATATAGTGCTCCTTCAGAACTGTCTGCCTTGTAACCAGTGCTTCTGCTCTGCTGTTCTCTCACTAGAGATACAGCTCAGGTGCACAACCCCCGAAAGGGAGATCTTCCCCCATTCATGGGAGGCAATGGATGCTGATCCTGAACATCTTACAGTGCACATGAGCAAGGGACCAGAGCTGGAACTGAGGGGCTTCTTAGTATCTTCCCCAGAAGAGCACAGGATAGTAAGCACACTGTCTCTCTTGAGCTTCGCAACAATGGCAGCTGGAAATTCTCTGGGGATGTCTTTAGCCATGGTCTGTTTCAGTCATCTGTTTCATTAGGCTATGAAGGACAGTCACCAGAGATACTGTTTCCTTGTGCCAGGTGTTTGTAACCTAGGTGGAACAATTTCAAACCAACAGCTAAAGAAGATACTCTGCTTCTTTACAGAGCATGCGTGAGTGGCGGAGAATTCTCCCTGCACCATGAGTTCATGGGCAAACACAACAAGGCTATTTCTTAGACACTATCACTTTCTGTCATCCTGCAAGTGTCCTGTAAGGACATCCCTGTACTCAGAAGCTTAATTGTAGTTATTACTGCTTGATTACCTTTTTCCTTTTACACCTGCTGTGCAAATGACAGTACAACAACAGATGTTTTTACTAAGATGTATTCGTTTTATAGATTTTAAAATCCATTGAATGACTGGAAAATGTAAATGGACACTTTCTGAGTATGGACAGAGAAAGAGACTAAAACTTGCTCTGTCTTACTGTCTCTACAGTGTAAAGGAACACAGTTTTAGACTGAACATTTGCTCTTTTAAAATGCATATCTACATGTTTTTATGCTCATCTCCTGATTCTAAACTACCACACGTCTGTATTCTTGGCCACATAAACTTCTGGATGTCAGCCTCACACATCGATTACAATTTCACTCTCCATAGTCTATTCGAAAACTTCCGTGGAGTCCATTTGTGAACCATGACCTTCACAGAGAGATATCAGACACGGACTACATTCAGATTTTTCCAAGTGTACATGAACTGGGTCATTCTAAATTATATAATAGAGTTACAGGAAGACAACACTGTCGCTTTCCTTCCTGGACACTGGATTCATATGAAAAAGCCCTTTATATCCCGCGTAGCACTTTTTTTCTGCTATAGGAGATAAAGCATGTCACCCCCTGGTGGGCTCCATTCTACAGTTGTCCCATGAGGTGTTATGACCCCAGTAGTAACAAACCATTTGAATTTGGATTTCAGAGAAGGAAACCCATCATGTCTCTTCATCACCTACGCATAAAACAGGGTTTATCTTTCATGCCAAGTAGAAATAGACATGTGTGGTGATTCCCCTTCAGGCTTTACCTCAGACAGAGAAGAAACAATCAGGATGAGCTATGAATGAAACCTGGCTCAGCTCGATCTTTTTGTAGCCAATGCTTAACCAGAACTCGTGTCCAGCAAAGCACAATTTTGGAAAAAGTATTCACCTAACAGTTAAGTCAGTCCCATGTGCACAACAGTTAAGACATGTTTTATACTGAGATTCTTCACAAAGCGCATCTAGATTCTTTCACAAGAATGAGCACTGCTTCAGGGCAGGAGCCATCTGAGGCTTTGTTCATTTTCTGTAAAGACAGAAGTATAACTTTTCCTCCTCAATGTTAACAGACCATTGGGCTCTTTCTTTTCATTTAGCATTTATTTAAGTTGTGTCTCTTTCAGGGCAAAAAGCTTTTGGCCCGCAGGAAAAAGAGAATTATCCTTTAAAGTGAAAAATGTCAAGTAAACATAATTAAAGTAGTACAGCATTATGGGGATATAAGTAGGGGCAGCCTGTAGTCCTCTCTTTTAATTTTAAAAGTTTTTTTTTTTTTCAATTAAGTACTTGGTGATATTTTCTAATCGCTTATAGTGTGTATAGTAAGTGATTTTAGTAATATGATTGATATGGAAATTCCTTAAATTAATTACTAGCTTAAATAGAACTAGGATTAGCATTGAGTTATAATGAGAGTCCTAAGAAAGACATGCATAGAGTTATTTGACAAAGTCAAGTTCCAGATTAAATAAATGTAATCTGGGTCTTCTTTCCTGATGCTCTGAGGGCCTCATGTCATGCGCGGAGCTGTGCTCTGTAGCAGAATGCTCAGGAAGAGCCACTGTGCGTGTCTGTAGTGAATAGAAGCACAGATTTCTACACACCTGATAGCAGAGAATGTCCAAGACACAGACACTTTTAGCAGAAGCTATCAAGATGATGTCCATTTGCTATTAACTATGCACTAGGAGCTTGGCATAAAATAATGTCTTTATAACTTGTAAAAGTGGCTTTAACAGAAGATAGATTTTTGAGTTTTCTTTAATTACCTCCCTTGCCAGTGTCTGATCATTTATCAGACCAAGAGCAAGTATAAAATTAAAAAACAAATAGAATATATTTCATTAACAGTGGTTATTTTTTTAAGAACTTAACTTAAGGCTATAAGACTTGAGATCTTTAAAATTCAGAGCAAGTTTAATTTAGAGCTTAAGACTCTTTCATTAGGTAACAGGATATTTAGGAAAACCGCAGGAATAATCACAGATTCTGAAAAAGAAAAAAATTGTGGGTTTTTTTTTTCATATAAGAATGAAAGTTGGAAGACAGCAAGTATTGTAAATGATAACAAAAAGATTTGAATAATATCAAAGCATAACAGCTCCATGGAGGAAGAACGTATTAGATTTAAGTGTTTACTACATTTTGTAGGCCGTGTGATGTAAAATATTCTCTGGCCTTATTAAAATAACTTTATGTGAAAAACTTCAAAACAGGAGTCCAAGATGGCAGCAACCAGCACGCACCTTATCTGAAGGTCACAGGATCTGAAACTACAAATTGGTAAATGGAGGGTCAGCTGAAGCCAGAACATAGACATTGAGGCTTCCTGGGTGGGAGGGGACAGCCTGTGAGCTGGGACAGTTTGGATCCTGGCCACCCAGGGAAGTCTCCAGTAATTGTGGGCATAGTTCAGGGACTCTTATGAAAGAATTTGGAGCTAGAAAGAGCTGGAGGACACTGGCACTCCACAAAGAGAGCAACATAGCCAATGCAATTCATTACAGACCTTGAAGGAACAATTATCAATTTCATGTGGAAAAAACAAACAACCCAGAATTGCTAAAACCAACGTGTACAACAAGACATCGTCTGGAGGAATCTCCATCCCTGATCTCAAGCTGTACTACAGAGCAATGATAAGAAAAACTACATGGTACTGATATAAAAACAGAATGGTGGATCAATGAAGTCAAATAGAAGACCCAGAAATAAAACCAAACACCTATGGATACTTGATTTTTTTTACAAAGAAGCCAAAATCATACAATGGAAAAAAGATAGCATTTTCAACAAATGGTGCTGATCTAAATAGATGTCTCCATGTAGAATATGCAAATAGATCCATACTTATCACCCAGGAAAAAACTAAAGTCTATGTGGATAGAAGACCTCAACACAAAACCAGACACACAAAACCTATTAGAAGAAAATGTGGAGAAGAGCCTTGAACTCATTGGCACAGGAGACAACTTCCTGAACAGAACACCAACAGCACAGGATCTAAGAGCAACAATCAATAAATGGGACTTCATGAAACAGAGAAGCTTCTATAAAGCAAAGGATACTGTTGTCAGAACAAAACGACTGCCTACAGACTATGAAAGGATCTCACCAAACCTATATCTGACATAAGGCTAATATTCAGAATGTATAAAAAAAATCAAGGAGTTAAACAGCAACAAATCAAGTAATCCAATTAGAAAATGAGGTACAGAGCTAAACAGTGAATGCTCAGTACAGGAATATTGAATGGCAGAGAAACAGTTAAAGAAATGCTCAATGTCCTTAGTCATCAGGGAAATGCAAATCAAAACGACCCTGAGATTTCATCTTACACCTATCAAAATGGCTAAGATCAAAAACTCAAGTGACAACACATGCTGGAGAGGTTGTGGAGAAAGGGGAACCTTCCTGCCAGTGGGAATGTAAACTTGTTCAACCACTCTGGAAATCAATCTGGTGCTTTCTCAGACAATTAGGAATAGTGCTACCTCAAGATCCAGCTATACCACTCCTAGGCATATATCCAAAAGATGCTCAAGTATACAACAAGGACAATTGTCAACAATGTTCATAGCAGTTGTATTTGTAATAGCCAAAAGCTGGAAACAACCCAGCTGTCCCTCAGTTGAAGAATGGATAGAAATTGTGGTACATCTACACAATGGAATATTACTCAGCAATAAAAAAAAAACAAAAAAAAAACATGGAAATCATTAAATTCACAGGGAAATGGTGAGAACTGGAAAAGATCATCCTGAGTGAGCCATCTCAGAAGCAGAAAGATACACAGAGTATATACTCACTCATAAGTGGATATTAGACTTTAATTAATATTTAGTTTGTTTAGGATAAACATACTAAAACCTGTACACCTAAAGAAACTAATCAAGAAGGACGACTCTGGCTAAAATGCTCAATCTCCATTCGGAAAGGCAAAGAGGATGGACAACAGAAGAAGGAGAAAACACGGAACAGGACAGGAGCCTGCCATAGAGGGCCTCGGAAAGGCTCTACCCTGCAGGGTATCAAAGCAGAGGCTGAGACTTATGGCCAACCTTTGGGCAGAGTGCAGGGAAACTTATGAAACAAGTGGAAAATAGTGAGATCTGGAGGGGACAGGAGCTCCACAAGGAGAACAACAGAACAAAAATATCTGGGCAAAGGAGTCTTTTCTGAGACTGATACTAAAACCAAGGAACATGTATGGAGATAACAGATGTAGCCCGTGGCAGTTCAGTGTCCAAGTGGTTCCACAGTAATAGGAACAGGGACTGCCTCAGACATGAACTGATTGGCCTGCTCTTTGACTGCCTCTCCCTGATGGGGGAGCACCTTACCAGGACACAGAGAAAGACAATGTAGCCACTCCTGATGAGACCTGATGGACTAGGATCAGAAGGAAGGGGAGGAAGACCTCCTCTATCAGTGGACTTGGGAGGGGCATGGGTGGAAAAGGAGGAGGGAGGGTGAGATTGGGAGGGGAGGAAGGAGAGTGCTACAGGGAAGATAGAAAGTGAATAAAAATTGTAATAAATAAAAATTAAAGTTAAAAAAAGTGAAATTGAGAAATAAACAGTCATATGAAAATAACTAACATTTTGGAGTATCAAGTTGGAGCAGAACTTACACAAATCTAGCCAGGACTAACATAAATTCTAAACTTAAACAGAAAACAATTTCTTTGTTCTGTTCATTAAGAGAACAACTGCAGTTTCCAAGGAGGAGCTCACAGCTTCCTGATTAGACACCCTCCACCTCAATAGCCTCCAGCCCCCAGTCCCTCCTAACCTTCCCCAAGAGCAGCAAGGCCTCCAGCTGGCCCCAGGAAAAAATACAAACAGATACAAACCCCAGAGGGGCAGTTCTTTTAGGAAGCCCTTGCTAAGAAAAAAAAAAAGTGACTCTTTAACACAAGCAAGCTTCTAAAAGCCAGATTTATAGACAAGGCAGGAAGCTAAATCTCTTTGAGAAGGGGATCTTGCTGGCATGACTTGTACAGGCCAGAGGAACAAACAATAACTTCCCAGAGTGGGGGAGGAGTCTGGATCCCTTGAGGGAGGCAGAGGAAAAACCTCCCCCTGGAAGCAGGAGCCAAAGACAGACAGAGAAGCCTCAAGAATCTGCACTGGTAAGGTCTAGAATGGAAGCTGGGTCTGAGAAAGGAAAGTCTTTAGGGAGAAGATTTGAAATTAAAGAAGATCATTTTCTATTTTGAAAATGGAGGAAGACACAATGTTTCTGGATTCTATTTAAGTTTGTTTTTCTTAGCATACAATTAATTTTTCGGTGACAATTTCAGTTTTGTGTATCCTCTTTGGGAGCTATCAGAATAAGACCAACTTGGAGAAAGAAGAGACTGGGAAATTAGATGCTAAATTAAAGGCCATAGAACAGAGGTTGCAGAGCCCTTAGAATCAAAATAAGGAACCGTCAGAAAAAGTTATTGGGACTTACAAGAACACCAAAAGAGGTAATTCTAGAAGAGGCAAATCCACAGAGGTTAGAAAAACTTACATAATGGCAGCCCACTGAGATGCTGCATAGAAAGGATTCAGCTATAGGTAACTTAGTCAAACTAGATATTGTGTGTGTTGTCCAGGTTCAGTTACTGGATGAAGCTTTTATGCCAAAGTGGAAATGCAGATCCTGTTTGGTGGTGCCTTGGAACAAGGTCATACAATGGCTTCTATGCTCCATTTTGCAGAGTTTGGAGAACTGAAGTATATGCACTGTGCCATGGGTTCATATTCTGAATTCCAGTGGTCTTTTGTCTTAAACTCTGGGGAGCAAGATCGTAAGACGACACGTTAGTTAGATATTGTGACTGTCTCAGAGATGCCTTTACAAATAGGGGCTGATGCTGCTTCAGCATGTACAACCTTTGGAGTACAGGTTTTTTTAGACTTTATGACATGAAACCTCTTACATATATAACTTATACTCCTATAGGAGAATTATTAAAAATATGTAACAATAATTTTTAAAAGGTGGTCATAAAACAGAAGGGGAATATAATGTCTCCCCAAAATAGGTTAAATAAGGATTTATTGATTTTATAATTTTTAAATGACACCAATTGCGTACCTGCTAGGAGACACTGGGTTTTAGAAAGGACTGCTGAATTAGATCAGCATAACAAGGTCCTAATTCCAGAATGGAAGGCAGGCTATGTGGTGCACTGGGGAGGAGAATATGCTCTTTTCTCAACAAGAAACAAAAAGCTATAAAAGTGCTGGAAATCAGATTTGATGGGGGTACCAGGGATCTCTTGAAGATCTTGGCTGCAGACAAAAGGATAGAAATCAAGAAGACCAAATAAGACAAGTAAAATGATTTGCTGATCCATCCACATGGGAACAGCTCTGAGACTGACTGAGACATGAAAATATCACCAGCCAGGATGTCAGCTATGCATGGCCAATAAATCTTTGGCTGCAAATTCTTCAGGACTTACTATGCCATTCTTTTAAAGGATATGAACAAAAATTGATTTTACAGGGACTCATCTTCATCTAAACTGTGATCAGTGACAAGCCCATACATACATTAATAGAAAAATGTATGATACCCATAATATTTAAATATTTTGCAGAGGAAGAGGACCAGGCACCAAAAAAAGACAAGACAAGTAGCCCATGTGATCCAGTCTCACAGACAGCGTCATTAAGTGTTTCCTCAGAAATGTGCTTTTGGGAAATTTTCTAGATCAGCCATCTAGATTGTCCAGCATCACAGAGTGTTCCAGACAGGACTTCAGTTAAGCTCCAAACTTTTTCAGCATTCATAGACTGGGCAGCAAGTGTTATAGCTAGCTTCCTTAAGAATGGACAGTATCCTGATATGTTTGGGCCCCCCTCAAAAGAAAACCTATGTACCAAATCAGCAGGAAGCAACTTAAGAAAACTACTCCCCATTCCCAAAAGGGGATGGATGGTTTTGGGTCATTCTCTGGGTGACAGATGTTTGTTATTGTTTTAAAGGGTTGATTATAGGAATGATAAGTAAAAGGGTAGGTCACTGAATCTACTTTTTGATCAGAGAACATTAATAAGCCACAAATCTTACATTCATATAAAGATAAAAACGGTGAGTGGGAATGAGGTCATGTAAAACATTCCTGTAATGCCAGTACTGAGGAGGCAGAAGCAGGCACATCTCTGTGAGTTCAAGGCCAGCCTGTTCTACATAGCAAGTCCTGGGCCAGTCAAGGATACACAGAATGAACCTGTCTTAAAAACAACAGCTATAACAAAACCCACATTGAGGTGAAGTGAAAGAAAGTGAGCAAAGTTAGGTTAGAGAGAGTTAGAATGGGAGAAGCCCAGGCTCAAGCCACTCTACAGCTGTCACACACCAGGCCTGAGACCTACACCTACCCCTGGCACAGGACACTGTGTCCTTGCTAAAGCTCTGCAACACCCACTTCCTGATGCTTCTCCACCACTGACAACCTTTGGAGGCTCGGCACTTCCTCTATCTTCCATCCTCCTTGGAAATGCTTCCTGTCTATAGACATGGAGCATTCCAGGCCAACATTAGCCCTCACTGAACACTGGCATTAGTTTGGTCTTTGTCTCTCTGTTTCTGTTGTTGTCTGTTACCTACTTAGAATGCAGTGGTCCCTTGCTTGCTTCCTGTACATTCAAAGCTCTAACACAGCCAATACTTAGAGGTTCCAAGAGTTAGACTGGAGTCAGGAGAGGGGATCTGCAGAATCCCTTCCACGTCAGGGGAATCCTGCCTTCCTCGTGTTTTGGTGAGGGCACTGTTACCCCTGACCCTGCACTTCCAGCTCAGCTTTTATCTTTACTTTTTGACGCTCAGCTAAGGAAGGCAGGGTTCCTGCTGCCTAAGAAGGTTTTCAAAGACTGGGTCTATCTCCTGGCATTGACTGCTGTGGCAGAGCCTGACTTAGTTTAGTTGGCCTCCAGTAACCAGCTGGATTGAGTCAGGCACTGTCCTTCCAGATATAATGCTTCTTAGCCATCTTCCTGATATACATGGGAAGGAAACTGAGGAGCATTGTTCAAAAGCTGATACACAGTAGAGCATGGCCTCAGATCCCAAGACTGCAATCTAGAGTCAATAATGTTCCCTGTACTGTGAGTCCAGCTCTCTGAACTCATTTCTCGTTGGTTCCCGGAGTGTCCGGATGAACCACCAGGGTAATCATGATGAACATCAGAACTAAGCTCTTCAAGATGTTCCACACTGCCAACAGCAACCCGAACCCATCCAGGAGGCCTCTGGCTCTTGACACAAATAATCCCTACGTTGCTTTTGTCTCATCATTCGTAGCTGGGGGACACCATTCTTGACTTGGCTCTTGACACAAATAATCCCTACGTTGCTTTTGTCTCATCATTCGTAGCTGGGGGACACCATTCTTAACTTGGCTCTGTGTTCTGTCAGTTGCTGAACAAAAGAACTTTGTGTCCCTCAGGCAGACATCTGCATGACCTTACCAATGCTCATGGTCATGCAAGGCCTGTGGGCTTGACAGGAGCTACTTGGGATGGAGAACTGGGAGTCTGTTTGTTACCTGAAGTGTGTGGGCTCTGTATTGATGACTTCTCTGCCTTCGTGTCCATCCTACCTTGCTTTGTCCCTGTGGATGCCCCCAACATAGGCCCACACTTGCCTGTGATACAGGTCCAGGCCCATAGACCTGGACACAGTAATGATTTCCTAATCCTCAGTTATGCTGTACTTTCCACTGATGTACTCATAAATGTATCGCTGTTATTTCTCTTCTTTGTTCTAGTTGAGAGACTTGCAAGGTTTGTTCTTCAGCAGCTGTAGAACTGAGAAAACCAGCCTCAAAGCATCACTGGTAAAGCGCCTGGAATGTGAGGTCCAGTATGGAAGCCTGGGCCCTGGACAACATGGTCTATTTCAATTTAAACACCTTAAAGGGAAATCTTCTAGTTTCCCAGCTTGAGTATCCAAGCTATCCTCAAACTGGCTTTGCAGGTTAACCCTGAGCTTCGATCACCCTGCTTCTACTTTCCAAGTGCTAGGATTACAAGTGTGGCCATCAAGGCCTGTGTGAACAGCACTAGCTGTGGAGTCCTGGCCTTTGAGCGCCAGGCTGAACACTGCCAACTGAGTTACATCCACAGCTGCTTTTTGTTTTTCTTTGCACATAATCTTAATCTGAAACCCACAAGGGCCTGCAATCTATCTTCCTTTGTCTCTGTAGTGCAGAGTGGAGGTCACCATACTCAGCCTGCGGCCATCTTGTTTTGGTGGCTCGGTTATTCCTGTTTCCTCTGCCAGCTCATCACACTTTACCATCACCCTGATGGATGTTTGGACTCCTATCTGCTGAAGCATCTTGGGATGGTTTTCACACATAGTATCATGGCTTCTCTGAATGTACCCCCTAACTGAAATCTCCGATTGTAACCAGCCCTTCAGGCTCCTCCTGCGTGTATTTCCCAGAGCCTGTATTTGAAGCAGGTCATCTTCCTCCTTCTCATCATCCTGTAGTAATTTCTCAGTAGTAGTTTATTTCTCAATGCAATGAAAAGGGTGATTTTAATGAATGAATGAGGTATTCCAGAACATTATTTGGAAAATATACTCCCAGTTTTCCACAAAGGAAGTACTAAGAGATGTCTAAACAAGCAGAAAGAAATCTCTTGCTTTAGAAGGAGGAAGTGATGAAGGGCTTCTCTTTGTCCAAGGAGAGGCTCGTGGAAAGTACATCTTGGATTCTGGTCAAGTTGTAGAGAGCTAGTTAGGTGGGGAGGAGGGCGGGTAGGGCAGTCCCCTTGACATCAGCAGTTTTTTTCCTGGACATTCTGTTGTATCTTGGAGAGCACTATCAAACTCTGATGTCACCCTTGTTGTGGTGACACTAATTGCCCTGAGTGCAGCTCCTATAGCGTTCACTCGTAGACATGTACACAGACTGAATAGGTTACCTGGAGGAGAAAAGGGAGCACATAGAGAGACCAGAGAGGAACAGAAGGATGCTCGTCTTCATTCTCGGTGTAAAATACCAAGAAACAAATGGCACAGTGAGTTCTGGGCCTTCCAGAAAGAACGAAGAAGCGATGGTAAGGGAATGCACTGGAGTGAGGGCATAAAGGAAATGACCTGCTGTACACCTCTGTGGGAAAGGCAAAGAGCTGGGAGGGTTTTTCCTTATTTTCTCACATGATCAAATTGGTTAAGACATAAAACTAGGTATATTCCCTCACTGTACTTGTGTATGCGTGATGTAACTTGATTCACCTCATGATTTGCTGTGTGTCACTGAGGGTTCTCTAGAGTAATTGAACCTAGATCTGTTACTTCATCTTTCATCTCTGTACATATGTATATATGTGTGTGTGTATACGTGTATATATATATATATATGTATATAGCTATATTAATAAATATATATGTGACTATATTTAAATGCAAACCTATATCTAAAAATCTCATACATATGCATATGATTATTTTTTTGAGTTTTTTTTATTAATTACACTTTATCCACCCTGCATCCCCCCATAAGCCCCTCCCTCCTCCCCTCCCAGTCCCACCCTCCCTTCTCCCCCTCACGCATACCCCTCCCCAAGTGCACCAATAGGGAAGGCCCTCCTCCCCTTCCCTTTGATCCCAGTCCACCAGATCACATCAGGAGTTGCCACATGGGCATCCTCTATGGCCTGGTAAGGCTGCCCTCCCCTCAGGGGGAGGTGATCAAAGAGCAGAATTTATTAGAGTGAGTTATTGGCTGTAGTTTATCTCAATCAACAAGGCCTGCCTATGAAGGCCCAAGAAACTACCTGTTAGTTAGTTCATGAGGTGATTGATGTCTTAGCTCGTCTTCGGAATAGGCTGATAAGTTAGAATCTTGAGGAAACTGGGTCTAATACTAGTGAAGGAATGGACTTGCTAGCGAAGGCAAGGCCAAGGAGGCAAGGAGAGAGAAGTTCCTTCTCACATGTCATTATATAGGCTGCCAGCAGAAGGTATGACCCGGATTAAAGTCAGGTCTTCACATCTCTAAAGGTCTAATTTAAAGGTTTATCTTCCCACCTCAAAGATCCAGGTTAGAATAGGATCTTCCTGCTTCATGTTATTCAATTAACAACAACAGCAAAATCCCTCACAGGTGTGCCCAATATTTGTCTTTTAGGAAATTCCAAATGTAGTCAAATGGACAACCAAGACTAGCCATCACAAGCTGCTTAATAAAAATGAGAAGTGTTTGTTTGCGTTACTCCTGAACTCAAAAGCCCTGAGTTCCCTGGTATTCCTACTTGGGTCTTTTGAATATCCTTACACAGGCAGACTCTTCGTTAGCCCGTTTGTCCACAGGGAGGGTCAACAAACTCCATTATGGCCTCAACTTCTGACCTCTACAATATCCTATTTCCAAGTCAGGTTCACATTCCTCTTTACTGGGTTGGGATCACAACATCTGAAAGACACAGTCCAACTAGCCCTCCTGGAATCTAGGGTTCAGGGAGGGCACAAGAGGCACACTTAGGGGAGAGTAGAGTAGAATCTGGATCTTTGCCTTCCAGGCTGGTTATGGTCTGCCTTTTCATCTTCATGGGCTGCCAGGAGAAGTAGGAGGACTTCTTGGGGTTCTGTCATTTTGTAAGTCTTCAGGGTGCTAGGATAGACTGTGATGAAGTAGGGTGTTGGACAGGTGCCCCTCATGCCTGCTCTGGCTTGTGTGTGTACTTTCTCACTAGAGTTTTTTTCTAAGTGCTTCTCTGCAACCTGTAAAGACAGCTCCCAGCCTGACTTAGAGCAATGCCTTTGGTGCTGGCACATCTAACCCCACTTTGTGAAGTTTGGTTGGACCTCCACTGATCTTCTAAAGGAAGCTGTCGTCTCTGCTCGGTGTTATTAGAGACAGACCCTCATCCTCAGACAGCCTCACATTATTTACCCTTTTCTCCACACACAAGAGACTGGAGCGCTCAGAGTTTGCTGGGTCAGGACATTCCCTCTAATCGAGCACTTTCCATGGTGGCAGGAGCTTTGGATGCATGCTCTGGCATGCTCTGGCCTTTAATCAATTTCTAGATGTCTAGGAAAGGCCAGTTTATATTTTTGCTAATGATGTGGAAGGCCATGGGGCTTCCCTTTTCACCATCATACTGAGTGCAGTGTCCAAGCTTGGGCTTTTGCTCCTCACTCTGCTTTTGGATTCACTTCCTTTATAAACGAATGTGTTGAGGCTCAGCAGTTCCTGAATTACAGGCACTGCGGGTTTCCAGCAGCAGCTATGCTCACTGAATTCACACAAAAGTGCATCCGGGGGAAACATGGCATCCTCCTGACCATCATTTCTTCAGCATTCTGCACAGGCTGCGCAACAGCACAGAAGCCAGTCAGAGCAGAAGAGTATAGAATATACTTCTCTCCCAACTGGAGAGAGAGAAAAGCAAATGGAAACTTAGGTTAATGTGCAGGACTCCTTGGACGTTCATCCAATGAGGGATTTTTTACTGGGCTCTGAGATCTGAATTGTGGACCGGAACCTACCTTGCAGCCTGTCTAAAATTAAAATGATTAATTAGGTTATTACCATAGGGCTGAAATTCATGTCTATGAGTATAGCTTCTCCTCCATCTATTAAAAATATTTAGCAAGCTCTGTCATGGATTGTGGTGCATGTCTTTTATTCCAACACATGGGAGCACAGGCAAGCAGATCTCTGTGTATTCAAAGCCAGCTGGGCCTACATATCAAGTTCCAGGACAGTCAGGTCTTCATAGTGAGGCTCTTCTGCTATGGGAGATTAGTTGATATGAGGAAGGCTGATACACAAAGGCATTCAGTGTGAGTTTGCGTGGGCTGCAGTAACTGTATCTCCCAGGATAGGGTTTTGTTCATGGAAATATAATGTCTTATAATTACATGAATGAAAGGCCAAGTTGTCTGATGTTCTAAGAACACAGCTGTTCCAGGCCTCTTGGTTTCTGGGATTTGCAGGAAATGTTCTATACCTCACCTTCTAAATACACAGCTTCAAATCTGGCTTTATGTGCATAAGCAACACTCTCTAATTATCTTTTCCTCTGTCTTCTTCTCTCCAAACTGCCATCAATGTCCATAAATGCACTTTTAATACCAGTTTAGGCACATGCCTTGCTCCTAAATGTCAGTGTGACCTCAACTTGATGACATTTACAAAACACTATTTAGAAATGGAGTTGAGGTGATCCAAGATGGCGGTGTCAGGAGGACACTGTGTCTGAGGAGGAGAGCAGTGATGGCACAGCGACCAAGAGACCAAACCCTGGGCTCTAAAACACCAGTGATTGTGTTTCCCAAGTGAGAAGAAACCCCACAGTGTGGGAATCAATCTGGTTCAGGTCACCCAGCTAAAACCTGGAAGAGTTCCCGGGTCCTGGCAGGAACTTGGTTGCAAGCTCAGAGCCACACACTTCCATGTCCTGAACACCTACCTCCCCAGGATGAACTGTGGACACCAAAATACCAGAGACTGCCATTTCCAGTCAAGAGAAAACCCCACAGTGAAGGAAGAAAATGGGACCGAATTCAGGTCACCCAGTTAATCCCTGGGGAGGTCCTGGGATCCAGTGGGCACTTAGCCGCCAACCCAGAGACCTGCTGTGTACCCAACACACTGGCACAGACAGAACTGTGGGCCCCAGGGCACCAGACACTGGGTTTCCCTGTGGGAAGGAAACCCCATGGTGAAAGAATCAGTAGGTCCAAACTTAGAGCAATCAGCCAAACCCCCCCTCCACCCCCCCGCCACACACACACACACACACACACACACAGAAAAGTTCTTGGGAAAAGTTTCCTGGTTCCACAGATGCTCAGTCGCTAGCTTGAAGCCACCGCTTGCCTGCACCTGTGTCCTCTACACACCACACAGATGAAAGTGTGGATCCCCAAACACCACAGACTGGGTCTCTCTGTCAGGAGGACAGTGGAGGGAAACATCAGGTCCAACCTAGGGACATCCAGCTCTGGAAAAGTTTCTGGGTCCCCACAGGCTCCAGGCTCTAGCCTCCTGCTTCACGCATGAGAGCTGTGCTCACCTGCCACTGATTACTGCTTGAGTACTGGGAAGAGAGCTCCAACCTCAGACCTACAGAAGCCTGGGATCCCTGAGATCAGCTGCCAGATACTGTTCCAAGGGGCAACCAGTTATCCCTAACTAACCTGACCAAACGGCAGGGCTCCCAGTTTTTCAAGAGTGCTGTGCCTAAAAAACAGTGTAAGAACAACAGCAGCAGCTCACTAAATTCAGAGCAAGAAACCCAGCAGCAGGGAAACTGTCTCCAAAACTTTTCCGGGTGAGAGGAGAGCCCCCCTGACTGACAAAGACCACAGTTACCACTCAGGTTTATACGACTGAGGTGAGCTGTGGCAATTCCTGAGAAACACTGGCTATTCAGTGACCATACCCAAAAAGCTGAGGAGGCCTCCTTCAGGAAAAATCATCTTCCTGCCAAGGGGATTCTCCCAACCCCAGGATTCCAGGAAGCACCAGAAACTATCAGCCAACACCTAAGATAGCCCAGTGGGTAGAGGCCAGCCTAAAACCTCAACCAACAAAAGACAGCAATATGGTGTCTTCAGAAGAGAGTTATCCAGGGGAAAGCAGCCCTGGACACCCCAGCATAAATGAAATTCAAGAAGATGATCTTACATCTATGCTTATGAAGAGGTTAATAGAGGAAACAAATAAAATGTGTAAAGAAATAGAGGAAGATAAAGTCAATCAGATTATAGCGATCCGTAAAGAAATGGAAGAAGATAAAGACAAACAAATTAAGGCCATCTGTTTGGGAAGATGCAGCCAAACAGTTTGTGGCCTTCAGAGAGGAAATAATTAAATCACTGAAAGAAATAAAAGAAACAGAGAAATGTTCAAACAAACACCTGAAAGAATTGAAGGAAAAACAGGAAAATACAGTCAGACAGGTAAAGAAAATCAACAAAACGGCTCAAGATCTGAAGATAGAATTGGAAAAATTAAAGAAACCACAAAAGGAGGAAATTATGGAGAGCGTGTAGGGAAGAAAACAGGAACTACAGAGATAAGCATAACCAATAGACTACAAGAGATAGAAGAAAGAACTCAGGTGTGTAGGATACAATGGAAGAAATCGAAATATCTGTCAAAGAAAATGTGAAAGTTAAAAAATCCCTGACACAGACAATCCAAGAAATCCAAGACAAAATGAAAAGACAAAACCTAAGAATAATAAGAATAGAGGAAAAAGAAGATTCCCATCTCCAAGTCCCAGAAAATATTTTCAACAAAATAATAGAAGAAAAGTTCCCCAACTTAAAAGACAGGCCTATAAGAATACAAAAGACATATAGAACACCTAATAAATTAGACCAGAAAAGACAATCCTCCCACCACATAATAATCAAAACAGTAAGTATACGGAACAAGGAAAAAAAATACTAAAACCAAAAGGCCAAGTAACATGTAATGGCAAACCCATCAGAATCACACCTGACTTCTCAACAAAGACTATGAAAGCCAGAATGGCCTGGAAAGATGTCATATAGACCCTAAGAGAACACAGTCAGCCCAGGCTACTAAACCCAGCAAAACTCTCAGTCATCATAGATGGAGAAAACAAGATATTCAACGACAAAAACAGGTTTCAACAATACCTACCCACAAATCCAGCATTACAGAAGATACTAGAAGGAAAAATAAAACCCAGGAAAGCTAACTACATTCAGGAAAACAAGCAAATAAATAACCTCACCACAGCAAAACTAAAAGCAGACAAGCACACAAACACACTGCCACAACCAACAGCAAAATCAAAGCATCTAACAGCCACTGGTCATTAATCTCTCTCAACATCAATGGACTCAACTCTCCAACTAAAAGACACAAACTAACACAATGGATATGTAAACAAGACCCAACAATCTGTTGTATACAAGAAACACACCTAAGTCACAAAGATAGACATTACCTGAGAGTAAAGGGCTGGAAGATGGTTTTCCAAGCAAATGGACCCAGGAAGCAAGCAGAAGTAGCCACTCTAATACCCAATAAAATAGATTCTCGGGCAAAATTAATCAAAAGAGATGGGAAGCACACTTCATACTCACTAAAGGAAAATTCCACCAAGAAGACATCACAATTCTGAACATCTATGCACCAAATAAAAGAGCACCCACATTTGTAAGAGAAACATTAATAAAACTGAAGCTACACATAAATCCCCACACACTAATAGTGGGAGACTTAAACACTCCAACACTCTCAACAAAGGACAGGTCAACAAACCAGAAATTAAACAAGAAAACAATGACTCTCACAAAGGTCATGAATCAAATGGACCTAACAGAAATCTACAAAACCTTTCACCCAAACACAAAAGAATTTACCTTCTTCTCAGCACCTCACGGAACCTTCTCCAAAATAGACCATATAGTTGGTCACAAAGCAAGCGTCAAAAGATACAAGAAGATTGAAATAATCCTTTGTATTCTATTTGATCACCATGGACTAAAGCTCCACCTCAACAAGAGAAATAGCAAAAAGCCTATACACATGGAAACTGAACAATTCACTACTCAATGACAGCTAGGTCAGGGGACAAATAAAGAAAGAAATGAAAGACTTCCTCGAATTCATTGATAATGAAAGCACAACATACCCAAACTTGTGGGACACAATGAAATCAGTGCTAAGAGGAAAATTCATAGCACTAAGTGCCTTCAATAAGAAACTTGAAACATATCATACAAGCAACTTAGAGGCTCACCATGAAAGCCCTAGGAAAAATGAAAAGAAGCAGACATACACAAGAGGAGTAGATGACTGGAAATAATCAAACTCAGGGCTGAAATAAATAAATTAGAAACAAAGAAAACAATTCAAAGAATCAATGAAACCAAAAGCTGTTTTTTTTTTTTTTTGAGAAAATCAACAAGACAGACAAGCCCTTAGCCAAGCTAACTAAAAGGCAGAGAGACATCATCCAAATCCACAGAATCAGAAATGGAAAGGGGGACATAACAACAGACACTGAGGAAATCTAAACATCATTAGGTCTTCCTACAAAAGCCTATATGCCACAAAATTTGAAAATCTAAATGAAATGTACAATTTTCTTGATTGATTCCACTTGCCAAAGCTGAATCAAAAACAGGTAAATCAATTAAACAGTCCTATATCCCCTAAGGAAATAGAAGCTGTCATCAAATGTCTCCCTTCCAAAAAAAAAAGCCCAGGGCCAGATGGTTTCAGCACAGAATTCTACCATACCTTCAAAGAAGAGCTAACATCAATACTCTTCAAATGATTCCACAAAATAGAAACAGAAAGACCATTACTAAACTCATTCTATGAAGCCACAGTCACCTTGATACCTAAACTTCACAAATCACAACAAATAAAGAGAATTTCAGGCCAATCGCTCTTATGAACATTGATGCAAAAATATTCAATGAAATACCCGCAAATGGAATCCAAGAACACATCAAAGATATCGTCCACTATGACCAAGTAGGCTTCATCCCAGGTATGCATGGGTGGTTCAATACATGGAAATCCATCAATATAATCCACCATATAAACAAACTGAAAGAAAAAGACCACATGATAATCTCCTTAGATGCTGAAAAAGCATTTGATAAAATCCAATATTTATTTATGTCTAAAGTCCTGGAGAGATCAGGGATACAAGGGACTTACCTGAACATAGTAAAGGCAATATACAACAAGCCTATAGCCAACATCAAACTAAATGGAGAGAAATTTAAAGCAATCCCACTGAAATCAGGGACAAGGCAAGGCTGCCCACTCTTTCCATACCTCTTTAACATAGTACTTGAAGTCCTTGCTAGAGCAATAAGACAATTAAAGGAGATCAAGGTGATTCAGTTCTGAAAAGAAGAAGCTAAAGTATCACTATTTGCAGATGATATGATAGTATACATGAATGACCCCAAAAATTCTACCAGGGAACACCTACAGCTTATAAACACCTTCAGCCAAATGGCTGGATACAAAAAAAAAAAAAAAAAAATCAGCAGCCCTCCTGTATACAAAAGACAAATGGGTGAGGAAGAAATTAGGGAAACAACACCCTTCACAATAGCCACTAATAAAATCAAGTACCTTGGTGTGATTCTAACCAAGCAAGTGAAAGATCTGTTTTAAAAAATCTTCAAGTCTCTGAAGAAAGAAATTGAAGAACATATCAAAAGATGGAAAGATCTCCCATACTCATGCCTTGGCAGGATTAACATAGTAAAAATGGCCATCTTACCAAAAACAATCTACAGATTCAATGCAATTCCCTTCCATTTACCAACACAATTCTTTACAGACCTTGAAAGAAAATTTCTCAACTTCATATGGAATAACGAGAAACCCTGAATCGCTAAAACAACCCTCTACAATAAAAGATCTTCTGGAGGAATCTACATCCCTGATTTCAAGCTGCACTATAGAACAATAGTAATAAAAAGTACATGGTACTAGCATAGAACCTGAACAGTTCAGTGTCCAAGTGGGTTCCATAGTAATGGGAAGAGGGACTGCCTCTGACATAAACTGATTGGCCTGCTCTTTGATGACCTCCTCCTGAGGGGGGAGCAGCCTTACCAGGGACAGAAGATGACAATGTAGCCATTCCTGATGATATCTGATAGACTAAGATCAGAAGGAAGGAGAGGAGGGCCTCCCCTATTATGGACTTGGAAAGGGGCATGTGTGAAGAAGGGGGAGGGATGGTGGAACTAGGAGGGGAGGAGAGAGGGGTTTATGGGGGGATGCAAATTTAATAAAGTGTAATTAATAAAAGTAAAAAATAAATAAATAAATAAACCGAAAGGTGGTTCAATGGAATCAAATAGAAGACCCTGAAATAAACCCACACACTTATGGACACCTGATTTTTGACAAAGATGCCAAAACTATTCAATGGGAAAAAGACAGCATTTTCAACAAATGGTGCTGGTCTACCTGGATGTCTTCATGTATAAAAATGAAATAGATCTGTACTTATCACCTTGCACAAAACTAAAATCCAAGTGGGTCAAAGAGCTCATTATAAAAATGGACACACTAAACCTGTTAGAAGAAGAAGTGGAGAAGATCCTTGAAGTCATTGGCACAGGAGACAACTTCCTGAACAGAACACCAACAGCACAGGCTTTAAGAGCAACAATCAATAAATGGGACCTCATGAAACTGAAAAGCTTCTTTAAAGCAAAGGATACTGTCGTCAGAATAAAACGACTGCCTACAGATAGGGAAAGAATCTTCACCAATCCTCTATCTGATAGAGGGCTAATATCCAGAATATATAAACAATTTAAGTTAAACAGCAACAAATCAAGTAATCCAATTTAAAAAATGGGGTACAGAGCTAAACAGAGAATTCTCAATAGAGGAACTTCGAATGGTGGAAAAACACTTAAAGAAATGCTCACTGTCCTTAGTCATCAGGGAAATGCAAATCAAAATGAGCCTGAGATTTCACCAAACATCCATCAGAATGGCTAAGATCAAAAAGACAAGTGACAACAGATGCTGGAGAGGTTGTGGAGAAAGGGGAACCCTCCTCCATTGCTGGTGGGAATGTAAACTTGTACAACCACTCTGGAAATCATCTGGCTCTTTCTCAGAATTAGGAATAGTGCTACCTCAAGATCCAACTCCTATATACCACTCCTAGGCATATATCCAAAAGATGTTCAAGTATACAACAAGGACAATTGCTCAACAATGTTCATAGCAGCTATATATGTAATAGCCAGAAGCTGGAAACAACCCAGCTGTCCCTCAGTTCAGGAATGGATACAGAAATTGTGATATAGTTACAAATGGAATACTACTCAGCCTTTAAAAACAAGGAAATCATTAAATTCCCAGGGAAATGGTGGGAACTGGAAATGATTATCCTGAGTGAGTTATCCCAGAAGCAGAAAGCCACACATGGTATATACAAACTTATAAGCAGATATTGCGCATATAATATAGGACAATCATGCTAAAATCTGTACACCTAAAGAAGCTAATCAAGAAGGAGGACCCTAGGTAAGATGCTCAATCTTTATTCAGAAAGGCAAACAAGTTGGACATCAGAAGAGGGAGAAAACGGGGAACAGGACAGGAGCCTATCGCAGAGGGGCTCTGAAAGACTCTACCCAGCAGGGTATCAAAACACATACAGAGATCATAGCCAAACTTTGGGCAAAGTGCAGGGAATCTTATCAAATAAGGGAGAGATAGAAAGACATGGAGGGGACAGGAGCTCAACAAAGAGAGCAACAGAAACAAAAAAAAATCTGGACACAGGGATCTTTTGTGAGACTGATAACCCAAACAAGTACCATGAATGGAGATAACCTAGAAACCCTGCCTGCACAGATGTAGCCCATGGCAGCTCAGTGACCAAGAGAGTTCCACAATAATAGGAACAGGGACCATTTCTGACATGAACTCATGGGCTGGCTCTTTGATCACCTCCACCTGAAGGGGGAGCAGCCTTATCAGCCCACAGAGGAAGACAAAGAAGCTACTTCTGATGAGACCTAATAGACTAGGGTCAGATGGAAGGGAAGGAGGACCTCCCCTATCATTGGACAGGGGGAGGGGCATGGAAGAAGAGGGAAGGAGGGTAGGATTGAGAGGGGGTTGGGGAAGGGGCTACAGCTGGGATACAAAGTGAATAAACTGCAATTAATAAAAATAATAGTAAAATTAATAAATTCAGAAAGTAGGTTTAGGTCCTCGCCATGCATGATCCTGGGTTGAAGCATAGGTCTCTGCAGGATTCCAGGAGTGCAGATTTTTTGGCTCTGTTGGTATCCTTTTGGGGATCCTGTTCCCTCCAGGTTTTTCTATCTTCCCCCTTCTTCCATAAGATTCCAAACAATCTGTCCAACGTTTTGCTGTAAGTCTCTCCATCTGCTTTGATCCCATGCTAGGAAGACTCTTTCAGAGGACATCTGTGGTAGGCTCCCATCCTGTTCCCTCTCTTCCACCACTTCTGGTGTCTATCCTGTTTTCCCTTCAGAATAGAATTGAGCATCTTCTCTAGGGTCCTCCTTGTTGTTTACCTTTTTTAGGACTATAGATTTTATTGTGTTTATCCCATAGGCAGCTCAGTCTACATGTGGGTTCCCTAGTAAAGAGAACAGGAGCTATCCCTGACATAAACTCAGTGGCCGGCTCTTTGATCACTGCCTACCTAGGGGAGCAGCATTGCCATGCCACAGAGGAAAAGGATGCACCCAGTCCTGATGAGACTTGATAGGTTAGGGTCAGATAGTAGGGGAAGAGGAACTCCCCTCTCAGTGGACTAGGTAAGGGACATAGGGGGAGAAGACGGAGGAAGAGTAGGATTGGGAGGAGAAGAGGGAGGAGACTACAGCTGGGATACAAAGTAAATAACTTGTAATAATTAATAAATCTATAAAAAAGGAAAAATTCGGGAAACTGAACATCTCCCCCTTCTTCCATAAGACTCCCTACAATCTGTCCAAAGTTTTACTGTGAGTCTCTGCATCTGCTTCAATTCCCTGGTAGGTGGAGCCTTTCAGAAAACATCTGTGAAAGTCATGAAAATATAGGCAATAAATAATAAGATGCCTAGAAGGGTGACAGTCAAAATAAAAGTAATCAACATGTTTTTGTGCTTTTCCTTTATGTATTATATATACATGAATGTTTTGCCTGCATTCTCTCTGTGCACTGTGTGTGTGCCCACTGCCCACAGATGTCAAAAGAGGGCATTGGATGCACAGAAATTGGAGTTACAAATGGCTGTTAGCTACCATGTGGGTGCTGCGAATTGAACCCAGTCCTCTGTAAGAGCAACAAGTGTCCTAAACTGCTCAGCTATGTTTGATATGCAAGTGATTCCAGTATAAGGCAAGATAGCAGAAGTGGACATAAGTAGCCAGTCTCAGGATTTTTGCTAACTTACTGGAGCTCAGGCATCATCCGCTTGATAGTTTTACACCTTACAACCCAGAGAACATACATGCAGTAAGAACAGCAATTGGAGGCTGGTCCTGCTGGCACATGTCATTAATCCCAGCCCTCAGGAGAGAGGAGCAGGCAGGTCTCTCTGAGTAAAAAGACAGCCTAGTGTCAATTTCTTTGGCAGAGTGGGGGAAGGCAATGCCCATGAGTGTCATTGCAGAAGCATGGAGGTAAAAGGATGGTTTGTGGGAGTCCGTTCTCTCCTCACACCATGGCAGTCACAGGGATCAACCAAATTCAGGTTGCCGGTCTTGCTGTTCGGCTGCCTGTGACGGGTCTTAATGGCCGTCACCACTTCTGAGACCTTTCTGAGTTGTCTGCTTCCTCATCTACCACAGTGCAAGAAGCGAGAGAACACTGCCACAGACCAAGCCACTCTGTTTGCCATCCACACTGTAAGATTGAAATTCCTGGCAACCAGGAGACTTCCTCCACTAAGAAATTTGTTAGATTTTTGTCAAAGCAACTGGAAAAATAAAAGCCCACTCTTCTGTTCTTAAGCCCACTCTGAAGGGATAAAGCAAGCAGGAGGGATAGCTCTTTTGCATACTACTTACACCAAATGCTCATCTTCTTTGCAACTGGCTAATTTCCTTGAAGAACATAACTTCAATATTAGAAGAAAAAAGGGGGCGTATTAGATATAACTATCACACCCGATGACACAATCCCTCACTGTGACTTTAACATGTCAGAAATCAAACCCACATGTTCTTCCTTTTAAGTGTAGCTCAACTTGGTTTCCAAATTGACATCAGTTTTTCCATGTGTGGTTGCTTGAATGAAAATGCACCTGATAGGCTTGCAAGGAGTGACACTGTGAGGAGGTGTGTCCTTGTTGGAGGAAGGTATCACTGGTGGTGGGCTTTCAGGTTTCAGAAGCTCAAGACATTCCTGGAGTTTCTGTCTCTTCCTGCTGCCTGCTGGTCTGGACTTAGCACTCTCAGCTACCTCTCTAGCACTCAGCATGCCTGAGTGCTGCCATGCTTCTTGGCATGACAGAAAAGGACCAAACACCTCAGAACCTCTAAGCCAGCCCCAATTAAATGTTCTCCTTTACAAAGCTTGCAATGGTCATGGTGTCTTATCACAGCAATAAAATTTAAACTAAGACAATATGTCATCAAATTCAGTAAGTTTTGCTCAAGGGGAACTTAACACAGAGATAGCCGCAAGGACTTTTAACAAGAAAAGAAAACAGAAACACCAGCTAAGCCAATGACATCTTCGGTAAAACAGTGAGCCACCTGTCTGTTGGCTGGAATGTTGACCTCAATACCTGATGACTGAAAAAGGAAATTCGAGAGTGCACCTCAGTTATTTGAAGACTTTAATAAGGAGCTGCAACAGTGGAGCAGAAGGTCAGAGCACACACTGCTCTTGTACAGGACCAAGTGTTCTCAGCACTTAGGTCAGGTGACTCACAACTGCCTGGAACTCTAGGGTCTGAGAATGCAACAGCTCAGCCTTCCCTAGGCACATGTGCTCATTTACACCTAACCAGACACATCGTTTTAAAAATCAGTCTGAAAAGTGTAAATGAATATCAAAAGCCATATTTTTGTTTCTTTTTCGCCTCTAATACCAAATTGGACATTTATCACAAATTTACAATAAAAAATTTAAGATTTTTTATTTTATGTAAAAAACAACCTATAGTATAGAAACATTTGAGAAACATCAACCATTGTATTCTATGGTCATGTCAAGGTAAATTTTATTTCAGACACACCTTTAGATTTAAGGCCATATTTTTTTGCCTGGCTACCCTTTCTGCATTCAAGCGTATACTTTCCCAATAAGATGAAGATGTGCTCAACTTTGAGATACTGCCTCAATGGTTGACGTTGTGAGCACTGTGACACTGACAGCTGCAGGAGCCAGCCAGCAGAGTCGAACGGTTCTTGAGTCGGGAGTGAGGATTAAAATTAATAAAATAAGACACAGCACACAGGAGGCTTTTTAAGAAGGTCCGGACTCGACAGCCACAGCAAAAAGCCGCCTTAGCCTCTGCAGCAAAAACTAACAGCAACTGCCAGCCTGTCTTTTTATTGTAGAGTTTTTAAGCCAGAGTAGAAACATCTTAGAACAATGGATTAATTTCCAGAAGGAGCCTGAAGAAGAGGTGTGATCCTCACAAGCTATCCCACCTGCTGTCACAAACAAAAGGAGATGGACTTGCAAATTCTTTCCTGACTTAGTGAAGGTCTGGTAAAAAGCAGTCTCTCCGCTGAGATTTAAATATCAAAGCAGCTGCCAGAGGCACCGCTCCCGACAGATAGCCAGATGGTTAGAGCTGAGGAAAAGGAGTTCCTTCTTGAAGCTTTAAATCTGTAGTTTCATGTTCTGATGGACTCCTACCAAGCTCATAGGGCTACTTCTACCTTGCAGTTTAGTCTTAAGCATCTTAAGTCAACATTTCAGATAGAATGGTAAAATACCTTTTAATGGAAGGAATGCTTTGCCATGTTCAAAACTACATACTTCATTTTTTGCAAACTTAATGTATACCTAGGTTTACCTATGTTTGTTTTTCCCAATCAAGCTAACTTGTTCTTGTGGAAGAGCCACCATGTAGTAGCTCTGAAGGAAAACCACCCTCCATGGTAATCTCGACTAATCTGTCAAATTCAGTTCCTTGTGAATAACCATAAATATTTAGAAAGCAGTTTGGGAGTGTGTCCATTTAGTAGTCTTGGGACTACAGCATTAGCTTCCTCCCTAGGGCCTGTGCCTTCCCAAACCATCTTTGGCCTGGTATTCATTAACAGGAATGAAGTCTGGCCTATAGAACAGGTCTCAAATCCAATTCACAGCTGGTAGTTTATGCCCTTAACCTTTGAGCCACTGTTTCACCACTGTGTATTTTTGGTATTTGGTTGGTGGCTTTAGTTGCATGTCCTTATAATCAGGTCCTCCATTTTATTCCAGTGATCTCTGTGTTTGCCTCTCTGCCAGTACCATGCTGCTTTTACTATGGCTCTATAACATAACTTAGAATCATATATGCTGACAATTCCAGCATTGTTCTTTTCACTTGGGAATATTTGAACTATCCAGTGTCTTTTGTGGCCCTACATGAATATTAAAATGCCTTCTCCAACTTCTGTGAAGAATGCCTTTGGAATTTCAACTAAAATTTCATTGACTCTCTACCAGAATACTTCTGGTAAAATAGCCATTTATCATAAGGTTCAAATCTTCCAGTCCATGACCATGAAATATCTTTGCATCTTTTAATAATGTTCTCATTTTTTCCTTTGACATCTTAACTTTTTTATTAATAAGGCTTCTTTGACATGCTTGGTCAGATTTATTTCTACCTAGGTTTTCTTTTTCCATTATTATTATTATTATTATTATTATTATTATTATTTATAATTTATTCACTATGTATCCTTATGTACCCTGGTTTTACCTCCCTCCCTCATCTCCTCCTGGTCTCACCCTTCCTTTCTCTTCCTCCCCAAAACCTCTTCCCTAGTCCATTGTTAGGGGAAGCCCTCCTCTCCTATTGTCTGACCCTAGCCTATCAGGTCCCATCAGGACTGCCAGAATCCTCTTCCTCTGTGGGCTGGCTAGACTGCCCCTCACCTTCAGCCAGAGAGAAGTGTTCAAGGAGCAGGCAATTGAGTTCATGTCAGATACTGTCTCTTCTCCCCTTACGAGGCAAGCCACATGGAGACTGAGCTGTCTATGGGCTACACCAGAGCAGAGGGTCTAGGACCTGCATGCAAGAGTTGATGCTTTAGTGTCTGCAGTTCTCCACTGGGCCCAGCTTCTTTTGGTTTTGTTGTTCTCCTTGTGAGACTCTTGTCCCCTCTTGGGTCCTTCTATATCCACCTTCCATAAAACTCTGTGATCTATCCAAAGTTCTGCTGTGAGTTTCTGCATCTGCTTTGATCCCATTCTGGGTGGAGTCTTTCAGAGGACAACTGTGGTAGGCTCCCATCCTGTTCCCTCTCTTCTATCACTTCTATCCTGTCTATCCTGTTTTCCCTTCTGATTGAGAATTAAGCATCTTCCCTAGGGTCCTCCTTGTTGTTTAGCTTCCCTAGTTCTGTAGATTTTTAGTATGTTTATCCTGTATTGTGTGACTAATATCCACTTATTAGTGCATATATACCATGAGTGTCTTTCTGTTTCTGGGTTATCTCACTCTGGATGATCTCTGCTAGTTCCATTCATTTGCCTCCAAAAGTCATGATTTACTTGTTTTTAATACCTGAGTAGTAAGTATTCCATTGTGTAGATGTTCCTCAATTCTGTATCCATTCTTCAGATTAGGGGATTCTAGGTTTCCAAATGCTGGCTATTATAAATAAAGCTTCTATTACCATAGTTGAGCAAATGTCCTTGTTGTTTGGTTAAGTATCTTCCAGCTATGTGCACAGGAGTGACATTGCTGGGTCTTGAGTTAGGGCTATTGCCAGTTTTTGAGAAAGTGCCAGATTGACGCCCTTAGTTGTTGTGCCAGTTTACATTCCCACCAGCAATGGAGGAGGGTGCACCTTTCTCCACAACCTCTGCAGCATGTGTCTTCCCTTTAGTTTTCGATCTTGGTCATTCTGAAGGTGTGAGATGGAATCTCAGAGTTATTTTGATTTGCATTTCCCCAATGACCAAGGACATTGAGCACCATTCGATATTCCTCTCTTCAGAATTCTGTTTTTCTCTGTATCCTATTTTTAATTGGATTATTTGGTTTTTTGGTGTTTAATTTCTTGAGTTCTTTATATATTCTGGATATTAGCCTTTTGTCAGATGTATGGTTGATGAAGATCATTTCCCAGTCGGTAGGTTGTCATTTTGTTCTGTTGATCGTGTCCTTTGCTTTTCAGAAGCTTTTCAGTTTCATGAGGTCCATTTATTTATTGTTGATCTTAGAGCCTGAGCTTTTCGTGTTCTGTTCAGGAAGTTGTCTACCGTGCCAATGAGTTCAAGGCTCTTCCTCACTTTTCTAACAGATTTAATGTGTCTGCTTTTATGTTGAGGTCTTTGAGGCTCTTGGACTTTACTTTGGTTCAGAATGATGACTGCCGGAGCCAGCCGGGCAGAGTCGAACGGTTCTTGAGTTGGGTGTGAGGATTAAGATTAATAAAATAAACACACAGCACACAGGAAACTTTTTAAAGGTCCAGACTCGACAGCCATAGCAAAAGGCAGACTGCTGCAGCAAGCAGTACCAGTAGCAAGTCTCAAGACTCTGCCTCCTCCTCTGCCTCCAGCCTTCTGACCGCTTTATTTATTGAGGAGTTACCTTTTTCCAGTAAAACATCTCAGAACAATAGGTTAATTTGCACAAGAAGCCTGAGGAAGAGGTGTAACCCTCACAAGCTATCCCACCTGTTGTCACAAACAAAAGGACATGGACTTGCAAGTTCTCCTCTGCCATTAGTAAAGGCCTCCTAAAAGCCATCTCTCCGCCGAGATTTAAATATCAAAGCAGGCCGCTGAGTCACGGCTCCCGACTGATGAGAATGGATCTATTTGCATTTTCTACTTGTGCACATCCAGTTACACCAGTTGGTTGAAGATGCTATCTTTTTTCCATTGTATGGTTTGGCTTCTTTGTCAAGTATCAGGTGTCTGTAGTTGTGTGGGTTAATTTCTGGGTCTTTGATTCAATTCGGCTGGTCATCTAGTCTCTTTCTATGCCAGTACCACGTTATTTTTTTTTCTACTGTTGCTCAATAATACAACTTGAGATCAGGGACAGGGATACCTCTAGAAGATCTTTTGTTGTACTGGATGGTTTTTGTTATTTTTTTTCAATGTAATGTTGGGAATTGTTCTCTCAGGGTCCATAAAGAATTACACTGGTATTTTGATGAGAATTACATTGAATCTTTAGATTGCTTTTGGTAGGATGGCCTTTTTATTATGTTAGTCCTACCATCGACCAGCATGGGAGATCTTTTCATCTTCTGATATCTTCTTCAATTTCTTTCTTCAGAGACTTGAAGTGTTTTTCTTACAAGTCTTTCACTTTGCTGGGTTAGTGTTACAGTAAGAAACTTTGTTATTTGGGTGGCTATTGTGAAGGGTGTTGTTTCCCTAATTTCTTTCTCAGGCCTTTGTCTTTTGTACACAGGAGGGCTACTGATTTTTTTGAGTTAATTTTGTATCCAGCCATTTTACTGAAGGTGTATATCAGCTGTAGGAGTTCTCTGGTAGAGTTTTTGGGGTCTCTCATGTATACTACCATATTATCTGAAACTAGTAATGCTTTGACTTGTTCTTTTCAGATTTGTATCTCCTTTATTTGTCTTATTGCTCTAGCTAGGACTTCCAGAACTATGTTGAAGAGATATGGAGAGAGTGGGCACCCTTGCCTTGTCCCTGACTTCGTGGGATTGATTTAAGTTTCTCTGCATTTAGTTTGATGTTGGCTATAGGCTTGCTGTATGGTGTGTGCCTTGTATCTATTATCCCTCCAAGACTTTAAACATGAATGGGTATTGGATTTTGTCAAATGCTTTTTCAGCATCTAAGTAGATGATCATGTGGGTTTTTTTTTTCTTTCAGTTTGTTCATATGGTAGATTACACTAATGAATATTGAGCCACCCTGCATGTCTGAGATGAAACCTATTTGGTCATGATGTATGTTATCTTTGATGTGTTCTTGGATTCAGTTTGCAAGTATTTTATTGAGTATTTTTGCACCAATGTTCATAAGAGAGATTGGTCTCAGATTCTCTTTCCTTGTTGAGTCTTTGTGTGGTTTTGGTATTAAGGTGACTGTGGCTACATAGAATGAATTTGGTAATGTTCCTTCTGTTTCTACTTTGTGGAATAGTTTGAAGAGCATTGGAATTAGCTCTTCTTTGAGTGTCTGATAAAATTCTGATCTGAAACCATCTGGTCCATTTTTGAATGGGAGACTCTTGAAGACTGCTTCTATTTCCTTAGGGGATATAGTAATATGTAATTTATTTATGTTATCTTGATTCAGCTCTGGTAAGTGGACTCATTTATGAAAATTGTCTATATAATTTAGCTTTTCAAATTTTGTTGCATATGGGTTTTTGTATTAGGACTTAATGATTCTTTGGATTTCTTCAGTATCTGTCATTATGTCCCCCTTTTCATTTCTGATTTTATTTAAGATTTGGATAGTATCTCTCTGATTTTTGCTAGTTTGGCTAAGGATTTGTCTAACTTGTTGATTTTCACAAAGCACCAACTCTTGGTTTCATTGATTCTTTGAATTGTCTCCTTTGTTTCCTATTTATTAATTTCAGCTCTAAGTTTGATTATTTCCAGCCCTCTACTTCTCTTGGGTGTGTCTTCTTCTTCTTCTTCTTCTTCTTCTTCTTCTTCTTCTTCTTCTTCTTCTTCTTCTTCTTCTTCTTCTTCTCCTTCTTCTTCTCCTTCTTCTTCTCCTTCTTCTCCTCCTCCTCCTCCTCCTCCTCCTCCTCCTCCTTCTTCTTCTTCTTCTTCTTCTTCTTCTTCTGTGCTCTCAGGTGTGCCATTAAGTTGCTTCTTTGTGATATCACAAATTTCTTTCTGAAGGTACTTAGTGCTATGACTTTCCTCTCAGCACTGCTTTCATTGTGTCCCATAAGTTTGGGTAAGTTGTGCCTTCATTTTCATTGAATTCTAGGAAGACTTTAATTTCTTTCTTTACTCACCCCTGACCCAGCTGTCCTTCAGTAGAGAGTTGTTCAGTTTCCATGCATGTATAGGCTTTTTGCTATTTCTGTTATTGTTGGGGTCTAGTTTTCAACCATAGTGGTCTGATATGATACAAGGGATTATTTCAATCTTCTTGTACTGTTGAGGTTTGCTTTGAGCCTGACTATATGCTCAGTTTTGGAGATGGTTCCATGGGGTTCTGAGAAGAATGTGTACTCTTTTGTGTCTGGGTGAAAAGTTCTGTAGACATTTATTTGATTTAAGACTTCTGCGTCATTTTTTTCTCTATTTAGCTTCTGTCTTGAAGATCTGTCCTATGGTGAGAGTGGGTGTTGAATTCTCCCCACTATTAAGGTTTTGGGATCGATGTATGATTTAAGATTTAATAATGTTTCTTTTACAAATGCAGGAACCATTATGTTCGAGGCATAGATGTTCAGGATTGTGATGTCCTCCTGGTGGATGTTTTCCTTTGATGAGAATAAAGTGTCCCACCAGATACCTTTTGATTAATTTTGGTTGAAAGTGTATTTTCTTGGATATTAGGATAGCTACTCCAGCTTACTTCTTGGGTCCATTTGCTTGGAAAACCTTTTTTCCTGCCGTTTATTCTGAAACACTATCTATCTATCTATCTATCTATCTATCTATCTATCTATCTATCTATCTGTTTCTTTACTTTACGTCCTGGGAGTGGCCCTTCTTTCTCCTCTTCCCAGCCCTCCCATTTTCCCTCCTTTCCTATTCCCCCCAGAAAAAGGAGCTCCCTTCCCTGTATTAACCTTCCCCAGCACATCAAGTCACATCGGGATGGCACATATCTTCATCCCCTGAGGCCAGGCAAGACAACCCTGCCAGAGGGAAGTGATCCAAAAGCAAGCAATAGAGTCCATGTTAGGAGTAGCCACACCTCCACTCACCAGGCACCTGACATGAAGACCAAGCCTCCCGTCAGCTACATGTGTGCAGGGATTGTAGACCATGAGTGCTCCTTGGTTGATGTCTCAGTCTCTGAAAGCCCCCATGTGACTGGGTTAGTTATCTCTGTTGGTCTTCTTATGAGGTTACCACCACCAGGGCTTTCCATTTTTCCCCTGACACTTCTGCAGGACCCCCAGAGTTCCGAGGTCAGCCCCATGCTTGGTCACAAGTCCCAGCATCTGTCTCGATCTGCTCATGGCTGGGGCCTCCCAGGCAACAGTCAAGTTAGGGCCCTGTCTGAAAGCATATCACGGTATCATTATCAGTGTCAGGGGCTGGCTCTCTACTTTGGGTAGGTCTCTGGTTGGACAATTGTTATGTGGGCTTTCCCTCCATCTTTGTTCCCTCATTATCCCTACACTTTTTGTAGGTAGAGTAATTTTTGGTTCACAGGTGTTGTTGGGGTGTTGTTGATCCCCACCTTCCACTAGTCCTGCCTGGCTAAAAGGCAGTCTTCATGTCCCCTCCTTGTTAGGAGTCTCAGCCAGAATCACCCCCATATCTTCCAGGAGCCTACCCTGTCCCAGGCCTCCAGCTTTACCACGAGATGTCACTCCCCAGTTTCCCTTCTTGTTCCCAGCTCTCCTACCTCCCACCTCCATCCTCCCCACCTCTGATGCCCACCCTTAAGTCCCTTTTCATTCCTTCTCCTTCCCAGTGCCCTCTCTTCATCCATTTCTACTGTCTGTTCTATTTCCCCTTCTGAGTGACATTCAGGCACTCTTCCTTGGGCCCTCCTTAGCTTATTTGGGACTGTGGCTTGTAGTATGATTATCCTGTACTATAGGTCTAATATCAACTTATAAGTGAGCACCTACCATGTGTGTCTTTCTGGGTCTGGGGTAACTCACTCAGGATGATCTTTTCTAGTTCCATCCATTTGCCTGCAAATTTCATGATTTCTTTGTTTTTAATAGATGAGTAGTATTCTATTGTGTAAATGTACCACAATTTCTGTATCCGTTCCTCCACTGAGGGATATCTAGGTTGTTTCCAGATTCTGACTATTATTAATAAAACTGCTATGAACATAGTTGAGAGATTTTCTTGTTGTACGGTGGAGCACCTTTTAGGTGTATACCCAGGAATGGTATAGCTGGGTCTTAATGTAGAACTATCACCAATTTTCTGAGAAAGTATCAGTTTGATTTCCAGAGAGCTTGTACAAGTTTGCATTCCCACCAGCAATGGAGGGCTGTCTCCTTTTCTCCACATCCTTGCCAGAATTTGTTGTCAAGTTTGTTGACAACTCAAATTTGTTTGAGTTTTTGATCATAGCCTTTCTGACTAGTGTAAGGTAGAATCTTTTTTTTTTTTCATTTTTGTGTAGTTTATTTTTTAAATTTATTTATTTTTTATATTAATCACAGGTTATTTACTTTGTATCCCAGCCATAGCCCCCTCCCACTTTTCCTCCCAATCCCACCCTCCTTCCCTTATCTTTTCCCTGCCCCTTTCCAAGTCCACTAATAGGGGAGGACCTCCTCCCCTTCCATCTGACCCTAGCTTATCAAGTTTCTTCAGGCCTGGCTGCAATGTCCTCTTCTGTGGCCAAACAAGGCTGCTCCTCCCTCAGGGGTGTGGGGGTGGAAGAGCTCACCATTGAGTTCATGTCAGAAATAGTCCCTGTTCTCATTATTAGAGAACCCATTTGGACACTGAGCTACCATGGGCTATATATGAGCAGGGGTTCTAGGTTATATCCATACATGGTCCTTGGTTGGAGAAACAGTCTCATGAAAGACCCCTGTGCCCTGATATATTTGGTCCTTGTGGAGCTCCTGTACTCTCCAGGTCTTACTAACTCCCCCTTCTTTAATATGATTCCCTGCACTCTGTCGAAGGTTTGGTTATGAGTCTTAGGTATCTGCTTTGATACACTGCTAGGTAGAGTCTTTCAGAGGCCCTCTGAGGTAGGCTCCTGTCCTGTTACTTGATTTTGCCTACATCCAATGTCCATCCCATTTGTCTTTCTAAGTGAGGATTGGTCATCTTACCCAGAGTCCTCTTTCTTGTTTATCTTCTTTAGGTGTATAGATTTCAATATATTTATCTTTTCTTATAGATCTATATAAGTGAGTATATACCATGTGTGTCTTTCTGTTTTTGGGATACCTCACTCAGAATGATCATTTCTAGGTCCCACCATTTGCCTGCAAATTTCATAATTTCCTCGTTTTTAATTGCCTAGTAGTATTACATTATGTAAAAGTACCACAATTCCTGTATCTATTCCTCAACTGAGGGACAGCTGGGTTGGCTCCAGGTTCTGGCTATTACAAATAAAGCTGCTATAAACATGGTTGAGCAAATGTCCTTGTTGTTTACTTGAGCATCTTTTGGATATATGCCTAGGAGTGGTATAGCTGGATCTTGAGGTAGCACTATTCCTATTTGTCTGAGAAAGCACCAGATTGATTTCCAAAGTGGTTGTAAAAGTTTGCATTCCTACCAGCAATGGAGGAGGGTTCCCCTTTCTCCAAATCCTCTCCAGCATGTGTTGTCACTTGAGTTTTTGATCTTAGCTATTCTGATGAATGTAAGGTGATATCTCAGGGTCGTTTTGATTTACATCTCCCTGATGGCTAAGAATGTTGAACATTTCTTTAAGTGTTTTTCTGCCATTCTACAATCCTCTACAGAGAGTTCTCTGTTTAACTCCGTGCCCTATTTTTTAATTGGATTACTTGATTTATTGCTTTTTAACTTCTTTAGTTCTTTATATATACTGGATATTAGTCCTCTGTCAGATATAGGGTTGGTGAAGATCCTTTCCTAGTCTGTAGGCTGTCGTTTTGTTTTGATGACAGTGTCTTTTGCTTTACAGAAGCTTTTCAGTTTCATGAGGTCCCATTTATTGATTGTTGCTCTTAGAGCCTGTGCTGTTGGTGTTCTGTTCAGGAAGTTGTTTGCTGTGCCAATGACTTCAAGGCTTTTCTCCACTTTTTCTTCTAAGTGGTTTAGTGTGTCTGGTTTTATATTGAGGTCTTTGATCCACTTGGATTTTACTTTTGTGCAGGGTGATAAGTACAGATCTATTTGCATTTTTATACATGAAGAGATCCAGGTAGACCAGCACCATTTGTTGAAGATGCTGTGTTTTTTCCATTGAATGATTTTGGCATCTTTGTCAAAAATCAAGTATTCATAGATGTGTGGGTTTGTTTCTGGGTCTTCTATTCGGTTCCATTGATCCTCCTTTCTGTATCTATGACAATACCATACAGTTTATATTACTATTGCTCTGTAGTACAGCTTGAGATCAGGGATGGAGATACCTCCAGAAGATCTGTTGTTGTACAGGATTGTTTTGGAAATTCTGGGTTTTTTGTTTCTCCATATGAAGTTAAAAATTTTTCTTTCAAGGTCTGTAAAGAATTGTGTTGGTATTTTGATGGGAATTGCATTGAATTTGTAGATTGTTTTTGGCAGAATGGCCATTTTCACTATGTTAATCCTACCAATCCATGAGCATGGGAGATCTTTCCATCATCTGATATCTTCTTCAATTTCTTTCTTCAGAGACTTGAAGTTTTTCTCAAACAGGTCTTTCACTTGCTTGGTTAGAGTCACCCCAAGGTACTTTATGTTATTAGTGGCTATTATGAAGGGTATTGTTTCCCTAATTTCTTTCTCAGCCCTTTTGTCTTTGGTATACAAGAGGGCTTCTGATTTTTTTCAGTTGATTTTGTATCCAGCCATTTGCTGAAGGTATATCAGTTGAAGGAGTTCTCTGTTTGAATTTTTGGGGCCACTCATGTATACTATCATATAATCTCCAAACAGTGATATTTTTACTTCTTCCTTTCCGATTTATATCCCCTTGATCTCCTTTAATTGTCTTATTGCTCTAGCTAGGACTTCAAGTACTATGTTTAAGAGATATGGAGACAATGGGCAGCCTTGCCTTGTCCCTGATTTCAGTGGGATTGCTTTAAATTTCTCTCCATTGAGTTTGATGTTGGCTATAGGCTTGCTGTATATTGCCTTTACTATGTTCAGGTATGTGCCTTGTATCCCTGATCTCTCCAAGACTTTAAACATGAATGGGTGTTGGACTTTGTCAAATGCTTTCTCAGCATCTAAGGAGATGATCATGTGTTTTTTTTTTCTTTCAGTTTGTTAATATGGTGGATCGCATTGATGGATTTCTGTATATTGAACCACCCTTGCATGCCTGGGATGAAGCCTACTTGGTCATGGTGGATGATATCTTTGATGTGTTCTTGTATTCGGTTTGCAAGTATTTTGTTGAGTATTTTTGCATCAATGTTCATAAGAGAGACAGGTCTGAAGTTCTATTTTTTGTTGGGTCTTTGTGTGGTTTAGGTATCAAGGTGATTGTAGCTTCATAGAATGAGTTTGGTAATGTTCCTTTTGTTCCTATTTTGTGGAATAGTTTGAAGAGAATTGGAGTTACCACTTCTCTGAAAGTCTGGTAGAATTCTGTGCTGAAACCATCTGGCCCTAGGCTTTTTTTGGAAGGGAGACTTTCGATGACTGCTTCTATTTCTTTGGGGATATGGGACTAGCCAATCTGTCTACCTGATCTTGATTTAATTTAGATAGATGGAATCTATCAAGAAAAATTGTCCATTTCATTTAGATTTTCAAATTTTGTGGCATATAGGCTTCTGTAGTAAGACCTAATGATTGTTTGGATTTCCTCAGTGTCTGTAGTTATGTCCCCCTTTTCATTTCTGATTTTGTTGATTTGGATGATGTCTCTCTGCCTTTTAGTTAGCTTGGCTAAGGGTTTGTCTATTTTGTTTATTTTCTCAAAGAACCAGCTCTTGGTTTCATTGATTCTTTGAATTCTTTTGTTTCTAATTTATTGATTTCAGCCCTGAGTTTGATTATTTCCAGCCGTCTGCTCCTCTTGGGTGTATCTTCTTCTTCTTTTTTTTTTTTTCTAGGGCTTTCAGGTGAGCCCTAGAAAAGTTTCTAAGTTGCTTGTATGATATGTTTCAGATTTCTCATTGAAGACACTAGTGCTATGAGCTTTCCTCTTAGCACTGCCTTCATTGTGTCCCATAAGTTTGGGTATGTTGTGCTTTCATTTTCATTGAATTCTAGGAAGTCTTTAATTTCTTTCTTTATTTCTTTCCTAACCAAGCTGTCCTTGAGTAGCTAGTTGTTCATTTTTTATGTATGTGCAGGCTTTTTGCTGTTTCTATTGTGGTTGAGGTCCAGCTTTAGACCATGATGGTCAGATAGGATACAAGGGATTATTTCAACCTTCTTTTATCTGCTGAGGTTTGCTTTGTGACCAACTATCTGATCTATTTTGGAGAAGGTTCCATGAGGTGCTGAAAAGAAGGTATACTCTTTTGATTTTGGGTGGAAAGTTCTGTAGACATCTATTAGGTCCATTTGATTTAGAGCCTCTGTAAATGCCCTTGTTTCTCTGTTTTGCTTCTGACCAGAAGACCTGTCCCTTGGTGAGAGTGGAGTGTTGAAGTCTCCCACTATTAAGGCGTTGGTATCAATGTGTGATTTCAGCTTTAATAATGTTTCATTTACAAATGTAGGTGCTCTTGTATTTGGGGCATAGATGTTCAAAACTGTGATGTCCTCCTGTTGGAATTTTCCTTTGATGAGAACGAAGTGCCCTTCCTCATCTTTTTTTATTAATTTTGGTTGAAAGTCTATTTTATTAGATATTAGAATCGCTACCCCAGCCTGTTTTCTGGGTCCATTTGCTTGAAAAACATTTTTCCAGTCCTTTTCTCTGAGGTAGTGTTTATCTTTTTTGCATAGGTGTGTTTCTTGGATGCAGCAGAATATTGGATCCTGTTTCTGCAACCATTCTGTTAGTCTGTGTCTTTTTATTGAAGAGTTGAGACCATTTATGTTGATAGATAATAGTGACCAATGACTGTTAGTTCCTTTTATTGTAGAGTTGGTGGTCTTACTATGATTCATTGCTTTTTTTTTTCTTTTAATTTTTGTTGGGAAATTATCTGTATCCTATATTTTCTTTGGTGTAGTTGTTTTCATTGGATTGGAGTTTTCCTTCTAGTATCTTCTGTAGGGCTGGATTGCTGTGTAGATATTGCTTAAATTTAGTTTTGTCATGGAATATTTTGTTTTCTCCATCTATGTTGATTGAAAGCTTTGCTGGGTATAGTAGTCTGCGTTGGCATCTGTGTTCCCTTAAAGACTGCATGACCTCTGCCCAGGCCCTTCTGGCTTTCATAGTTTATGATGAGAAGTCTGGTGTGATTCTGATTGGTCTACCTTCATATGTTACTTGACCTTTTTCCCTTGCTACCTTTAATATTTTTTTTGTTTGTTTTGTAGGTTTAGTGTTTTGACTCTGATGTGATGTGAAGTATTTCTTTTCTGGTCTAGTCTATTTCATGTTCTGTAGGCTTCTTGTATGTTTATGGACATTTCTTTCTTTAAGTTGGGAAAATTTTCTTAAAAATATGATTTTCTTAAAAATATTTTCCAGTCCTTGGAGCCTGGAGTCTTCTTTTTCATCTATTCCTATTATTCTTAGGTTTCATCTTTTCATGGCATCCTTGATTTCTTGTATGTTTTGTGTTTGGAACTTTTCTGATTTTACCTTTTCTTTGAGGGAGGAATCAGTTTCAGCCAGTGTATCTTCAGCACCTGAGATTCTCTCTTCCATCTCTTGTATTCTATTGGTGATGCTTACCTTTGTGGTTCCTGATCTTTTCTCTAAGTTCTCCAGTTCCAGGGTTTTCTCTGTTTGTGTTTTCTTCATAGATTCTAATTCTGTTTTTATGCTTTGCACCATTTCTTTCATCTGAGTGAATGTGGCTCCTATTTTTTTTGTTTGTTTCTTCTCTGTATGTCTCTAATTGTTCCTGTACGTAGGCAGTTATAGTCTTCTGTATTTCTTTGAGAGCTCTGTTCATTTCCTCTTTTTGTTCCTCTAATAACTGCATAAGCATAGCTTTAAAGTCATTTTCCTGTGTTTCCGCTGAATTAAAATATCCATTGATTTTGGGGGTTGCTGGTGGGTCCATGGTGTCCTGATTTTTGTTGGGTGAGTTCTTACGCGTACCTTTGGCCATTTGCTTATATTAGATTTTCACTATTTTTTCCTTGAGTCTGAACTTCAGAATGGAACTGTCTTTCTCTGGTCTCTGGAGTATTCTTCAGGAAGATCAGGGAGGTCCAGTGGTTTGAGAGTGTGTGTTGCTGCTTAAGTTGTTGTACCTAAAGGAGGAAAACTGCTGGCGCAGATTTGTTATTGTGGGGGAGTACACCCCAGTGTGTGTGTGCGTGCGTGCGTGCGTGTGCTTGTGTCTTGAAGGGGGATGCTAGAGAGTGTGGGTGCTTGGGATATGGAGGTTGGGAGCAAGCGCAGGAGGGGATGTGGATGCTGGTGCTGTTAGCAAGTGCAGATTTCGGGCACAAAGCACATGCACAGGTTTCCTGAATACCCAGTGGTCTCCAGTCTGTGGAGGGATCTGCAGGCTGGACTCTGAGGTCTGTGGCTGACCCTGTGGGCGGGACAAGTACTCTGTTGTGGGCTCTGTGTGTCCAGCCCTGTGCTCGGTGAGCACAGCAGGCTCTGCTCTCTGAGTTGGGAAGTGCTATTGTTTCCTCTGCTGCTTCTCCCTCAGGCAAGGCTGGTGATTGGAGGTCGTGGGGGAAATGCGGGGGTGGGGGGGGGTTGAGTGTTCTCAGTCTCAAATATCAAGGAGGGAGATCTGTGCTTGGAGCAGGCAGCACTGTGTGCAGGCAAGCTGTGTGCACTTCGGGTGCCTTGTCTGCTTCAGCTGCTAGTTGCTCCAATAACTCCGTAATCCGCTACAGCTTCCCTGTTGGTTGCTGTACCTCTGCCGGGTTGGCTACCTCCGCTGCTGCTTCCACCCCTTATGGGAAAGTGCCCGGGAATCAACTCCCAAGGAGAAGTCCACAGAGATGTCCGCGGTTGACCTGTGTCCTATTGAACTCAGTTCAGGTTTGTCCCCCTTCTCCCCACACTCCTCGTACAGTTGCTTTGGGTTCCACAGCCCCTCGACTCACCAATTTGGAGTTTCAGCTCCTCTGAGTACTGTGCATGCTGGTTGCCACCATCTTGGATCCCCAAAGTGGAATCTTAGAGTCATTTTGATCTGCATTTCTCTGATGGCTAAGGACAGTGATCATTTCTTTAAGTGCTTTTCAGCCCTTTGGTATTCTTCTGTTGTGAATTCTCTGTTTAGCTCTGTACCCCATTTTTAATTAGATTATTTGATATGCTGGTGTTTAATTTCTTAAATTCTTCATGTATTATAGGTATCTGCCCTTTGTCTGATGCAGGGTTGGTGAAGATCTTTTCTCAATCTGTCAGCTCCAGTTTTGTTCTATTGACAGTGTCCTTTGACTTACAGAAGCTTCTCAGTTTCATGAGAGTCCTTTTATTAATTGTTGATCTCAGAGCCTGTGCTGTTGGTGTTCTGTTTAGGAAGTTGTCTCCTAGGCCAATGAGTTCCAGACTTTCAGTGCAGTTCCCATTGAAATTTTAATGCAGTTCTTTACAGACCTAAAAAGAACAGTGTCTGTCTTTGTTGCAGAGGTGTGTTTCTTGAATGCAGCAGAATATTGGATCCTGTTTCATCCACCATTATGTTAGTCTGTGTTTTTTATTAGAGAGTTGAGTCCACTGATGTTGATAGATATTAGTAATGAAAGAATATTAGCATCTTCAACAAATGGTGCTGGTCCAACTGGATGTCTACATGCAGAAAAATGAAAATAGACCCATATTTATCACCCTGCACAAAACTAAAGTCCAAGTGGATCAAAGACCTCAACATAAAGCCAGATACTCTAAAGCTGTTAGAAGAAAAAGTGGGGAACAGCCTAGAACTCATTGGCACAGGAGACAACTTGCTGAACAGAACACCGACACCACAGGCTCTAAGAGCAACAATTAATAAATGGGACCTCATGAAACTGAAAAGCTTCTGTAAAGCAAAGACACTTTTGTCAGAACAAAATGACAGCCTACAGACTGGGAAAGGATCTTTACCAACCCTTTATCTGACAGAGGGCTGTTATCCAGTATATATAAAGAACTAAAGAAGTTAAAAAGCAATAAATCAAGTAATCCAATTAAAAAATGGGGTACTGAGCTAAACAGAGAATTCTCTGTAGAGGAATATAGATAGAATGAAACACTTAAAGAGATGCTCAACATCCTTAGCCATCAAGGAGATGCAAATCAAAATGACCCTGAGATATCACCTTACACCCATCAGAATGGCTAAGATGAATAACTCAAGTGACAAAACATGCTGGAGAGGTTGTGGAGAAAGGGAAACCCTCCTCCATTGCTGGTGGGAATGTAAACTGGTACAACCACTTTGGAAGTCAGTCTGGCACTTTCTCAGACAATTAGGAATTGTGCTTCCTCGAGATCCAGCTATATCACTCCTAGGCATATACCCAAAAGAGGCTCAAGTACCCAACAAGGACATTTGCTCAACCATGTTTGAAGCAGCCTTATTTGTGATAGCCAGAACCTGGAAACAACCAAGATGTCCCTCAACGGAGGAATGGATACAGAAGTTGTGGTATTTTTACACAATGGAATACTCCTCAGCAATCAAAAATGAGTAAATCATGAAATTTGCAGGCAAATGGTGGGATCTAGAAAAGATCATTCTGAGTGAGGTATCCCAGAAGGAGAAAGACACACATTGTATATACTCACTCATATAGTCCTATAAGATATGATAGGCATGGTGAAATCTATACACCTAAAGAAGAAAAACAAGAAAGAGGACCCAGGGTAAGATGATCAATCCTCACTTAGAAAGACAAATGGGAGGTGCATTGGATATAGGAGAAAACAAGTAACAGGACAGGAGCCTACCACAGAGGGCCCCTGAGAGACTCTACCTAGCAGTGTATCAAAGCAGATACTAAGACTCATAACCAAACCTTCGACAGAGTGCAGGGAATCATATGAAAGAAGGGGGAGTTTGTATGACTTGGAAAGGATAGGAGCTCCACAAGGACCAAATATATCTGGCTCAGGGGTCTTTTCTGAGACTGACACTCCACCAAGGACCATGTATGGATATAACCTAGAACCTCTGCCCGGATGAAGCCCGTGGTAGCTCAGTAACCAACTGGTTTCCCATAGTAAGGGGAACAGGGACTATTTCTGACAGGAACTCAATGGCAGGCTCTTTGACCTCCCCACCCCCCAAGGGAGGAACAGTCCTTCGAGGCCACAGAGGAGGACTGTGCAGCCAGTCCTGAAGATACCTGATAAAACAGGATCAGATGAAAGGGAGGAGGTACACCCCAACCAGTGGACTTGGAAAAGAGCAAGGAGGAGATGAGGGATGGAGGGAGGGTTTGGGAGGGAATGGGATACAGCTGGGATACAGAGTTAATAAAATATAACTAATAATAATAATAATAATAATAAATATGTATATTTAAAAAAGAAACAAGAAATTTTTAAGTTTGGGGACAGGTGCACCAATTTAGGATGTAACCAACAAAGCCCAGTTTATAATTTTTTTTGAAATTTAGTTATTGATAAAGTGAATCAGCAGACCCTTCCCAGAAAGAGCTAAGTTTCTTGCAGCCAGAGAGCTTTGAATTTCAGTTGCTATTAATCTAGTTTATCAGGAAGAGGACACTTTCTATTGTACGTAACTTAGTATTCCATCCTTTGGCTTTTCCACCACTTTCTCCTTGAACTTTCTTAAGAAGGCATGGAGAAGAACCATCACCATTAAACCAGATCCATGACTATGATGAACAAAACAGAGCCAAAGGGGATCCAAACACCCTCTGCCATGGCATTTTTAATTTAGATGCAGATCCAGGCCGAGCTCTGTCTAGAGGTCTATCTGCATCCCAGTTCCTTTCTCTTCAGCCATGGCCACTGTTGTTCTGTGAGAGCTGAGCCAGCCACAGCAGCCATGCTTTCGATTCCTGGCAATAGATGGTAGCTGTTATGTTGTGCAGGCAGTTCAACTGGCCTTCCCTTAGGGACCTTCGGGGTCCTGACAACGTCCTATGTTAGTGCCTATGATATCATCTGGGCCAGGAACCTTGTGACCCATCAGCCAATCCCCTTTCCTCTTGCCCTCTTGCTTTCTTGCTTTCTCCCCTCTCTTTGTCGGGGTGCCTCCTACCCCCACTATGTCTCTCTTTCTCTCCTTCTCTCTCCCTCTCCATTTCGATCTCCATCCAATAAACCTCATTAGATTTAAGACTGGTTGTGTGCATGACATTTTTACATGAATACTAACATTTGGTTCTGAACCCAGGAATTAGGATTTTAAATTTCCAACTTCACTTGTGGCTAGACACAACTCCTGGCAAGCCACCATGTTAATTTTGGGATAAAGAGGGTGGAGCCATGGCTTCACTGCCATCTCCACTAAGGGCAAGCACATGGTTTCACCACCATCTTAACTTAGGGCAATTGAGGGCAGTCACATGATTGGCAGCCATCTTGGTTATTAAAAAACACTGTGATTTCCCCCGCTGCAGCTGCTTTTACTACCTTGTTTCTGTCTCTCTGTTTTCAGAGCTGCAAAACTATAGTTTCTTGTAGACCTTAAAAGGCCACTGAGCCCCTCCCTATCTCCACTCCAAAGCTGCCTATCTACTGAGAGACCAAAAGATTAAAAATGGCTATTTTAACGTTTAAGGCCTGAACTAGCTAAGTGAGACATTTCCAGTAATGCTCTGCCTGCTTTTTCTGCCCACTAGGGATAAAGTTGCTAGGAAACTGGCCCATCCCCCTAGGGAGGGGCACCAGATCATTAATGATTTGGAGATCTTCCTATAGCCAATCATTTTAAAATAAAACATTTTGCATTTCACCCAAAAGATGCTTGCCAGGCAGGAATTGCCCCTGCTTTGGGCATGCTGGGAGGGACCAGAATCTGTAAATCACCCAACTAAACTAAGCACTAGGCTCTCGGCTCTCAGGGCTTTGGCAGTGGGGGGTTTGAGCCCAAGCTGCAGCTTGTAACTTGTAATAAAAAACCTCATGTATTTACAGCGGAGTCTATTTATTCCTAGTCTTTTGGGGTTCGTGAACTGGGCACAACACTACCCCTATCCTTTCCCTCAGATGAGATTCCCTCTAAAAGAACTCAGCCTTAGTGCTGATAAAGCCCTCGTACCAGGCACTGAGGTTCGTGGGCTTAGCCAGGCTAATCCATTGACCTGACTTGCTATTTGGTTGAGGAATCACTAGCCACATGGTCCAGTTCCATTTCCCCTTTCTCATTCACAGGAATGGCTTCTTCATATTCTCTCCCCTTTGGGAAACCTCTAGCTGCTACACCTATATTTGCCCTACGCAAATGTCTAATACCCAGTAACACTAAGAGCAATCAGGGAAGTAAAAAGCGATTCCCTATTTCTCTTTTCTCAAAATCCTGCCTCTTTCTCTCTGCCTGCCCTCCCACTAAATGAAAGTACTCTCTGGTTTCTTTTTATACTACCAAAAAA
>REGO01000125.1:849066-894995 GCA_010120015.1 Rhombomys opimus
GAGCCCCTCTGTGCAGCACAGCTCTTGGACCCAGTGCTCACCCTGGTGGCACACTGGAATCTCCTGGGGAGTTTATAAAGCCGCTTCCATGGAAATATTAATGATGTACTCTGGGAATCTATGTAGCAGTAGGAGCCCAGGATCAAAAACCCCTGCTCTGAAGACAGGAGAAATGTCATCACAGGTTTTTTATGAGCCCAGGCCTGTGGCACAGACACCTGGGAACTTCTTAGAGAGCTAGTGTATTCCTTCAGGCCCACTGAGGGAGTTCACAGCTCCCTGTGTTTGGTCGCCCTGCCTCTGCTGGCCTGGGGCCAGGATAATAAGTTTAATAAGCACTAGGAAGTCCCAGTACCTAGGAGCCAGGATGAGGAATCTTCTGGGCCTCGGTAGTACAGGACGCAACCTGAATTCATGTGATCCTTGAGGCCTGTGTTCATGGGGTTCTTTGCTCCCGGGCCATGCCCTATCACAGGATGAATTCTGAATTCAAGATATTGAAAATGCAACATCAGAACGTGATGTCAGACCTGCGGACATTGCCCAAGGAGTTAAGTGAGGCCTTTCTGAGGTGCAAGAAGCTGTCTGAGGAGAACAAATCCTGCCGGTGAGTGACTGACTTGGCTGGGACCACAGCGTTTGGCAGGGACTGCTTCTGCCCTTCTTACCTTTAAACCAAACTGAGGGCTCTGGTTCTAGCTTGTCTGCCTCTTAGCAAGCAGCCTGACTTGGGGCTCATGGACTTGTACATCTTGGACTCAGTTTTGCTCTGTGTGCAGAGACTATGAGCCCCTCTGAGCACTGTCCTGCCATCCTCAGGAGCCTCTAGATAGAAAAGAGGTTTACTTCAGGAGGGGGTTGTCAGACAGACCAGGCCCACTGGGGCTTTGGCAGGGCATTTCCAGAGCTGGTTTCAGTGGGATAGACTATTCCTTATGGGTCACCTGTCCTCCCTTGGAGGGTATTTGCCCTCAGTCTGATATGTTTTCCCAATACCATGGACTGATTAGCACAGTTGGGGGTCAATTCGTGTTCTGGGAGGTAGATGGGTCCCTTTGGTGTCAGGGTTCTCAAAAGAACTTTGAGTCTCTCAGGAATTTGGCTGTTCTCTGGATTTGGCCTGCCTCTAGGTGATGCTGGCATAGTTACTGTGAGCTCCAGCATGGGGCTTGCTGGAGACCAGGGCCCTTGCAGGGATGATGGAACTTGGTTGTGGGAGCAGATAAACTCTGGTTGGCATTCACCGTATTTTGTTTCTGGTTCAGCATCTGTCACAGCCGGCTCCTGAGTGAGTGGACTCAGCTGAAGCATGAACTGAGCACGCTGAGGAAGGAGAACAGAAGGCTGCTGAGGAAGCAGACTCTTCTGCAGCAGTGCTGTGAGGAGGGAAAGAGGCTCTGTGAGGAGGCCCGTGAGAAGATCAGTGGCCCCCGGGCCAAGCAGCAGCAGGTAGGTTGAAGCAGCAGGCTATGTGGGGCATCACCAAAAGAGTAGTGCAGAGCTTTGAGTGATGAGGTCAGGGGTCTGTAGATCTTTCACTTTGCAGGGGTCATGTAAGGTCAGGTAGGAAGCAACTTGCAAGGATTAGAGCCCAGTGCAAATACCAAATGAGTGGTTCTCATTGTTATCTTTTGGGGTGGGATGTGGCCTTTCTCCCTCTTGTTCCCTGTATCCCAAGGTGATCTCTTGACCCTGCCCAGATCTTGGGTCACAGTGACAGAAGCCTGAGTAGCAGCTGGTCAGCATTCTCTTCTCTGAGTGCTGCTGGAGAGTTCTCTCCTGGAGCTTAGAGTCTGTATGCAATTGGATGACCACAGATGTGGGAAAGGCTTTTGACAGGCTAGGACTTGGTGTGACATATTTGAGACTTCAAGAGAAAATGTTCTGCAACTACCTCACCATTAGCTGCCTAAGCAGTGTGCTCTGCTGGGCATTTTTAGTCCCAAAAGGATGGAGAGCTGTCGTGGGTCTCCCTTGAAACAACTGGATTATATGCTCCAAAATTCAACAGTTCATCCAGCACAATGTCCTTCATTGCTTTCTGCTCACTTACGATTTCTATGGTGCATGCATGCATGTGCGTGTGTGTGTACACACGTGTGTGGAGTATGCATGTCTGTGCAGATATGTACCTTGTTGGGTGCGTTGGAAGGCCAGATAATGATGTCCTGTATTGTCCTGTTCTCTCCATTATTGCCTTGAGCCCAGTTCTGTCACTGAACCTCAGTCAAACTTCCTGTTGGCTAAGCTGGATGGCCAGCACTCTTGGGACCTCTTGTCCCCTCTCAGGTGGAGATCCTTGTCTTGTTTAGTCTCATCTAGTTTCGACAAGGTTCAATTGCTCAGAGAGAGGAAGGACATGGTGGCTTTCTCTTCATTCTTACACATTTTTATTGTTTCGTATTGAACATTTTTAAAATAAGAAAAATCAAACAATACGGCCATTTTAAAAATACAATGTAACTTCTCTACATTCCCTGCACAGAGTTCACCTCCTGGGAATTTTGGTTTTTCTCATTGGCATCATCACAGCATGACATCCCTCGGTGCATCCTTTGCGGACATTTTGTTGCTGACTGTATCATGTGCATGGCTGTGTCTCAGGACAAATTCCTCCTCCTAGCTGTACAGAATGTTGCATTTCAGGAAAGCCATGAAGTTTCCCTCTCAGCCTCATACTGACTGACTGGGGTGCTGTTCTCATACTGAATGAGCTGCCATCTGTCGAAAAGTCCCCGTGTAATGACCCCGGGTCACTGTCTTCCTCTGCTCCTACCAAAGTCTTCTTTGCAGGAGCCAGGGTAGGTTAACTAAGGAGACTTTGATGGGTCAACTTGGATCTAGCCGGAAGCTTTGCTTGGAGCCCTCCTTCCTGGATTTTGGTGTGGTGTGGCCCAGCTTGGCTGGACCAGTGCAGAGGTTGTAAGTTACTTGTAGGGTCAGTGAGTCTCAGGATGAAAAATGTCCTGGAAGAGGAAGTAAGTGCAAACATGGGCAGCAAAGCCTGGGTGAGTCTAAGAGCCTTGTACACGGCTGACAGGTCCCACTACCTCCTCGTGCAGCAGACAGGTGTTACAACACAATAGACCTCTCACTGGCGTGTGTGTGTGTGTGCGTGTGTGTGTGTGTGTGTGTGTTTGTGTGAATGAGCCAAGGTATGGGTGAGTGTATGTGTGCTCACGTTGCCTTTATGTGTAGGGAAGAGTGCTTGTGTAGGTGTTTGTATGTAGAGGGGTGCTTGTATGTACAAATGTGTGTGTGAACATGCATGGCTGTATTCATGTGTGTGTTTCTGCATATATGTATGTTCACTTGTTCATGGAACATCATAAGCGGTGATAGAGACCAACTTTAATGTCTGTAACGAGAAAGCACTGTGTCAGCTCACTTGTCTGCTTATGCACATGCTGGTCTTTCTGCTTGCCCACCTAGCTCGCTAGAACAAAGGACAGAAAAGCTGCCATAAACTCAGATCAGACACATTCAGGTGTTTGTAGAGGCAAAAGTGTCTATAAAAAAGTCCTTTGGAGAAAACCACGGGAATGGAGTCCTTGGAGGAGAGGAGGAGGCTGCTGTGGCAAATCGTGGTGCTTGAGAGTCAGGAAAGGCTGGCTAAGGGTCTGTGTGCTTTTTCTGCTCTTGGTGAATAGTGTCTGCTCACTGGTCAGTCAGGTGGCTCCATATGTCTTTCCTGCATCCTGTTTTGTTATCGTCATTGCCTGCAGCCATTTTCTTTCCGCCTTTGCCTAGCCTTGGCTCAGTACACCGAGGCCTTGGACTTCAGCCTGGATTTTATTCTTTGAGAGATTCTGAATTGTGTGCGGTTGCATCTCAGTCTTGCAGAAGACTGATAGCCATGCTAAAGTATGAGAACTGGCTGTCTCAGTGCAGCCCCCTTAGGCTCGAGATGGTCTAAAGCACTCACCCTGTGCTGTGTCTGCAGCATCAGTAAATGCTTCTATTCAAATTCATTCAAATCAAATTCAAAATCAGCCTCAGGGAGGGTCGGGAGAAATGAGGACCCTCAGACATTGCTGGTGGTGTTCAATGGGATGGCCCTGTGAGAAGCACAATTTTTCAGAGAGTTGAACAGCAGTCCCAAGGCGACCCAGCAATTCCAGAACAAGTGTCTACAGAAAGACTAGGGGACATCGGGACATAGCAGCCTTCTTTGAACAGCCTGAAGCAGAAACATTATAGATGTCCATCAGCTGATGAGAAAAAAGTATGTGGTCCAGCTCTTCATGGACTGTTGTTCAGCATGAAATGATACTTGCAATCACTCAGCCTTGAATAAGCCAGCCTTCTGTTACTCAAAAAAAAAAACAAAAACAAAAACAAAAACAAAAACCCTGACACAGTCACCTTACAGGGAGGAGTTGTTTTGGCTCCTGGTTGTGGAGATCTTCTCGTTTCAATGCTCATTGTTTGGGGCCCTAAGTGAGGAAGGCTGTGACTAAGGGAGCTTCATTTGGAAAAGCTGCTCACCTTGGACAACTGGGAAAGAGTGAGCCAGAGCAACTGTCTGGTCCACCTTCATCCAGTTGTCCTGTGCTGGGGAACAAGCCAACACTGCACAGCCTTGGGAACTTGCAAAACAGGCTTGGCTAACAGGCCAAGGGCACAGGGTTCAAATGTCTATATATTAGGTTTACATGCAGGTACTTCATAGACTGAGCTGTCTAAATTCCCTGTCCACTATATTCATATACAATCCACAGAAGGATACATTTCTTCTCCATAGTATCCTGGTTGATCTACTATATTAACATTAACGGGAAACTGAACAGGCTACTGCAATACAGTATGTCTGTATGTGTACACACAAGTTGTGTGTGTTCAGAAGTGTGTGTGTCTGTACACACACATGCACCACTCCACTGAGAACACACTGTTCTAATGGACAGGAACAGGAAGGACTGGAGGAAAGACTGGAGGACACAATGAAGCAGAAAGAGCTGGTCACCCAGCAAAGGGACATGGCAGAAAAGATCCAGCATCACTTCAGTGACTCTGAGATGAGGTAGGGGTCCAGGCTGGGAGGAGGGTGGAGCCAAGAGGATTCCCTGTTCCTACATCTCTGACTGTTTAGGGTTTCTGGACATCTGCATGACTCTCAGCCAGGGAAAAATCTCCTCAGAGGATTGTGCTGGTCCACTCACCGAGATTCTCTCCAGGAAACAATGTTTGGTCCTGGGAATTGTACACCTCTTCCTCCCTTTTGCGCTCTCCCATGTGACCTGAGTAACTTGTCCCTTAGTTCTCCCCGCAAACCCTCCTATGGTAGTCCCAAACCAGCAGGGGAGCATTGCTGTGGAAGACAGAGAATCCTCTGCCACTTTATGCTCCTTCAGGAACATCACCTTTAGAGGTCAGTTCCTACCCTTGGGCAGATTTGCATGCAGCACACTCCTGCGGATGATACAGGCTCTCTGCAGTGTGCATTGGTTTCCCGTGAGATTGTTTCTCTGGTTATAAACAGGCTTAGGGGATGACAAGTTAACACAGGCATGTTTCTGTGCTGTAAAAAAGAAATCACAGCCTTCCCTCAGTGCTGTGCAGGCTCCCCAGAGGCCTGCCTATAGTTTACCAGTTTGCTCACATCTCTCCTGAACTGTGACTCAGACATTGCCACACTGCTTTTTTTCAAAAGAATGATTCTGGAGTATTGGAGAAATGTGCTGGGTTTTTCTTTTTTCTAGTCCAGCACAGTGTGTTGTCCTTGGTTCAGCTTCCAGCAGTTTTAAAAAGCTCAGAAACACTCCAGGCCCAAGAACTCTCTGACCCTTCTCTCTTGGGGAGTCAGGGAATGGCCTCAGCTGAGAAATCATGCTAGATTGTCCAGGTGAATAGAACTCATGTGAGCTCAACAGCTGACCTGGCAGACACTCACCAGGCTTGTTGGTCCTTCCTCCCCTAGGACTCAAAAACTCCAGTGTGAGCAGGAACATGCCACAGCCCAGGATGAGAATGCCCTGTAGACAGAGCTGCTGGAGCAGGGTCACTGAGTGTACCAGGCAAGTGAGCCAGCATTCCATGCCATCCCCAGCAACTGTGGCAATCCTGGGGTGGGTTTTCTTCCTTGACTCTGGTTTCCTGTGTGTAAATAGGCCCTGATGTTGTCTAGCCTCTGGCCCAGCGAGGGTGCTTCTGGGTCTGACTGATTGCCTTTCTTCACTGACAGCACACTTGAGAGAACTGAGGAGGGCAAACAAAGCCACAGACAACATGAGCACAACGTTCTGCACTAGGATCAAGACCTCCTCAGAAAAACACACACTGTGAACTGTGAACTCACCTGGGAGGCCAGTACCACCCAACCTGCAGGTGATGCAGCCCTAATCTGATCCACAGGTCTGTTGGCTTCCTACTCCAGGAGAAAACATCAAAAATAAGATACAGAAAATGAGATACAGAAAACCTGAGACTATTCAGGACCCTGACACCCACCAGGAAGTGGCCCCAGTAAGGGGCAAAACAACATGTTACTCTGTCAGGGGCTTTGGAGAGCTGAGTCATCTGCCCTCCGTATGTGTGGGAAATATGTCACGGAAGACTATGTCAATGCCACACAGTTATCCAGACAGACCAACCAAAAGCATCCTCGTCTTTCTCCACAGTTTTGAAGCTGCACATGTCACACACATCTGATGCTTAGGTTAATGCTCTACAGAGATGACAACTGTCCCTCAACCCTGTGTTAGTCAGTTGCCCTTTCATGGGGAAAACGACTGGGTTTTCTTCAGTTTCACAGCCTGGGCTGAAAAGACTCGTCCTGAGAGTGGATTTATAGAGGACGTCTGAGACATCTTTGACATTCTTCGGGTATGCAGAGGCTCACAGGCATATGTTGGCTGAAAGAATCACACAGTGACTAACACATTACAGGATCAGCCTGCTGTAGACTTTCTTCTTTTTCACAGTTCAAAGGCTCTGCATCATAGGCTGTGTGTATGACGCCATCAGTGGGTGATAATATACCGAGAAGCATCTCTTAGGGCCACAAAGAGTGCTCTAGGAACTACCACACAATGTTAACCCAGTAGGAACTAACAGTCATTTGGCTGGGAAACCAGATAATGTGATGCTAAAGAGCTATGTTCAGTGTTGCTGGATAATGTGAAATCAAATAAAAAGCATGCATATAGAACATACCATTCCAAAATTATCCAGAGGTAGTATGGCAACCTACAGGTAGCACAAAGAATTTGACTCCAAGCCACAGAGATTCTGATCAGATCCAGCTCTGTATAAAAGTAAGCTACATGGGAATCACTTGTGTATCATGTGACAGTACAACAACTAGGCAGTAACAGCAGATATGACCTTCAGGGAACATGGCCTGAGCTGCTACCAGTGATGTGCCTGTAGCTGATGAGGTTTGGGCATGACCCTCAGATGGCCCAAAACATCAAGACCAAAGACAAATCTGAGTTTTCAGAACAATCAACACCTGATGAATTTTGGAGAGAAAAAATGAGAGCTTCTCAATTTATTTACCATGCAGCCCTGAATCCCAATGGAAAGAATAATGCTGGATATTATGTAATCTGTACCCCAGAGGTGACTGAAAATGCTGTAATTTGGGGGTGATTAGGCATGCTAAGGAACTATTTAAAAGATACATATTCCTAACACATAGAACATGAGTTAACTTTGGCTCATTTAGACACCCACAAATATCTTATAAATCCATGACTTGCTCTCTGCAGCATGTACCATGCAAGATTTTTCCAGGATGTGAAGAGCATCCTCCACAAGCAAGTTCTACCCAATATGTCAGAGAAAATTCAGGATTCCCATTCCTGTCTTGATAAGGCAGACAGTGAAGATGAATGCTTACGTTTCAAAGTTTAAGAGGAATGACCTGAAAACAGTAACAAGTGAATCCCCCTGTAACAAAGCATTTCAGAGATGTCTACTGGCTCAGTTTGACCCTGGGTGGCTGCAGTTGCTCAGGTCTCAAGGCTGTGGGATTGGACCAGGTCATTATTGACCATAACTGTGTAGGAACAATAAGATCTGTGATAATTCTTCAAGCTAAGAAACTAAAAAGCTTTGCTTTCAGCAGCTTAATGTGAAAAGCACAGACCTGTGAATGGATAAAGCTTTAAGTGCATAAGGCTGAGCACTTCAGAGCCAAGGAAGAAACACTATATGCAGACAAGCACTTCTGTATGGAGGATGTGTTAGTATATGGAGAAATGTATGGGCTTCGGGGAAAAAACTTCAGGAAGACTCTGGCTGCTAGAAACTATATGCAACAAAATGGTTGGAACACATCAACAGATGGACTTTGAAACACTTGAGCAGAGTAAGTGCTGTGGCCCAGGTAGACAAGGGAAGTGGGTTTTTCCACACAGAGATTGGGATTCTTTGTTGCTGAATATGCAAGAATCCTGGGAGGGCTTCAGAGAAGCTCTGAGGCACATCAAGAGTTGCTGAGCATCCAAGAGTGTCTAAAGGTACAAAAGAGTGCTTGTCCTGACAGGTCATCTAGAGTACATTAACAGAGATCAGTCAGGAAAATCTGAAAGACTTTGAGTCTGTCGCATGTCTTATCCTTAGCCTTGGGAGGGCTTGACCTAGAAAGCCCCAAAAGAGGCCTGGCCACACTCCTCTTGAAAAGGTTATTATAATCATCGACTGCCTTTCCGCCATATTGCCAAGGCCAACCACAGACTGTGGGTTTGTGCTGCTAAATCTGAAGCAAGAGAAGGCTGCTCAGATTAAATTTTTTGTTTGGTTTTTTGGTTTGAGTTTTGGTTACTTTGGGGTTTTTGGTTTTCTTTGTTTTTCTTTAAGGTTTTGATAATTCTTTGTTCTTATTGATTTGTTATTTTGCTGAGGCTATAGAGTGCATATAGTGACTATCCCTTTGCGCCCCCGTTGAGTAAAACAAATTATTTTATGAATAAAAAACTAATCTGCAACTCTTAACTCGTAAGACCCTTCTTTAGTGAGGTATGCTGTCACAGACTGTAACCCAGAAGGAAAGGATGGATGTCTTCAAGTCCCAGGTTGCTTCCCAGCCAGGGATCTTAGGACTACAAAAGGGAGGTGACGTGGATGGTGTCACCTCCTCTGTGGATACTCACCTCATGATGGAAAACCTATCTAGACTATAACCTTAAGGCCATATATTTAGATACCATTAAATGTGGCACTCCGTATGCACATGTCCATACAATGGTCATGCAGACCAAATTAATGACAAACAGAACTGTACTGCTGCAAACCCTAGAAAATGAAAATATTCGGGACAGGTGTAAGAGAAATGAGGAAAGTCAGAGAGCTCTCTGCCTCTGGTGATATATACAGCATTAGTGATATACACAGTGCAGAGATAATGACCTCCTAGATGTGTTGGAACATATTTTTTTGTTTTGTTTATTCTTTCTTTGTATTTGAACTTTATTTCATTCATTTATGTGTGTGGGTGTTTGGCCTGCTGAGTGTCTGCAAAGCCTCACATGCATGCAATCCTCACATCAGCCAGAAGAGGGCATCAGATTACACCTGGAACCAGAGTTACAGAGGAATGTTAACCTCTGGGTCCTCTAAGGGAGCAACAAACCCTGTTAATGGGCAAGCCATCTCTCCTGTCCCTGCACTTGACTTTTGTCCTTCCAGCTGTTTGTGTTGTTGGAGGAGATTACCCACAACAAAAGAGAAAAGTATGCGGAGATCTGTAGGGACAGATCCATAAAGGGTGCGTGCTCTTTGTTTTAGGCTGACAGGCATCCCTGCAGGGTATTTGTGAGTTCAGGATCCGACTCCAGCATCCGGGTTGGAGCAGGTCTGTCACCTCTCATCTACAATGACAATGCAGTTGAGGCCCACCTGATCAAATGCAGAATTGAGAAGACACTCCTGGAGTTGGAAGGAGGTGGGGAGAGGGAAGGATTTCCTTTAGATGTCCCAGGCAAGAAGTGTTAGGAGGAATCTTCAGACTAGCCCTTGTGGGTGGAGCCTGCAGCAGAGGCCATGTCTGGGGGAAAGCATGTCTGTGCAAAGCTAAGAAGGGAGAGGGATGGTTCATATGCTGCTCTTTTACCACAGCAAATCCCAGAGTGTACTGAGGAAGTGTTTCTTCCAGATGAGTAATTTATTCTTGTGAAGCTCCCCTAGAAAGAATCTGACTTCTGAGACTTACCTGAGTCAGAAGAAAATAATCCCGTGGGTCCCCAGACTCACGCTGTCACACAAAGGGTAAAAGGATCTACTCTTTATGAACAAAGGGTACACACACAGGCACACACACACACACACACACACACACACACACAGGCACACACAGAGGGGAGGCACTAATATAGATGCATCATTCAGTTCCATGGCTGGTGTGTTCATCTGAGCAGCCAGCTCAGCAGATAATGGTACTTGTTGCTAGGCCTACAAACCTGATTTTCGTCCCTAGGACTCACATGGATGAGAGAACAAACTTCCCAGAAATTGTCCTCTCTTCTTCATGTGGCTGGGGTGCCAGATCTTTGTCCAGAGAAGCTAAGACATCCGGTTTTCCACTCCTCATTTGCTCTAGAATGTCTCCATTTGATGTTCTAATGTAATTATATTACTGTGTGTCCTTTTGAAAGGTTTGGGACTTTTCTTATTTTACTTTTGTTGTCCAGAAGTTATAGAAAACAAGAAAGCCATCATCAAGGCATCACCTGAAAACCAGGTTAAGGGGAGGTGGCCAATGGAGTGTGTAACTGAGCTGAGTCTGTTATGAGAGGCCCACTGCTCAGCAAGGTCTTTTCTCCATGCCTGGTGTAGTCAGGGTTCAATGGAGTTTGTAACTGAGCTGAGTCTGTTATGAGAGGCCCACTGCTCAGCAAGGTCTTTTCTCCATGCCTGGTGTAGTCAGGGTTCTCTAGTATGCTCTAGTGTAACAACTTATAAAATGAATCTTCCCATATATAGGAAGGACATTTATTAGAATGACTTACAGACTGTGGTGCAGCTAATCCAACAATGGCTGCCTATGAATTGATAGTCTAATAAAGGAGTACTCAGTCCACAAGGCTGGGTGTCTCAGCTTGTCCTCAGTATATGCTGGAATCCTGAAAAAGTAGGCTCTGATGCCAGTGAAGAAATGGACTTGCTAGCAAGGTGAGAGCAAGCAAAGAGAAAATGCCTCCGTCTTCCATGTCCTTATCTAGGCTTTCAGGAGAAGAAGTGGCCTAGATTAGAGGTGGGGTTTCACAGCTCAAAATACCTGGATTGAAGGCCTTTATTCCTACCTCCAACATCTAGATTAGACATAGGTCTTCCCACTTCAAATTGGAGCCAAATTCCCTCCTAGGTGTGCCCCTCCATTTCTGGGTTTTAGTTAATTCCAGATGTAGTCAAGTTGACAATAAGAGCTATGCTAAGTCCATTCCATGTCAACTTGACATACAATCGTATTCCCTTATGTCACTACTAATCTCCAAATGAAAACTATTACCATGTAATAATTACACCTAACATGATTTATCTATCCTTTGTCCAGCCATAATCACTTTATAATCAAATTGATAATGAAAAATTGCCCTCACACCTGGCTGACCTTTTTTTATTATCTACCTCTGATTGTCTAGAAGTGAGCTGTGATGAAATTCAAGCAGTCCTTGACCTAGTGAAGCCTCCCTCTAGCTCAGCACCTTCTTTAGTAGGATGAGGTGGCCCGGAAGATGCACAGTGGACCAGGTCACCTGAAATGCCTCATGCTGTCATCACACTGTTCTGAACACACAGGGCTAGACTCCTAGGTCAGACCCACACCAGCTGCACAACAGAAGGGACCTGAAGATGTGGGCCTCTCACCAGGCTGTCAAAATACACTTTTGGAAGAGCAAAAGCCCCTTACTGTAGATAATAAACAGTGGTGAGGTGGGCAGAGACTAAGCATACACTGACTGATGCTTCTTGAGTTATATCCAAGGTTTTCCCATTACTTGCAGCTCTGTGGATCTGGGGTCCATGCTGCTTAAGAGAGCAGTGATAATGTCTGTCTTCTTGGAGACTGTTTTCTTGAAACAATGTGCCCTTTGTGCTGAATGTGTCGATGGGGTTGTCCCAGGGTCCGGAAGAAATGGCCAAGGCCAGAACATCCCTGAGGGCCTGTTCTCCTTCCCTCCATGGCCTGCATGGGTCACTCTTGTTTTCATTGTTCCCGGACAATAATGTGACAAGAAGGAAAGATCTGATTTCTCTTGTTCTGTGCACCCCAGGTTCACTTCTGTAATGGCCCAGGTGCTCTAATTCTCTCAATAACTGAAAGACACAAGTCTAACCTGGTGTGGAAGCACATGCCTTTTATGCAGGCAGATCTCTATGAGATCAATGCCACCCTGGTCTACAAAGCAAGATCTTGGATATTAAGGCCACATAGTGAAACCCTGTCTCAAAAAAGACAAGAGGAAAAAAAAAAACTAACCTAAAACATAACCTATACTGTTGAACATAGAAATGAGTTTTGCTCTAAAGAAATAGACATGGTAAAAGAAAAACAAAACAAGAAGATATCAACATATTCAAGCAATATTTTCTAGAATACTTAAATAATTCAGATTTTCCTCAGTCGATTTCCCTTCAAGTTCAGTGTGGCCAATGGTGCTTGGAGCAGCTATGAGCTATGGTTTTCTTCCGTGCGTGCTGACACAGTCTCCTTCTGTAGCCAGCCCAGCTCTTCAAGTCCCAGCATTTAGCTATGCATTTTGCCGGTTCTATATAGGAAGTTCTAGATCCCCCAGTGTTTCTTATAATGGCTTATGTTTGTAATATTAAATTTAGGATGTTGAATTATAAAAAGTCTTTGGGAGCTGGGTATGGCATTCAAATTCAGTCCCAGTTCTCAGGAGACCCAGAGCTTGAGACTGGCCTACATACACTGTATAATAAGATTCTTTCTTCTCAAGAAACAAACAAAAATAATGGGAGAAGGAAAGAAAGAAAAAGAGGACAAGGAGGTGAAAGGAGACAGTGATAGAGGGGAGAGAAAAGAGAGACACAGGACAAAGACAGGAAAGGAGAAGCAGGACAGCAAGAAAAGAGGAGAGTAGAGTGCAGAGACAAGATCAGGACTAAGAAAAAAGATGAGAGACAGAAAAAGGAAAGGAGAGAAGAGGGAAGAAAGGAGAGAGGGAGAAGAGAGAAAAAAGAGGAAGGAGAGAAACCCTTGCACCTTCTGAAAATGTAAGCAAACACAAAACTTTATTTTTAAAGTTCATTTCATTTTATGTGAATTGGAGTTTTTCTTGCCCTCTAATGTGCATGAGTATTCATGCCTGTGTGTGTGTGTCTGTGTTTGGGTGTAAAACCTGTTTGACTGGTGCCTTCAGAGCCTACACAATGGCAATAGATCCTCTAGGAAAGAAGTTACAGATAGTTGTGAGCTGCCCTGTGAGTGATGCGCAATTAACTCAGGTCCTCTGGAAAAGAAATTAGTGCTCAAAACCAAAATGAAATATTGAACACACACACAAGTGCGTGTGCGTGCACACACATGAATACTGAATAGAATTATTCTTTTTTTTTTTCAATGACAAAATAACCTTGAATCATTTGCACCAATCAGTGGAATTTATATTAGAGCTTCAACTCAAGTGTAATACAGGGGAGTGAATATAGTCTCAAAATCAAATGTGGCCTTCAGCCCAGTGCCACTGTGGCGATAACACAGCAATCTTTAGTCTATGTTCAAGATAGCATACTATCATGACATAGAAAAATTAGAGGTTGTGTCGGGTTCCATGTTGCTGGTTCCTTGGGGATTTAACTTTAAAAGGCAAGCATTTACTGAACCATGGACATTTATCTGTGCTATAAAATGTTTTTCTTTCTCCATGTCCCTCCAGCAGCCATGTAATTAACAATCATGTTTGTATCACACACCAAGTTGCTCAATAAACTCATGCAAAAGTTTCTGAGGAAAAAAAAAAAGAAATTAGTGCTCTTAACCATTGAGCTATCTCCACTGGCCTCAAAGGACACACACACACACACACACACACACAAGTACACTTTCTCTTCCCTTCTTCCTTTTGACACAGAGTCTCCCTTTGTAGCCTGGGCTAGCCTAGACTCTATTCTCTTACCCTAGTCTCCTGAGTGCTAAGATTGCAGGAAAATGCTATCAGGCCCAGCCTGTTCCCTCTTCTTGTGAGCAAGTATATTGCTCTGTTGCATGGAGTTGAGGCAGATCACCTGGGAACTGAGGACAGTGGAAGAAGACCAAGGGAGCCTGCACTGTGGACACTGGAGTAGCCAGGGAGCTGTCTTCAAGACTGCACTCATGCAGGGAAGGAACCCCTTGGATATTTCCTTATCTCTGCCACTCTAAGCAATTTAGCAGTTGTGGTAACTGCCAAACTTTGAACTTACTCCCCTCTGTGTGGCCTTGCTTCCCTTTTCTCCTTCCACATCCCTTAAAATCACCCAGATGAAGACCTTTTAGAGCAGTTTGTACCTCACAATGATCTCAGCTCAGTTACAAATTCCAGATGCCCACATTCAATTAACCAGGTGTCAGGTGATACTTTGATGGTGGCTTTCTTGGTTTCTATAGTTTCTGGCAACAAAAGTAAAATAACAAATGTGCCAAATTCCTCAAATGGAACTCACACTAATGTATTTACATGATAACATTAGGTGAAGAGATTCTAGCATGAGTGAGGAATGGAAGAACAGATGTCTTGTCTTCTGTGGGCCTAGATGTGTCAGCCCCACGAACATGAAGCTCAAGGACAAACTGTGGCAGGCTTGTTCTTTCCTACAATCATGTTGGTCCCAGGGAAGGAACTCATCTCTTCATGCCTGGCAGCATTTCCCTCACCTGTTCAGTCATCTTGCCAGTCGATCACAGCAACCACAGAATTTAATAAACTTTTTATCTATACGTAGGTTCTGTGTATATGTGTCCTTTATTCATAAAGAGTACATTATTTTACCCTTGGTTTGGTAGCATGAGCCAGGAACCCACAGGATTACTTTCTTCACATATAAACTCTCTGACTCAATGTCAGTCTCAGAAGTCAGATCATTGCAGGGGAGCATCACAAGAATAAGTCACACATCTATAAAAACACTTTCTAATACACTGGGATGTGCTGTGGTAAAAGAGCATCATCAATCATCGCTCTTTCCTCCTGGCCTTGCACAGACATGCGCTCCTCAAAGGACACACACATACACACACACACACACACACACACACACACACAATTACTCTTTCTCTTCCCCTTCTTCCTGTTGACACAGAGTCTCCCTTTGTAGCCTGAGCTAGCCTAGACGCTATCTTCTTACCCTAGTCTCCTGAGTGTAAGATTGCAGGAATATGCTATCAGGCCCAGCCTGTTCCCTCTTCTTGTGAGCAAGTGTATTGCTCTGTTGCGTGGAGTTGAGGCAGATCACCTGGGAACTGAGGACAGTGGAAGAAGACCAAGGGAAAAGAAAGAGAGAGAGAAAGAAAGAAAAAAAAGAAAGAAAGAAAGAAAGAAGAAAGAAAGAAAGAAAGAGAAAGAAAGAAAAAGAAAGAAAAAGAAAGAAAGAAAGAAAGAAAGAAAGAAAGAAAGAAAGAAAGAAAGAAAGAAAGAAAGAAAGAAAAAGAAAAGGAAAAGCATGCCAAATGATGCATGGTCATGGTCTGTTGAAGCATCTATAATAAGCTATTTCCCAAAAAGTCTTGGAAAGTAATTATCTCTGTTGTGTGGTTATCACTGACGCTGTATCACAAGATGAAACAGGGAGATAGCTCAGGGTTTCCTGATTTCTTTTATACTCAATGAACGTTATTTCCCGAGAGGCTGTAGAGCAATGCAGTTATGTTTCCCAATAATGTGGTCCACTGACTACTTCATGAAAGTGTGTATATAGAGTACATATTTTAGGGGTAGCTAAATACATGACCACATGGATTCAGTACGGCATTCCATCATAAAGTGTGTTTTCATGGAGTAAGCCATGTATCCACACCCGACACCATCCTTCTGTGTAGCCTTAAGATCTCAGTCTGGGAACTCGCTGTGTAGCCCAGGCTGCCTGGGACCTGCAGAGAGCCATCTCTGCCAGTGAGTTCTGGGTTACAGGAATATGACACCATACCTAAATAAAGAAGCTGCTCTTGGGAGTAAAGAGTTGAAAATTGCTTTTTTATTCATAAAAGATAGTGATTTTTCTCTCGAAGGGCTTTAAGAGGGAAATCAATATAAACCTGGAATGGCCTTTGCAAAATATCAAAAACGGTAACAAAGATGAAATAACAATAAAAATCACAAAACCAAAAGAACCAAATGAAACCTCAAAGCACAGTTTGCAGAAGGATGGCGACAGAGTGCGACAGGGTCACTCCAGAGGGACGAACTTGAAAACAGTAACAGTAAATCCCACCTCAAAGAGCGTTTCAGAGACTTCCGGTGCCTCAACATGGACTCCACCCTTTTTACGTGTCAAGGTTGCAGGTTTGGACCTGGTGATTAAAAGCCAAAAACTCAACCAAAAATTAAGCAGCATTCTCTTGCTGCAGCCTTAGAGACACTGATCTACACCACGAGGGTGACCTTGGCACAGGGTAGGAAGGCAGTCACAGACTGTCATATCCTGTCAAGGATGTAGCTATGCCTCTTTGGGGCTTTGTAGGTCAAGCCTTCCGAGGCCAAGGATGAGCCATGTTACAGGCTTTGGCTCAAAGTCTTTTGAATTTCCTTGACTGATCTCTACGTAAGCATCCTGGATGGCCCATCAGAACAGCACTAATTTACACACTAAGACTTCTGCTGGATGCCAGCAGCTCTGGATAAGTCTCAGCCCTTCTCTGAAGACTTCCCTGGTGCATCCTGGTGCAGCAAGAGGGCAATCCCAATCTCTGTGTGGAAACACACCTTGGCCAAGGCATTTCCCCTTCTCAAACCCTTCCACTCCTAAGAAGACGAACATATAACTAAAAGTTCCTCTGTGTAACATGGCCCAATACTTTTGCTGGATGCACTTTCAGAAGACAACGTCTCCCTGGTGCTTTCCCTGAACCCCGCAGCTGTGTTCATTTTGCTGTCGCATCCTGCACATAGTCAAATAGGTCTGCCGATTGTGTACTTCCTCAGCTCTGAACTGGCTCCTGAACCTTATGCACTTAACGCCACGTCCATCCACAACTCTCTGCTATTATCTTAAGCTGCTGGCAGTGAAGTTTCTTAGGTCTCAGCTTGAAGAGTTGCAGATTCTTTTACTGTCCCTACACAGTTATGTACAGATAATCATAGGTCCAAGCCTATAACCTTGAGACATGAAAAACTGTAGCCAGATGGAGTTCAGGTTGAGGCAGCAGAAGTTTCTCAGACACTCTTTTGCAGTGGGAATAACTGTTACTATTTTCAAAGCCTCTGGGACTCTGTCACCACCCTTCCATAAACCGAGGGCTTTATCAAGAAACAAGTAGGAGCTGGGTATGGTGGCAAATGCCTGTAATCCCAAAACTCAGGCAGGAAGATCCCTGTGAGTTCAAGGCTAGCCTGATCTACAAAGTGAGTACAGGGCAGCTAGGGATACACACACACACACACACACACACACACATACACACACACACACAAAAAAAAAAAAAAAAAAAAGGAATCCTGAATCTTCTCTGTGGCATTGGGTTTAACTTAATCATGGAAGATGCACCTGAGATTCTGGATAAGTCCTGCTCTGTCACCCACATGGATAGGCAAGTCATGCATTGATTGGATGTGTGTGGGCAAATATTCACAATATTTCATGATCCATGTGTTAAATGCACAGCTTCGAAGAAAACATCAGGTCCCCTCTTTATCAAACATGCTTATTCTCCACACTTCATGACCTTGAAATTATACCATTTGCAGTCCCCTTTGGAACTACAATAAACTACAATATATTATCATTCTCTTTGCCAGGAATCAGGGCCTACATGGTGAATCGTTTGTATGGTCCTTAGGCTATGTTTTTCCTCCAAATCCAGCCAGTGGTAATTGAGCTGAAAACTCATATTTATCATTGGTCTCGACATTTAGGTCATCTGAGAGTCATGCCTGAACCTCATCAGCTACAGGCACAGCCCTGGTGGGAGCTCAGGCCATGCTACCTGAAGGTCATGTTTGCTGTTACTGTCTAGTGTTGTTCTGTCATGACTTACATGAGTTTCCCATATATCTTTTCTTTACATTCAGCTGGAGCTCATCCTAACCAAAGGACAGGGAGTTGACATTTTTTCCTTGGATGTAGGTGCCACTCTGCCTGGATAATTTTGAAGTGGCTTTCACATGCCTTTCACCTGATGTTCACATGGTCCAGCAACACCTAACATAGCTCTTGAGCATCAGGCCATGACAACTAGCCTCTACCAGCCAGAGTTTTACTGCTGCATAGAGCACTCTTTGAGACACAAGGGGATGTTTCCTAAAGAGTCACTGCCCTCTGCTGGACTAATACACACAGCCTTGGCTAGCTGTCCTGAAAAGAATAAGCTCTACAGGAGACAGATCCAATACAATGTTAGCCACTCTGTGGTTCTTTAAGTCAACATTTGCCTGTGTGCTTATTTGAGATGCAAGAAATCCATGGATAGAGTCTGTGATCCAAACAGGTGAAAGGTGACTCTGATAGCCTGTGTAGATCCTTCCTCAGGACTAGACTCCAGGGGTGAAACTGTAAAATGCCCAGTCCTTTTCCTTATATAAATGACCAGAATGGGGAACGATGGACTGTCTTCTCTGCAGCAGAGTATCTTCAGCAACATTTGTGTGTGTCATGGAGTCTGTTGGCTTCAGCACTTTGCTGGAGAAAGAATCCTGTGCTTTTGGGTCTGGTCTGTCTGGAACACAGTGTGGCATCAACAGTCTTCCCTCACAGATTTCCCACCTGGACAGAGGGCTGAGGACTCAGTCAGCCTGCCAAAGCCCTCAACAGGAAACTGACAGGGTAGCTCTCTGATGTCCTTCCTCCAAGATACTGTATCTCTCACCAGGACAATTTGCTTCAGATGGATGTCAGGGTTCTGAGACAGTCTTTTCTCAGGTTTTCTGTATCTCAAACTCATTTTTGATACCTTCTTTCCTCCTGGAATACTGAGCCAACAAACAGATCAGATTAGGGCTGCATCACCCAGAGGTCTGTCGGTATTTGCCTCACTGTTCAGTTCACAGCCACAAGGAGGTGTCTTTTTTGAGGAAGCCTTGATCCTGCAGTAGAAAATGTTGTGCTTTCATGTTGCTGCCTTTGGTCTCCTTGATTCTCTCAAGGGGTGTTGTCAGAGAAGAAAAGGGAATCAGACTCAGAAGCAACCCGGCAGGTTCACTGGCTACATAAAATTGGAGCCTATTCACACAAGGAAAACCAAATTTGAGGAAGAAAACCCATCCAAGGAATTCTGTGGTTGCTGGGGCTGGGGCTCAGCAGGTGGCTCCTGATGCAGCGGCTCTTTCTGCAGGAGGCTCTCCTCCTGGGCTGTGGCCAGTTCCAGTTCAAGGCACAGCTTTTCAGACCTGTGAGAGGAAGGCAGTTAAGACCCAGGCCTACTGGGGACCTGCCATATCATCCTTCAAACTGCTACCTCCCATTACCTCAACTGTGCTGGACAGTCCACACTGATATCTTAACTGAAGTCATTGTCTGTAATGCCAAGACAGAAGAGTCACACAGTAGCTGGGCCTAAAAGTGTCAGAATTTGATCTAAGTACTATTATGTTCTCTGTTCTACTAGAAAAAAAATAAGACTTTCTCCTGCACTCCAGGGACATCATTTTGTAAAACATAACAACATATTAATACCACAGTCAACAACACAGGAGAGATACACACATTATTCATAAGTTACTCATCAACTACCTCATACCACAGATAGAAATACTACAGCATTGCCCTGAAACAAGGTCATGAGGCTGGCTCATTCCTCCTGCTCAGGAGGCACCTTGCACTCAAGCATTATGCATGATGGAGCCTGTCATGCTGGAGCAGCATTTCCTGAGTTGTGTGCCTGTCAACAATGGCCCTGCACAGGCTCTGACACCACACTGAAAGCTGTTTTTTTAAGGACTAGAGCTGGCAGACTGCATCCTGGCTGTCTATGGGAGTGTGTTACAGAACACTCCCATCAAGTTTCTGATCATCCCTGTAGCAGAGACATCTGCCTGGCTCCATCCTGGAAACGCCTTAACCTATTCTCTCCAGAGAACCCTTCCCACAGAAATGGGTAAACACCGCAGAGATCAGTGCTAAGGGCTGGAAATCTGGTTGCTACAGGAGATGTTCCATATTGAAAATGTAATTTCAGACTGGAGTGGTGGTATACACCTTTAAATTCCATCCCTTAGAAGGTAGAGGCAAGCAGATCTCTGTAAGTTCAGGAAAGCTTGCTCAGAACCAGAGATACGAGAAGGGAAGAAGAGAGACACAATTCTCCAGACACACGGGGTATTAAACATATTGTTTCCTGGACAGAAGTTCTTGTTGACCGGACACAATACACTGAGGTGTTATTTCATTGGCAGTGGCTGCGAGCCATGCCGAGAAGAAGTCCACAAAAGATAGATATCAGAGGTGCATGGGACCGAAGTGGCTCCACCCTCTCCTCCCAGCCTGGGCTCCTCCATCATCTGGAAGACCACAAAGTAATGCTGCACCTTTTCTGCCAAGTCCTTTCCCTGTGCAACCAGCTCTCTGCTTCAGCAGGTACTGTTGCATTTGCTCCAGTCTCTACTGTTCATTACAAGATGGTGTTCTCAGTGGAGGGTTGCACACAGGCATGCGCACACTTTCCTACAGGAGCAAGCACACACAGAGGACCCCAGAGCTTGCTGGTTAGCAGACAAGCCAGAACAACAAGCTTATGAGGAAGTAGGAAATCATGTTTCAATGAAGAAACTGACAAAGAAAGAAAATCAGTCATCTCTTCTAGGCATTGACATATACACAATGCACCACACACACACACACACACACACACACAGAGAGAGAGAGAGAGAGAGAGAGAGAGAGAGAGAGAGAGAGCAGAAAGTAGCCTCTTCCTGAATGAACACGTGAAGAAACTCAGCATACCAGCTCTTTCAGAAAAGTGTCACAACTCTACTATCCATCCCTTGGGAACCAAAATTAATGCAGTAGCATGCTCTACTTGGCCAGATTATATTGAGGTGGTTAGAGAAAAATTTTCCTTGAAGCTCATAGTCTCCCACCCCTGTCCCAAGCCTGTCAGAAGTCCTTCCCACATCTGAACAGCCAGTCCTCTCCAGACTGTAAAATCTGGACTGTAAAATCCAGGATGGAAGACTACTCCAGCACCACACACAGAAAACAGGGATGACAGTCTGCTACTCAGGCTTCTGTCAGTGTGAGCCAAGATCTGGGCAAGGTGAAGTGATCACATTTGGGTGCCGGAAGCAAGGAGAAGCCACAAGGCACCCAAATTGATGAGAGCAAGAACCACGTATTTACCATTTTCACTGGGCTCTCCTCCTTACAAGATGCTTCCCATCTGTGACCTCACATGGCCCCTGACAAGCAAATGAGCCACAGGACCCAGAACTCACTCACTCAAAGCTCTGTGCTACTCCTTAAGTGATGCCCCACAGAGCACCCCTTTACTGTTAATGGCATGTAGGTGTGTGATGTGTGAATAAACCATCCCCCTCAATGGACTGCAGCTTCTAGCAGAGCAAGAGGGTTTGCTTGTGAATCATCCAGTTTCTCACAAAAGGCTAAGTCCCCAGAAATACTATGAATGATCACACAAATGAACACTTGAGTGGGATGTAGGCGACCACCTGAATAAGGGGGTAGATGGTTGTGTGTGTGTGTGTGTGTGTGTGTGTGTGTGTGTGTGTGTGTATGATTATGGTTAGACAGGCGCTCATTCTGCCTGTGCTGCCTCAACCTACCTGCTGCTGTGTGGCGCTCGGGTCACAGATCTTCTCATGGGCCTCCTCACAGAGCCACTTGCTTCCTCAGAGGACTCTTGTAGCACACTCTGCTCTCCACTCCTCCACATTTTTCTGTTCTCCTTTCTCAATGTGTTCACTTTCAGCTGAGTCCACTCACTCAGGAGCAGACTGTAAAGGATGCTGAAGCACCAAAAATGGTGATCCCCAGCTCGACTCCATCTGACACTCCCACCTCCAAGGACCACCATCCCTACAGGACCCCTGTTTCCCAGAGAGCTCCAGAATGGAGCCCACAGTAGCCATGACAACACCACCTAGAGGCAGACCAAAGCCAGAGACCAGCCAAATTCCTAAAGGACCCAAAGAACTTCTGTAAACCCTGACTCCAAAAGGGATCTGTGTACCTCCAAGAACAGGACACAGCTCCCATCTGTGATTAACTCTCCATGGTATTAGGAAACATCAGTAGGAAGAGGGTAAATATGATCTGAAAGAGGACAGAAGCCCCAACAGGAATATATGCCGTCTATGGGTCCCCTGGAAACCAGCTCTCTAAATCCCTGGCTGCCTGACATTGCCCTCAGGGTGCAAACGGACACCTGAGGCTGAACACGCAATACTATCTGACTCAGTTTCTTCATGCTTAGCAAAACTGAGTCGAAGAGGCACAAAATAGGCAAACAAGAGAGAACCCGAGCTCTGACTTTGGTTCAAAGAAAAGAAAGTGCAGAAGTAGTTCCTGCCAAGTGCTGGGGTCCCAGCCAAGTCAGTCAGTCACCAGCAGGATTCTGTCTCCTCAGTCAGCTTCTCGTACTGGGCCAAGGCCTCACTCATCTCCTCTGCAATTTCTGCAGCTCTGACATCACCTGCTTATGGTCCAACTTCAGCATCTCAATGACAAAATTCAGCTTGTGGAGGGCGTGGCCACAGGAGCAAAGAACCCCATGAACACAGGCATGACTATCTCATGAATTCAGACTGTGTCCTGAACTTCCTGAAAGTCCTCTGGATTACACATCCTGGTTCTATGCACTGGGACATCCTGGTGATTATTAAACTTGTTCTCCTGGTCCCAGGCCAGCAGATGCAGCAAGTCCAAAAGGAACAAGTCCAGCTAGGACTGCATGAGCTCCCTCAGTAGGCCTGGAGGGACAGACTAGCTCTTTAAAAAGTTCCCAGAAGTCTGTGCCACAGGTCAGGCCACACCAGAAACTGAGGTTTCTCCTGGCTTCAGAATAGAAATTTTCAGTCCTGGGTTCTTATTGCTACACAAAAGCCCAAAGCACATAATCAGCCTTTTTAGGGAGGAGACCCAATATCAGGATGGCTATATAAACTATCCAGGGTGTTCCAGTGTGCCATCACGGTAAACACAAGGCCAAAAGCTGTACTGCTCAAAGCAGGGTTCCAGACCTCAGCACTGGCATCTCCTCAGGCCTCACCTCCAGCTCTCAATTCTCAGTGTCCAGAGGGACAGGGACACACACACACACACACACACACACACACCACACACTTAGGATGTCAAAGAAATAAAGGAAGGTGGCATTATCTCAAAGTATAAGGAACAAGATCAGAGAGAAGCAGTCATGAGCTCTGGACCTTCCACACTGAGTTGCACCAACTGGAACCAGGCCCTTCCTGCTGTTACCAGGAGCAACCAGCACCTAAACAGATGCTGATCATTACCAAGTCCCACAAGAAACTCACAGCGCCTAGCGTCTCCCACAAGCCAACAGCAAATCATGGCACCTTGAAATACATGTTGAGAACTCACACACTACTTCCCCTATTCCCAGACTGTGATTCACGCCACAGGCCCTGCTTTTCATTTGTCAGAAGCAGAACAGCCTGTGTCCCCATCTCATTCCTAGCCAGGCTTCAGATTCTGCCTCTCAGGTGCACTCAAGGAAATTAGTTTGGATATGAAGAAGCCCTGAAGGTTCAGCCTCCTGTCCCTGAGGAAAGCTGGGGTTGACACAGAGGGGATCAACACAGCCTAAAGAGAACTGGGGCATAATGACTACCTGTTGTTCAAATCCTTGTTGGTATAATGAGCCAGGTCATAATCTGCAGCTGAATGGTCAGTTTCTCCAACATCTGCTGCTCCTTCCTGCTCAGCGAGGAGGGAGGGTGGAGATGATGCTTTCCAAGGAGACCCTGTAAGTAGCTAAACACAAGTAAACTTGCTTAGTTGAGTGACACAAGGCCTGGAGAGACCATGCTGAGTCCCAAGAAGAACCCTGGGGGAGAGGGAACGCTAGAGACCCAGCGAAGCCCCAAAAGAGCAGGGGAGCTATCCTAAAGTTGGGGCCCATAAGCCATCTCTGTCTTCAACCACCTTGCCTGAACATGTGCCTTGCTACCTACTGCAGTCCCCCTGGCCCGGAAGGCATAAACTAGCCCAGCCATTCAGATTTGGAGGGCAATGTCAGTTCATATCCAATGTGATACAGGTAAGTGCTGGAGTCCCTTGTTCTTAGCATCACCATGCCCTGATCACATGTGTCCAAGACCAAACTATCTGGATGTCTGAGACCTTGGTACATGCTCAGGGGTGCATCCCTCCACGTTATTGGCATATATGATACCTAAGGAAGCTACAGGAATCTGCTGAGGATGGAGTGAATCAACAGCCTATCTTCAGAGGGACACCTCCTTAGTCTCTCTGTGCCTCCTGCTGCCCTTCCTTCCCCTCAGAATGAAATTAAGGAGCTCCCAGCACAGCAGCTGGAGCCTTGACTCTGCCAAACTAATCATCAGAAATTTTTTTTACCTGGGTCTGTTCTTTAGGGACCTGGAGAAGCAGGATAGACCCTTCGCTTCCCGGAAGCTCTCAGCTGCAGAGCCCACTACTGCAAGGCCCAGCTCAAGCCTACCTCCTCCAGACAGCCTCTCATCCCCTGCTTAGGAGTCACTGTGCCTTTTTCGGAACCATTTACTTCTTCCTGTTTTACTCTGAGGCCAAGGGCCAGCTTCCTTCTGATTCTCTCTGGTCTCTCTATAACATCGATCCTCTATCCCCAGTTGCCTGCTTATTCTTGCCAACATGTCTATGGGTGAATAATAAAAGCACTGAATGAATGAACCACTCACTGGCAGTTGATGTTACAACAACCATAGTGACCTCACAAGGGATCCCAGGGCTAGCCAGGCTACAATAGGAAAAAGGAAAAATACTTCTGGCATCACATGGTCCAGCCCTTGCTTTCCTGAAGCCAATGTACCCTTTCCAGGAGCCTCTGCAGGGCCACAGGGGAAGCCCTGCAGCACTTTCTCCTTTCAAAGCTAGAAATCCAGCTCTCTGCTTCAATAGAAACTTTTTATCTGTGGGAGGTTGAAGGCTCACTTTCCAAACACTGCCCAAGAATGGAGCTTCCCCCCTTTAAGATTTATACTCAAACAATGAGAAATAAAGAATGCTGAGAAATCAGGTTAAGATGAGGAGGAGGAGGGAAGATGAATTCTCTGAAGTGAATAAGCACTTATGGAAGATCCTTGGATGTTTACAGTTTGGGAAAGTACAAACAAAGAGAAATCACATATGTGGTGATGAATATTTCCTCAGAACCCCAGCAGCGTTCACTCTAACCATGAGGCTGTTAGTGCAGATGTGATGCACTGTTCAGAGATCTCACTGGAGCCAAGTGAGCTCTGGGTGGGCCCAGTTGAGCCCTCAGACATTAAAAGCAAACATTCCCAGAAAGAGTATCCTGGCCCAAATTTAGACTCAGGAGGCTGAGGAAAGAGGAGTGGCAAGTAATATGCCTGGGATACGTAGAGACATCAAGAGTAGAGAGATACACTGCAAGTGTGAGCACACACAGAGACAAAGAGATTGAAAAACAAAACAAAAGGACAGCAGAGAGTGATACGGTGCTTCAGCCAGTGAACAAAAGCCAAATTTCTTGGTCTGGAGTGACCTGTGACAGTTTTCTTACTCTTGAAAAGACAGCAGTCCTAGCTTCAGGTACAATATCCATTAGAATGGCCAGGAAGAGACTGGCAAGGAGAGACGGTCAGGGTTCTCACATCACACAGCTTTATTAAAGCTGCACCACATTTCTGCTTATGCTGACAGCCCCTATAAAGAGAGGCCAGCTCTTGGTCAGCCCCTATAAAGAGAGGCCAGCTCTTGGTCAGCCTGGAATGCAAGTTCAACAGATCTCTGAACGTTCTCCAAAGAGCTTTCCTTCAACCCTAGGCCTGAAGAGGGCTGTTGGGTGATCTGTGTCTTCTCAAATATGAGTTAGCCAGGGTTTTCTAGAGTAACAACTTATATAATTAACCTCTCTTTCTACATATATGAAAGGGGGAGTTATTAGACTGATTTATACTACTAGTCCAACTAACCCAAAAATGGATGGCTCTGAACAGGAATTCCAGAACCCAGAAGTTGCTCAGACCATGAGCTGGATGTCTAAGCCGGTCTTCAGCAGACGCTGGAATCTCAATGAAGCTCTGATGCCAGTGAAGGAATGTCCCTGCTTGAAAGGCAAGGGCAAGCAGGCAAAGAGCAAAAGCTTCCTTCTTCCATGTTCTCTTATAGGCTTCCAGCAGAAGATGTAGCCCAGATTAAATGTGTGTCTTCACACCTCAAGATCTTCATCAAAGGCATGTATCTCCCTGCCTCAAAAGTCCAGACTAGACGTATATTCACCTACTTCCAACCAAGCAACAAAAAAAAAAAAAAAAAAATCTCTCACAAGTGTGCCCTCCATGTCTGAATTATAGTTCATTCCAGATGTAGTTGGGTTGACACTTAAGAATCCAGGAAATGGGGATGTCAACTTTATTTCTAACTAGGGTTCTTGTAGAGATCAGCAAATTGAGGCCACACTGGAGAAAAGAAGCAAAGCATATGCAGAAATTAATATCAAGAGTGTCTTTATGAACAGAGAGACAGTGGGAGGGAAAAGAAGGCAGAGAGAGATAGAGGAGAGAGATGGAAATGCAGAGAGACAGAGAGAGAGAGGAGAGAAAGAGAGAGAGAGATTTATAAAGTATGCCTGTGTACATAAAGCCAGAGATGAGGCTGTGGATCTAGAAGGCAAGACATGAAAGATTGCTTGCAAATCCCAGCAATTAAGAAAGAGGCCTGGAGCCTGTTTTATATTTCAAGACATCAGACAGCTTGGCCTTTCTAACAAAAAATTGAAGTGAACCCAAAAACAAGCTGAGCAAAAGCTCAGGCTTGGACGCTGTATTATCAGTATAATGGTGAAAAGAGAAACCCCATGGTCTTCTTTGCTCATTGGTAGAGACATGAACTCAACAATAATATGAACATGCCTTTGTGAGACATCTAAAACTTGATCAGAGGTCACAGTGTGCCGGAGCATGCATCCAAAGTTCTGCCACCCTGGAAGGTGCTCTATGGTGAGAAGGAAATGTCCTGGCCGAACAAACTCCAAACTCTCCAGTCTCCTCCAGATGGAGGAAAGAAGTGATATAAATTTGGGGCTGTCTGTGGATGATATTCTATCTCTAATGATGCAAACAACTGAGTAGAGACAAACACATCCATTACATGATCAATGGAGGCCTAAGCACACTTCATAAAGGTGTTAGGAGTTGTCCCAGCACCAGAGGCATTGCTGTGCTGCTGACAGGCACCAGGCTGTTAGTGGGGATGACATATCGGCCACAAGGAAGAGTGCAGGCAAAACTGAAGTGAAAGACTGCACCCACCAGCCAGAGCAGCTTGAGGAGCACACGTTCTCTATCCAGGTTGGCTGATAACAGTCTCCCCCAAACAAAGCATGTCAGAGAGACTAGGAGAAGCTATGGTTTTGCTGTTGTTGTAGTTTGTCTAGTGTTCAAATTGTCACAAAAGATCACAAGGCATTAAGACACAGGGAACGGCTCATAGAGAGAGACAAGTTTCTAGGAACCTGTCTTAGAGGACTAAAAAGAGATCCGGGCTGTCTGACAAACATTTCAAAACTGGCCATCAGTGATGTCAGTGAACTAAAAAGAAAACAAAGAGACACCAAACAGAATGAGAAACGTGGTGCATGAGTGAAACCAACAAAGGGCCTGGGATGTGGCCCAACTGATGAAGTGTTTGCCTACTGCACCTAAAGCCCTGGTTCCAATCTCCAGTACTCCATGAACCAAGCTTAGGATGACATTCCTGTAAGCCCAGTACTTGGGAGGTAGAAGCAAGGGTCAGTAGTTCAAGGCTATTATCAACTATGTAACAAAGGCATCCTGGGCTGCATGAGGTCCTGTCTCCAAAAAATAAAAATAAAAAGAAGACAGAAACTTTTATTCTTTGTATGTGTTTGTGTCTGTGTGTCACATGTGTGTAGGTGCTTGAGGAGGTCAGAAAAGGGCATTAGATTCCCCTGGAACTGGAGCTACAGGTGTTTGAGGCTACCCAAAACCGGTGCTTCGAATTGAACTCAGGTCCTGGCAACAAGCGCTCTTAACCACTGTGTCATCTCCACAGCCTTGAAACTATTTCAGACGGTGAAATAATACTTCTGGGTTTAAAGAGCAAACTAGCAGAACTGAACTATTCTCAGAGAGTTTCAACACAAGACTTGGTGAAACACATAATTCAAAACTTTCAAACCTTTGCATGTGTGTGTGCACATGTGTTTGCATATACGTATGTGCATGTGTGTTTATCTGTGTGTGTGGTGTGTATGTGTACAGGATTGATTACATGTTAGACCACAAATCACTTCTTGACAATTTAGAAAGACTAGAATGAAGCCACATATCATTTATAAACACAATAAAATTAAACTAAAAATCAAACCAGAAGAAAAACTGGAAAACCCACAAATATGTGAATATTAGGCAAACAAACAAACTTCAAAAAGAAATAACAAAGATATTATTATTAAAATTTTTAATTGTGTGTTGGGGGTGCATATGTGTGCGCATGAGTCTGTGCCACCAACAGCATGTGGCACAGAAGACAGTTCTCAGCCTCTCTCTCTCTCCTACGGGATCGGGGGAGCGAATCAAGTTCTCAGGCCTTCACACAAGCACTTCCTCTCACTGAGTTTTTCACCACCTTGGATGTTATAAAATATAGCTTAAAAGGATTTTAAAAAATCATATATTTGTGTGTGTATGTACGTGTATGATCTAGTGTATGTGTGCGTGCAAGTTGAGTATGTGTGCATGTATGTGTGCCTGTGTATTTGTGTGAGTATATGTTAGTGGGTGTATATATGAGAATGGTGTGTGCGCATGCACGTGTGTGTATGTGTGTGCTCAAGCACTACATATGTGTGGGTACCCATGGAACCAGAAGCTCAGCTCAGTATTATTGAGCTAGAGGTATAGGTAGTTGTGAACCACATGGTGCTGGCAATCAAGCCAACCACTGTCCTCTGACAGAAAATCACGTGGTCTAAAGAGCTGAGCCATCTCTCAGTGCTAGATTACAAAGCATCCTGAGGCTAAGGATGTGCTTCAAACACTTCACTCACTAGCACAAGGCCTTGTGTTTAGTCTTTATAACACAGACACACGATGAGAGATGATGTAAGCACTACAGAGAATGAAGCCGTGGAAGACCAGAAAGCTGCTGGATTAAAGATGCCCAGAACCTCCCTGCATCTTCCTGAATCTGGAACAACCATCAGGTGTGTGGCGGCAGGGAAAGATGCGGGGAGGTGGGTAAAGACACAAAGGACAACTGTAAACAAACAGTAGGCAGTGACCAAGTGAGAGCCAGAAACACTGAACTTCAGATATGGTTACAAAAAAAAAAAAACTACCATGCATGGAGATAGTTATGTATTCCTTTAATCACAGCACTTTCGAGGCAGACAGGTTTCTGAGTTCAAGGCCAGCCTGATCTACAGAGCAAGTTCCAGGACAGTCAGGACTACACAGAGGAAAAAAGAAAGAAAAGTGTGATGAGTTTGAGGCCTGGTCTACAAAGTGAGTTCCAGGGCAGCAAGGCTACACAGAGAAACCCCATCTCAAAAAACCAAATGAGGAGAAGAAGATGAAGATGAAGACAAAGACAACGAAGAAGAAGAAAGAAGGTAGAGAAAGAAAAAAAGGGGGAAACTGTAACAACAGTCTCTAGGCAATAGAATAGGGAAGGCAGAGGTCCCCTCCATGGAGCCAAAGAACAAAGAAGAACGTCAGAGGAGTCCCACAGATGCGCAATTGGCAGCCTGAAAAACTACAGCAGAAGATTTGTGATCTGAGCCACAAACAGACCCTGAGGAGGGCCCCCAGGCACTTCAGAGCTTCCTCACTGGTGGGGAAGCAGAGACCACCTCCATTTTCTAACTGCATCCTGACCTCTGGGGGTGGGAAGGAATGAGGCCTGAGGTGTGTGAGTTAGTGGCTGAGACCTGTGCAGCTAAGCCAGCACTGAGGGTGTCTTCCCGTGTCCACTGAGCATTTCGCTTTGGTTTGATGGCTTTCTAGGGGACTTTTGGAAACACAGCACCGGGCAGACATTTCCCACACAGGCACTGGCAGGGTGCCACTGATGTAGGCACAGCCAAGTAGGCACAGCCAAGTAGGCAGTTCATTGCCTTAGCTGTCAGGAGCCGCTTAAGGACATACTTCTATGCTTGTGTTGCTGAACCTACACATAGAATCCTGGCAAGAATTCATCTCTGCAGCAGTTACAGAGGCTTGATTGCCGGGTGGGGAATTCAGGCAGGAGCCAGCCTGCAAAGAGCCCTTTCTGGTCTGACCTGTTTGGTCTTCAGAGAGAAAATGATTTACTACCTCCCAGTTCCCCAACCCCATACCCTAAGTAAACAAGCCTGAGACAAAATCTCTCTCTCCTCTCTCTCTCTCTTTCTTACCCCTGCCCCATAATTTTTGTTCATCCAATGCTATTTATACTGCTCTCCTCTCACTTCTTGTTCTGGTACCTTCAACCCAAATCTTTCCCTTTCTTTCTAGCTTACTTTGTTTCCTCCATCCCTCCTTTTTTTTTTTTTAAATGATAAATCAGTATTTGCATTTTTCTTAAGCCTAAAAATAAAACAAAACTAGTTTGTCCTATCCATATTGGGAATATACATGTTTTTAACTCTTTGGATTCTTTTTTCCCACCAGTCTAAATACTTGGTTTGTTTATGAGTTCATGTTACAATAATCTGCCTTCTGCCCTTTCGGAAGTCATGAGAAATGAGAACCCAAAAGACAAAGACACACTAAGTGGAGGCCTACATAAAACCAGAGGAATTCTCATGCTGGCAAACACACAAACTATGGAAATAAAAATAAAGTCACAAACAAGTAAGACTACACCTCCTCCAAATGCTTGTAACTTTTCTATAACCAAAACCAGAAATCACTGAAATGCCAAACAAAGAATTCAAAAGCCTGCCCTTCTTGATGAACGGATTCCACACAGATTACACAACTGAATGAACTCAGTCAAGACATCAGTTCAAATCTTGGATAAGAAATTCACCAAGGAAGCAAAGGTTTGGAGGGAAAATAAATAAATGAAACCATAAGGGGACATGAAAAAGGCTCAGTGGGTAAAAATGCCTGCCTCCTGAATGAATGAGGACATGATTACTCCTGGGTATGGCTGAAGAGAAGATTTATTGTAGATATGAGGGAGAAAACAGCCAGCACCATCTGGAAGAGTCCAGACTGAACATGGCCTGCAGAATAGATGGGACCAAGAGAGAAGAGGAGAGCAAGAGAGGAAGGAGGGGGCAGGGCTTAAAGACTAAGAGGCAAAGAGTGAGCCATGAAGGAGCCAAGAGACCAAGAAACCAAAAAGGGCACATAGCCAAATGGCTGAGCTATGTAGAAATCAGAAGCTAGGGAAAGAGAAGCCCAGCCACTGGGATGGAGAGGGTTAGGGTAGGTGGTGGGATAAGAAGTGCTGGGAGGAGCCATGGGTACTGAGCGAGACTTGTTCTAGGTTCCTTTGAGACCTGACACTCCAGCCTTTTGTTAGTGATAGGGGTGACATAATCTTTTCAATAACTGCTTCTGAGATGAAATTGTGGCATTGTTGGGGGCGGGGGGATAGGTGGCAGGAAGGCTGGAATGTTGGTCAAAACCAGGAAGGGAGAGAGGAGTGCTGGCTGGGAGACATCAGTTTCAATCCATCCCTAGGTTCTGCAGAACATCAAGGACTAGAGAAGTGCACAGGCTGCTTTGGAGAAGCCTGGGATGTTCTGAACGAACACCTGAGGCTGGCAGATTGCAGGCAGTTTTGGAGCCCTTTGCAGTCTGCAGTTGATTGGAAACCTGTTGGAAAAGATACAGACTAGGGACAGAAGGTAAAGTTAAGGAGGTTAGGGGAAAATTTTATCTTGGGTGTACATTTGGAGCTTCCAGGCCCTTGATCTTGGGGGTCAGGGAGAAGTCCCAAGACCAGGGGAGAAAGGGATCCCACCCTCAGTAATAAGCAGGTATGGAGGATGTTGATTGATGGGAGTATTTATCTGCTGTATTTATCTGGTGTGTCAGGAGTATTTCGGAGGTGGATCCAGGTCTCATGACTCCCTGAAGCTTACAAAAAATTTAAGTTTACAAAAAGAGATATGTTTTATAAATATTAGTATTCCCACTTGTGGTGGCTATCCTTGGTTGTCAACATGACTGTATCTGGAATGAGCTGTAGTCCAGAAATGGAGATGTTGTGCCCAGTTTGTAAGACTCCAAAACACCAGGAATAGACTACTTGTCATCCAGTTATTTACCATGAGACACAGGTGGTTGATTACTGAGAGCAGTCTTGGTAGCAAGTTGCTTAAAATAAAGGAAATAGGGAAATGTTGCATTGAAACCTGTTTTGTGAGTTTCTCTCTTTCACTGTGAAGTCTGCCAGCGGGGTGAACGATGTTAAATCTGCCTTCTCGAACAGCAGGAGACCTAGCAGCTCCAGAAAAGTGAGGCCGAATTTTATGTTTGAGATGAACTCACCAGGTAGCTGCAGCCTTCAGGAAGGACCTAGATGTTACAGTTAAAACTGATAAGGCTACAGTTAGCCATCAACACCATCCAAGATCTGAGAAGGATAAATTCTAGCAGGATCTATAATCTGAATAGCCTCTTACCAACAAAAATGACAGGGACCTACTGCTACCTGGACAGTTGCCCTAGGCTCCCATAGTTTCAATAGCTTCACTGGGAGCCAAAGGTCATAGGTCACACAGGACAGCATTACATCTTCAGATGTTGCACAAGGCAGCATTAGCTTTTGGCTGCTAGACCTAGAAAGTCTCAGAGAGTTTCCTGTAGAGGAGGAATTCGGGACCAACAGACCCACCTTCCTGAGACAGAGTAGAGTAGTCAGCCCAACAATGTCCACAGTTTGGGCAGGGCTGGCAGCAGACAAGGCATGGGGCGGCTCTTTGTCTAGAGGTCAGCATTTCCACAATCCAGGAGGAGTCACCTGTGTCTCATTTGTCTTCTTTGGAGACCTTAGGGTCACCTCTAGAAGCTCCCATTCCTGTCAATAATGGGAAGATTTTCATCAAACATAAAAGTCATATTCAGTACATCTCTGAAGAGTTTTCAGACCAGTATCTATTAAATATACCTAATTTTAAACACATGTTACTTGGTTTTAGTTACTTGCTTTAGGCTTAACCTTGAAAGCATATATAGATTTGCTTATCATTGTAAACGAATCCCGTTTCTACTTGGCACGACTAAGAGCATAGTTCTGAGCATCTTAAAGAATTTGGTCACTTATACAGTGACTGAGCATTAACTTGCATGTCTTACTTATCTTTAGTAGATTACAACAAGTTAGCAGCTTATGTAAGATTAGGATTTTAAACCTTTATCCCTGTTAAGTTTTAGCCCTAAAAATTTGAGTTAAAGATTTAAGTGAAGATCCTTTAGCATGAAAATAAAGCTGTAAACCATGAGTACAGCCCACAGAGAGACTGGGGACTTCACTTTTTTGATTCTTTCATAGTGTACCATTACAGACTATCACAGTTTCTTCTAAGACTCAGCTTGTCCAAACAGCCAAAGCTTAACAAAGTCAGTAAAGACAAAGAGCTAAACAACTACCTTTAATCAGTTACTGTTAACCTGAGATCTAGTGGTAAGACATTTTTCAAATTAGAGACTGACGGCAGAGGGCCCAGCCCATTGTGGGTGATTGATTAAATAAAACAGAGTGAGCCAATGGAGAGACAAAGATATATTATATAAATGCAGGTTTATGGGAGGAAGGAGGGAAGGGAGTGCCCACTGAGGGGAAGGGCAGGAAGGAGAGGGGAGAGCAAGGCCGGAAAGGGGCAATGAACCATGAAGTCTGGCTATCTAGTGAAAGGCCTCACCCCTCGGTGGAGGGCAGGGGATGGCAGCCACACCCTGCAGCAGGACTTTAACAGTGGGTGATGCCATCCTGGGCTGGTGGTCCTGGGTTCTATAAGAAAGCAGGCTGAGCAAACCGTGAGGAGCAAGCCAGTAACCAGCACCCCTCCCTGGCCTCCTGCCTCCAGGTTCCTGCTCATTTTGAGTTCCTGCCCTGATTTCCTCTGATGATGAACAGTGATGTGGAAGTGTAAATAAACCCTTTCCTCTCCAAGTCGCTTTATGCATGGTGGTTCATCATAGCATAGTAACACTAAGATACATACCTTATTCATCAAATATGTGTTGTTACTTATTTAAAAATTTCTAGAAACCCAGTGTTGATCAGTTAACAAAGACAAACTGAGTAAACTTTTATAACCTTAGGAATTTATAAAGCTTATTTTTCACCTATTTCTCAGACATATGTTGTTAGTTGTTTAAAATTTTCCAGAAGCCTGGTGTGAGGCACAACTATCAGAGATATAAATAGTTAGACATACATATCTAAAAGGTTCCTGTTAACCTGACTATATCTTTATAACCTTAACAATTTATCGTCATACAAAAATCAACCCAATTCAAAATATTTTGAAGACCTGCTATGGCAGCAGTGGGCTCAGCTAACTAAACAGTTTAATAATTGCTGTTTAGTTGGTTTAAACCACATGGTCATCTTAACCACGATGGTGGTGAAGTTACATGGCCTGGTACCCTTTAACCTTAGTAAAGATGGCTGCCAGCCACATCATTGCTTCCATTCTAATAAGGTCATTGGCCAAGATGGAGACAAGTCACATGATTGCTATTTAAAAATATCTATTCACCTAAACAAAAGTTGAATTCATGTTACATATACAGCAAGTAGATACAGTTTTGTCAATAAGAATTGAATCGTGTACAGTAAATTGAGATCATCGTTTTGTTACACATTTTAAGCTTATTTTTCATCATAATTTCTTTAACCATACACATTGAACTTACAAATTCTGAGACAAAGAGTTTTACACAACAGTCTTACAGGATTTCTTGATGGGCTAGAGAGATGGCTCAGTGGTTAAGAGCACTGTCTGCTCTTCCAGAGATCCTGAGTTCAATTCCCAGCAACCACATGGTGGCTCACAACCATCTAAAATGTGACCTGGTACCCTCTTCTGGCATGCAGGTGTACATGTGGATAGAGCACTAACATACATAAAATAAATAAATAATCTTTAAACAAATAATCTTTAAAAAATGATCTCTTGAGAACAGAGCACAAGAGAAATTGTAGAGATGAAAGATTTTCAAGAATAGAAAACTGAAAACCCTTAGAGATAAGACACTTGGGAGTGTGAAGCAGAGAACATTCAGATGTGAGAGATTTGGGGATCATCTTTTTATGCGGTGATAGAAATTGAGTGTGACAATCTTGGGGTATTGATCTGTATTGAGACCAAGCATTTAAGATAATGAGGCTTTCATAGAATCACCAGGTTTGAGGAATAAAAGAGAAAGGGATACAAAATGAATTTGGCCAGAGGTAGGGTTCCTGTGAGCTCCTAGACAAAACAGAGACAGAGAACAGGGTTGTAGATAGGAATTCTGCCCAAGGAAAGACTCCAGTGTTGTTGAAGCCCAGCAGGGTGTAGAGAAGCTGCAGGACTTAGCAGGCAGCCTGTAGGGGAGGCAAGGAGCTGTGAGGGACAAGGATCTCAATTTATAAGCCCAGGAAGGCATGGCCTATGTAGCCATGAGGGATAAGCATCACAAATAGGAACTCTGTCCGATGAAGGACTCCAATATCTTAAAGGCCACAGGATGTAGAGAAGCCATGTGACTGCAGCTCCTAGGAGGGGCAAGGAAACTCCAACTGGACTGAAAGACTTCTCCAGGAGAAATGTCCCAAATCACAAAGGAGAAGCATCCCTTTACACATGACAGGGGCTTGGTAGGGTGAAGGAGTGTCCTGGGACACCTGTGTGGCTTTTATTGTAGTGGACAATGCAGGCAGTTCTGAACTGACACAGTAGAGGAAGAGAGACAAGTGGTTAGAGCAGTAGAGTAGAAACCAGCTGAAGGGTTGGCCTGGGAGAAGCTTTTGGTAAGGGAAGGACTGCAATAGTCCACTGCCCTAGGATATTCTATAGGCAGGATAGACTGTAAGTCAGTGGTTCTCAACCTTCCTAATGCTGTGACCCTTTAACACAGTTGCTTGTGTTGTGGTGGCCTCCAACGGTAAGATTATTTTCAGTGCTACTTCGTAACTGTAATTTTGTTACTGTTATGAATCCTAATGTAAATATCTGTGTTTTCCAATGATCTTAGGTGACCCCTGTGTAAGGCTCATTCAACCCCCAAAGAGGACCCAACCCACAGGTTAAAAACCACTGCAATAGAAGAAGACCAGTGAGTGGGTTAATAAAGAGTTACCCACATGGTGGTGCCCCAGAGGAAACTGTATGGTCCAGGAGCCAGAGAAAGGACACTTACCGAGTGGGCAAGGAGAGACCTGGATGGAGGGAGCAGGTGGAGGGAAGAAGTGGCTGAAGACTTAGACTCTAAAATTTGGAGTCAAACAGAGTGGGTGGCAGAAGCCAGCATAAGCAAGCGATCCATACATACCTTAGGAGTGTCAAATCAGCAACTTGGTTCAGAGAGCTCAGTCCCTTGGAAGGAACTCATATATGACACTCCTGAGGTTTTGGTAGCAGGTGAGTGAAAATGAGTCCATGACTGCTCCGAGGTGTAGTTGAGAAGAGGGGTTCTATTATTTACAAGAGGAGAGAACAGGCAGAAGCATCCAGAAGAGTACAGACTGAACATGGCCAGCAGAATAGGCTGAGCCCTGACGGGGAGAGGAGGAGGGCGTGGGGAGAATTGTTAAATTGAAAGACCCCCACCCTATAGCTTAGCTACAGTAACGCCATTTTGCAAGGCTTGTACTAACGGACATCTGTGCCAAACAGGATATCTGCGGTTGGGACAATTGGCCCGGGAAGGGAACGGAAAGTACCGAGAAACACCCTGTGTACCCGAGATAGAGTCATGCCAGCTCATATCTGATTTCCCAGAACTAAAGGGACTTGCCCCTGGGCCATATTTGAATCCACCAATGAAATCCTTGTAACTATGCTTCTCGCTTCTGTGCCCGCGCTTTTTGCTACCTTCCCCTATAAAAGACCTACACCTCAGCCTGTAGGCGCGCAAGTCCTCCGAGAGACTTTGTCGCCCCAGGTACCTGCGTATCTTGCTGATTGCATCCGCACGAGTGGTCTCGGCTCCTCTTTTGGGCTCGGGGTCTCTCCCAGTGGGAAGACACTCATCGAGGGTCTTTCAAAATGTAACTGAATGGCTTTCTATGCCTGCCCTAGCTCCCAAAAAACAACACAGACACTTATTTTTATTATTAGCTTAGCACTAAGCTGGGCAGAGTCTCAGCTATTTTAACCTGGCAACACTGCCCTGGCCCACTTCCCTCCACACGGCCCATTACCAGCCATCAAGGGGCCACCCCGGCACCTCCTCTTTCCTCCACGTCCCCACATGAGACCCTCTCAACCTCTCTGGGGCCGGAAACCCCGCCTTTTCCTCTCCTCTCCAGCTATAGGCTGTTCAGCTCTTTATCTGACCAATCAGAAGATGACAAAGAACAAGGTTTACAAAATACTAGGATGCTTCATAATAATGACAACACCCAAAGTCCAGACTATAAGCAGATTTCTGCTGGCACAGAAATCAGCATTTGAACACACAAAAACCTCACTCCTAGCCGTAGCGGTGGTGCACGGCTCTAATCTCAGCACTCTCAGGGAGGCAGAGACAGGCGGATCTCTGAGTTCGAGGCCAGCCTGGTCTACAAAGTGAGTCCGAGACAGCCAAAGCTACATAGAGAAACCCAAACAAAACCAAACCAAACAAACAAGAACATCACTTCGACAGACAAAGGAGGCCAAGAGGTCAAGAGAGTACGTATCCTAATGGCTGAGTTATACAGGAATCAGAAGCCAGGGGAGGGGAAATGAAGCCTATCCTCTGGGCTGCGAGGGTAGCAGGTAGGTGGAGAAATGCTGGGAGGAGCCACAGCTACTGAGTGAGCCTCGTCTCGGGTCTCTGACACGCCACACCTCCAAGCCTGCTGACTTGCATTTGATCCTAAGAATTTAGAGGGAGGAAAGAAGCAATTCCCATACATTGTCCTCCAACCTCTACACATAGACTCTGATATGTGCATATATGTATGCACACACGTGCACACACACACCGTACACAAAATAAACAAATGTAATGATTTCCCCCCCCCCTAAAAACTAAAGAATAAATCTTGGAAACAAAAAATTTTAAAAGTTGAATTTTCAAAACTCAGTGAGACGATCATCAATGTCAGAAGAAATACTATCAGGGCTTAAAGACAAGATTAAAGGATGATTATATTCAAATGCCATAAAGGGAAAGAAAAAACAGAAACAAGCAAACACGACCACCTTAAAGAATTCCAGGACACAAGAGGTCAACTTAAAGATCTCCCGGGTAGAGGAAGGTGATGGATATAAACAACACAAGAACACCTCGTTAGTGAAATTATAGGAGAAAATGCCCAAGCACCAGCATCCACACATAGAACCTCCACAAGCCACACTCCAGTGAAAGGAGACTGCAAGCTGCAAAGAAGAGGGTCACACAGAGGGCTGACAAGATGGCTCAGTAAGGGAAGGCGCTTGTCACCACGCCTGCCCTACGTTCTATCCCCAGAACCCACAGTGAAAAAAGAAAACTGACTCTAGCATGTCTCCTGACCTCCATGTGCATGCGTGCCCTCACACGCACATGCCACACAAGCATAATGAATAATTTTCTGAAGTATTACCCAGTGGTGGCATGCGGAGGGCGTGAGGTCCCGGTGCTCACAGCGAAGCACTGGGGAACCCGAGTCACCCGTGCAGGGCTGGCTCTTCAGTGGAGCGGGGGTGCCCGTTTCTGCTCAGAAAGCTGAGCGAGGCCTGCTCTGTCTGTAGGAACAGGCGTCATCCGAACTCCCCAGACCAGCGTGTTTACCCTAGACTCTCCTCACACCCTTATCCTGAGCATTTTTCCTCAGTCGGCAGAACCCATTCTTAAGGAAGGAGTTTCAATGTAGTCACACCCTAAATATTATTATGATAATTGTCACCAGGAACCCTTTCTTTTTTTTTTTCTAATTGTACTATACTTAAATATGTCAAAAATACACTGTCAGGCTCTAGAACAGTGGTTCTCAACTTGGGAATCCAGCAGCTTTTTCACAGGGGTCACCTAAGACTGTCAGCAATCACGGCTATTTACACTGCAATTCATAAGAGTAGCAAAATTACAGTTATGAAGAAGCAACAAAAATAATTGTTTATGATCGGGTGTCACCACAACATGAGGAACTGTATTAATGGGTCTCAGCGTTAGGAAAATTGAGAATCACTGATCGAGGAGTTTGAACCAGCACCAGCTAAGACATGTTGAACTGGATTTCCTTTTATGTCATATGGATGATTACTAGCTGTCCCTGATGTTTGCAGAGACCCCCCCACACACACACACACACAACTGGAGCCCAGTGTGATAGTCTTGACCCTTGGAGAAGATAAAGTTTGTTTGTTTGTTTTTTAATAGAAATAAGAAGCAGGAATTCAATCTTCTTGCCCAAGGGCTCATGACCATAAGTGTGTAAATGGAATTAATATGGATTCTTCTCAGCTCTCTGAGAGAAAGCATATTATTTAATAACTATTGAAATATTTGTTAAGATCCAAAGTATCACAGCCAAGGCTGAACAGAGAAACCTTGTCTCAAAAACAAACAAACAACAAACAAACAAAAAAAGAAAAGAAAAATGCAAAGAAAGTAGCAAAATATTCAGAGCAACAGTTCTGCAGCTTCATATGCATAGAAAGTAATATAAAATGGGAAAAAAGGGATAGTAAAATCCCTGCCAATTGTTTAACAAGCTGGAGTACAGTAATGTATTGCTTGGACCTTCTCAAGAGGAGTGAAAAAAGAAGTAGAGTTGTTGCGACCCGCGTAACCGTCTCGCCAGCAAGAAGGCACACGGACAAAACAGGATCCTTCTGCAGCAGGCTTTATTGTTAAGCGATGAATGGCGGGAGACCCCAGGCCCCAAAGTGGTGCTGCTTAAATAAGCCCTGACCGCACTTAAGTGACGTGGAGTGACGTGTCATACCCTGATTGGCTGCTTACTCACTACCCGTCTGACAGCTCGGGGTGGGGCAGTGGCTTGGCGCGCTTTTGCAACCCGCACATGTGCTCTTAGAGGCTGTTACCAGTACAGAGACTGGATGCCGGCACCATCTTGTAATGGCGTCTGAACCTCGGCTCTCCACATAGAGTGGGTTTTCTGCAGGATATATCTTGGCAGTTCTTGGCAGGGTGGGCTGAATGAATTCCAGAGCTACCTAGCTTCCAGGCCAGCCACTCATGTTCAGGGCTCACTCTCCCAAGTAATCTCACTGGAACTCAAAGCTCTCTGTCCCCAAGGCCCTTTCTGCTGCCTGGATTTGTCTGAGCTATGAGTGGCCTCTGATAAAATGCCCGAGTTCCGAAGAATAGAGTGTGGGCCTGAGCCATTGCATCGTGAGCCAGGGCTTGTGCCCCAGAGCCAAGTATTTTGTTTGGTTTTTGTTGGGTCTCCCCCACAGCAGAAATAATTCAGTACAAATTGATCAGTGGTCCCATAATGGGAAAAGAATAAAGCAAGCCCAACTTCTAGTACAGGAACAGTTGCAACTAAAATATAAAGCAGCCAAGCTGGTGCTCTTTAAATTTCTTTAGGTATTGGTCATTTTGGTATGTGGATGGCATTCTCTTTCCCTGCTCATCTAATCAATACTTAAATAAATGCTTAACTTTCTTGGGGCCATGTCAATTGACTGAGTAGAGTGTGTTCTTATCTGGCTTTCACTACTGAGGATTCGGTTCAGCTTTTTCAAGTTGCCTTCTGGAGACTCTCATTTAAATTTTATATGAAATATAACACCTAAAACAGAGTGGATTATTAGCTTATTAAATAATGCTGCTGATAAAGCAGTAGTAGTTCCTAGAATTAATCCCTTCCTGGCAAAGAGCCTACAAAAATTACTGTTCAACTAAATGAAATGCAGGTTGATTACTTGTTTCACACTGATAATAACTGGCATGTTGCATTTGCATGTTATTCTGGATCTATAGATAATCACTATCCAAAAGGTCCCCTTTTAAGATGTTTTTGAAAAAACTGTAGGTATTGCCTAAAATTACATCTAAAAATCCTGTAGAGATTGCTTTTAATGCTTTTACAGATAGCTATTCAAAAGAACGAGGAGAGTATGTTTCATATACAAATTTCTCACACTCCACAAGAAGGATTGCATCCTCCCCTGGCATAGCTCAACAGCCTAGGCTCACCGTAATCATTCAGCTTTTATTAGATATTTTTCACCCATTGAATATTTAACTGACCTCTTCTATAAATTAGCACCTGAAGGACAGAGATGCACTGAGTGTGAAAACTGGCTTGACCTGAGAGAAAGAAAAAAGTTGCAAAAGGGTTGTAAATGTAGAGAGCGTAAAAGAGACATCCTCAAAGATGGAATCCAGTAAAACAGAAAGTGGATGGGGCACGGACAAAAAACAAACAAACAAACAAAAAAAAAAAAACAGTGCATCTCTTCAGCTGAGTTCCCCTCCTTTAAAAATAAATGGTAAAAAATAATAATAAATCATATTCTACTGAAACATGCCGGTAATACTAAGCTGCAGGCTCCTCTGTGGTTAGAGAACACAAGCAGAAAGAGCCTGCCTAGGAGGAAAGCCAGGAACAGCCTTAACTCGGGTTGCTGCCAGGAGGCTGCTCCAAAGGTCGGTGCAGTAAGTGTCTCTTACTGAGACCATAGATGCTTTCCTTGCTGATGCCTGCTCAAATTCCCCATCGGTCCAGGGATACACTCACAACAACATTGGCAAATAAGGAATGTTATCTTGTCTTCTACATCAGAATTGGAGAATCTTATTTCAGTCCTTTTAGGCACTGAGAACCCAAGCTACCCCCTTTGCATTTATGATTACTAAAACCTCATTTTTTAAAATTGTGTTTTGGTACAACATAACGAAAATTTTAAATAACAATGTAAATAGGTTTTGGATGATTTCAAAAGAAAATAGGAGTAAATTAGAATAAAAAAGTTTTATTTTAATATTCTTCTGGATAATGTGGTAACTAAGAAATACAAACATAATTGTATGTTTCTCAAGTTCCCTTGAGGGCCAAAAGGGGTTAAAAAACAAAAAATGCAATCAGTAGGAATTAGATTATTTGGAAATTTTTACCTAAAATTATTTTTGGTACAGCCTGGGAATCTATTACATCAGACTGTCTACAAAATGTAGCAAGAACTACAGCTGGATTCCAGCAAGTTCTTCTTCTACAAAATGGTTATGCTTTGATTTCTTTTCACATTTTTGTTTTGCTTAAATTATCAGCTAGATATGAACTTTCATGCCTACACAGGAAAACTTAATCGTTTTCTCCTTCTGGGATTTTCTGGGATTATTTCTCAGGTGTTTCTAAAAACCCTGTTGTTACCTAGTAGGAAAGTCTTCTTGAGCTCAAAATTAAAGTTGCCCCAAATTTTAAAGATCACATATCATATAGCCTTAAGTTTGAATCTTTAAAAGTTAATGATCATTGTTAATTAAATGGATTTTGCTTGTTTTTTAGTTTTATGCTTATCCTTGGTCTGCTAAATGATCAGGCTCTAGCAAGGGAGGTAGTTAAAGGAGGCTCATGGGAACCTATCCTCTATTAAAGGCATTATTTACAGTGTATAAAGGCATTGTTTACACAGTACAAAGGCATTATTTTATACAGTATCCCAAGCTTCTAGTATATAATTAGTAATGAGTAGACATGAGCTTGACATTGGAAACTGTGGCTGCCTGTGTGAAGCCCTCTTTGCTGGCAGGTATGAAAAGGCCTGTGCTTGGAATACACTTGAGGCATGCAAAGGCTCTCCCTAACTAGTCAGCTACAGAGCACACAGAGCTACAGAGCACATGGAGCACGCATGTCATGGAGCCCTAGCGGCTCAGAAAAATCCCACTATGCCACATGTGGGACTTGACTTTGTCAAAACTCTTTATTTATTTTCTTTCTAGGACTCATAACAACTAAAACCTGATAATGGCCATGCTTATACCAGCAAATGCTTTAGAGAATTTTGACATTAATGGGATAGGAATCATGTTACTAAGATCCTTTACTATCCACAGGATCAAGCTATTATGGAACACCATCAAAAACTTTATTTTATAAAAAATAAAAAGGGAGTATATACTCCCACCTAAATTCCCATACACTATAATATATTTAGTTTGCTAACTTTAAATTTTCTTAATTTTTTCACCTTAAATACTGATGCTTTTTCTGCTGCCCAAAAGCATTTTTCTCTAAAGGAGACATAATCTAAAGAATATATTAAATGAAAATATCTGAAATCTAACAAGTGGAAAGGTCCCAATGGTCTCCTAACATCAAGGCAAGGTTATCTTTGTGTCTTTCCAGAAAATGAACAAAGTCACAGATGGCTCCTGCTCTGATGCATCCAACCAGGTCAGCATCCCAGAGACCACCAGACAAACGAAATGACCAAAGACAGATGACAAACCCATCCAGAGGACATGCCCCAAGAAGAGTAAAGCCAATGACGTCAAGACTCTAACTTGCCAAGTTGAGACACTGGGGAGACAGCATGGACAAACTACTACTGACCGAAAGTGATGCTGTTAGGTTTACTGACTGTATGACATGTTATTTCTCAGCTTGTTAATGCAAAATCCAAATGGTCGGGGGGATAAAAAGGCACATCTCTAATAGCAGACAGTATGGTGTCGTTTGCCGTGCTAAGAATTGTTTCCATCCTTCAGGACTAGTTGTCTAGAGGAAAGATGGCATTCAGATATTTAGTTACATGAACAGGGGATGTTTTGGTTGGACTAATCCACTCATCAGTTCAAATGCAATAATATGGATTTTACCATTACTAAGTACTCTTTGGAGAGCTCTAATAGTGGAAACTACAGTTGTCTGAAAATGAAAAGGGGGTTACCTGATGTGTTGCTTACTAAAGTTGCTGTTGCCGTACCTAGAATGTTGCTACCAATTGCCAGTGGTTTGGAAAATAGCCTCTGGCTTCCTTTGGTGCATGGCAATCAACAGGAACAATACTTTCTGCATCAGAGCAAACACATCTATTTCTCAGCTCTTTAAAGGAAACCTGTATGGCATAGGAGTCACACGCATGCTCTGTGCACAATAACAGGGAACAGAATCCACCCACACCCGTATGCACACGGCCTCCCTGATATTCCTGTCAATGGTGTTTTTCTATCACATTGTTTATACAAGTTGATATAAGTGTGCTTATATCACTCCTCATTGCAATTCCACCTCTAATCATATTCTTTCCTCTGGCAAACAACTGCCTTTGAGTGGACCTTTTTTGTGCGTGAAAATGCTACTTATACTTTCCTTCTTGAGGGTTCCAAAGGTTTATGTGGCATAGGCCATATCACATTCATTTTGTTCAATAAATCTTTGTAATCAATCAGTTTAAATTCTTGAGCTTTCCCCAAGAATTTCAATGATTTAGGGGACTGCGATCAGGATGTGAAATGAATAAATAAATAAATTTAATTTAAAAAAAGAATTGTGATGATTCTTCACATCTATTGGATCCTGTAATGGTTACAGCCACAACATCTCTTTTATTGCCTATCCCAGAAATGGTTAGTGAAATACAAAGAGATGTCTCAAAGATTTAAAGATGACCTGTATGATTGGTAAAACTACTAATATTGCCTCAAAAATATTGGCAGAAATTAATCAAGAGATAGGTGGATCGAGGATCCCAGTTTTACAAAACAGAGCTACTACGGACTACTTGTCGCTCAAGCATAACGTGGGTTGCCAACAATTGGTTGGTATGTGTTGCTTTAATGTGTCAGGTATTTCTCGTACTACTGATGATCAAGTTAACAAGTTATGAAAAGAGCTAGAAAGACTCTCTCAAGTGACCTTTGAGTAGCCATCGTGGCCTAGATGGCTTTACCTTTCCCTGGTTCTCTGTAAGCCATTGTTATAACCTTGCAACGCCTGCATATATTAATAGTCTTATTATTAACAGTCTTGTTAATAAGGTATGACGGCAATGCATTCAAACACGGTCTCTATCGCAGCCATTATTTTTTTTTCTTCTAAAATTTACAATTGGAGGTGGCTACTATTTTTTATTTAAAAACTTAGAACTGGGGAGACATAGAGGACCCAAGGTCCTGTGCTCACAGACAAGCACTAGAGAAACCATGAGTGTTAAGCACACAGGATTGTCTCTTCAACGAAAGGGCTGTGTACCTGTTTCTGCCCACAAAGCTGAGAAAGGATTCGGTGAATAGCCGGTGATGTGTTCTGTGAGGGTGTGCCTCACCCAAATCCTCCAGACTATTATATTTACCCCAGACCCTTCCTCCCTACACCTTCATCCTGATTCTGCCAATAGAACCTGTCTTTATGGAAAAGGTCCCGTGTGCTTTGCAAAAGAGTTTCAATTCAGCCACACTTTAAGCATTATTGCAATAATTGTCTCCAAGAAACTTATTTTCAAATATATGTCTAAATGAGTTCCAGAACAGCCAGAGCTACATAGTGAGAACCTATCCAAGTGTGTGTGTGTGTGTGTGTGTGTGTGTGTGTATGTGTGTGTGTGTGTGTGT
>REGO01000125.1:896685-929488 GCA_010120015.1 Rhombomys opimus
AAAAAAACAAGATCCAACTATTTCCTGTGTAAAGAAGCATTTACTACTGACAAAGACACACAGAGGCTAAATTCAGAAGGTAGAAAAAGAACTCCAAGGACGCAGATGCCAAAAGCAAGCTGGGGCAGTCATGATCATCCAAGAAGACTAGTCCATGGCAAATCATGGGATAAACTCAACTGACACAGAACACATCTGTAACAAAATTCAACACTCTTCATGACAAAAGCCCCAGCTCCAAGGACACAGATGCCAAAAGCAAGCTGGGGCAGTCATGATCATCCAAGAAGACTAGTCCATGGCAAATCACGGGATAAACTCAGTTGATACAGAACGCATCACAAAATTCAACACTCTTCATGACAAAAGCCCCAGAGAAACTAGAAACAGGAGACTAATAGCTCAACAAGGCTGCATAGGACAGACACACAGCCAACATTGCACTGAGCAGGGAACACTGAAGCATCTCTGCTCATATCAGATTGTGCCTGGGATCTGCTAAACACTGTTTTTAAAAGTAGGCCTGCATGGTGGTACTACAATTCTATCACTTGGAAGGCAGAGATTTGAGGGTCACCCACAGCTGAAGTTCACCCCGGTCTACACAGTGAGTTCTAGGCTAGCCACGGCTACACAGCCAGGCCTTGTCTTAAATAAACCAAAGTAAATAAATAAATACATACAAATAAAAAATAAAAGTAGTAGAATATAAAAACCAATGTTTTAAAAAGCAGTAGTTTTTCTACACATTGATAATATTCTGAGACAGGAAATAAGGCCTGCTGAGATGGCTCGGTGGGTAAGACACTTGTTTCCAAACTTGACAAGCTGAGTTCAATCCCCAACACTCACATGGTAAGAGAACCAATTCCTCAAGTTATCCTCTGACCCTGTGTGTTCTCAATAGCGTGAGTGCTTAAAAATATAAAATAAGTAAGAATGAAAATGCCTAATAATAAACATTAGCGAGGACGCTGAAGACCTCTATATGAAAATTATAGAGCACTGATGAACTAAGTTGAAGATTCTAGAAGATGGAAAATCTGGCCACATTCACCACTCAGCAAAATTGACATTGTTTAAGTGGACATATCACTGAAAGTGACCAAGCCACTCAAAATTCCAGTAACTTTTTCCACAAGTGCCGTGAAAAGCAATACTAAAATTCATACAGAAATACAAGAGATCCTGACTAGCCGAAGTAATCTTGAGCAAAAAGAGCAATGCTGGAGGCATCACAACCTGGGGACCACAGGACAAGAACACAGTCAGTATGGAACTGGCTGGCGTAACAGTGCACAGAGGACCCAAGAGACTCTTCAGCAGCAAATGTATTTGCTGCTACACCGGACAACCTGAGTGTTAAGCTCTGAGACACACAGAGTAGAGAGAACAAATCCCCCAAAGCTGTCGTCTGTGGCATATACGTGCTCACCATATAACATACAAAACAAATAACTGTAATTATTTAAAAATACATGCAAAAACAAATGGACTAGAAGTCCCAGAAATGAGCCCACATAACTACAGCCATCACATTTTGACAAACTTACAAAAAGATACATTAGAGGAAAATCTTCCTTAATGAGTGGAGACTGGATGTCCACATGCAGAAGACTGGAACTTGATTCCCTTCTCTCACCACTACAAAAAAAAAAAAAAAAAAAAAAAAAAGGATCAAAGACCTAAATATAAGACCTGATGGTTTAGGCCCTTTTAATCCCAGCATTAGGATCTCTGAGTCCAGTGCCAACCTGGTGTTACAGAGTGAGGTCCAGGACAGCCAGGGCTTCACAGAGAAACCCTTTTTTGAAAAAATAAAATAAATAAAAAACACTACAAAAATATGTGAAGCTATTAACTACAAGAGGGAAGCAGAGAAAAAAAATAGCTGAAGATATAAGCAAGAAGTTGCTGAAAAGGATTCTAAAAGTACAGGACATAAGCAAGAGTTAAAAAATGGAAAATACCTTTAGCCTATTAAGGAAATACAAGCCAAAACTGCATTGAGCTTGCACCCCATCTTGGTCAGAGACAATAATGGAAAAAAGAAGAGCAAACAACTCATTGGTCAAGAGCACTTGCTGCTCTTCCAGAGAGCCACAGTTACGCTCCATCACACACATCAGGCAGCTCACAACCACCTGTAATTACAGCTCCAGGAGATCCAGTGTCCTTTTCTTCCCTCTACGGCCACCTGCACATACATGGGATATACAGAGAGAGAGAGAAGAGAGACAGAAAGCGGAATAAAAATAAAATTAAGAAAAAAAATTCTTTTTAAGAAAAGAATAAAAGCAGGCTGGAGAATTGGCTCAGCAGTTAAGAACACTGGCTGTTCTTCCAAAGGTCCTGAGTTCAATTCCCAGCAACCACATGGTGGCTCACAACCATCTATGGAGAAATTCTGGTGCCCTCTTCTAGTGAGCAGGAATACATGCAAGGCAGAACACTATATACATAATAAACAAATAAATCTTTTAAAAAAATATAGAAAGAAAAGTGCTGGAGAGATGACTCAGCAGTTAATAGCACTGGTTCGTCTTCCAGAGGTCCTGAGTTCAATTTTCAGCTAGTATGTGGCGGCTCTCAGCCATCTATAATGGGATCTGATGCCCCCTTCTGGCATGCAGGCATGCATGCAGATAGAAATACATAGATGTTAAATAAATGAGTGAATGAATAAATGAATATTTTTAAAAGAATAAAAAATAAATTTCACAAATCTTGGCAAGGATATGGAAAAGAAAACCTTGTTCTCGCACACAAACACACTTTGTTTGCACATTTTTTTTAAAAAATCGGTGTGTAATAAATTCATATTTGTTGTGTCTTAATGTTTTGTGTAAATATACCTCTATCATATGTGTATGATAGTGTGCATATTTGTTAATAAATCACATATTAAAAAGAAAAGAATTCAGGTCAACAATCTAACTTTGTAAGCCAAAGCACCAGAAAAAGGAGCTTCTTGGCACTAGTTTGACTTATGAGTTTTTTGATTACCACTTGAAGTGCAGGCAACAAAACAGACAAGATGGACTACTTCAAGCATTAAACCTCGGGGCTGAGGGGGTTGTGCCTCGGTAGGGTGTAGAACTTAGCAAAGCCCTGGTCTTAATCCCCAGCATGAATGAACACACAGATACATAATTAAAATTCATGTCTCCCAAAGCATACGTACGACATAGTGAAAAAGCAACCTTATGGAGTAAGAGAAAATGTTTGCAAATCATTTCTTGGATGAAGCTAATATAAGGAATGTAATTTTAAGGAGACTGGAGAGATGGCTCAGTGGTAAAGAGCTGTTACGGTTCTTGCAAAATTTGCAGGTTCAGTTCACAGCACCCATGTGGTGGCCCATCGGTAACTACAGTTCCAGGAGATCTGATGAAGACACGAGGCACATACATGGTGTACGTACATGCATGAAGGCAAAACACATGTAAAAGAAACAATTTTTTTAAAGTACACATTTGAAAACATTTAGAATTCAACAAATTCTTCCTTGAGCAGTAAACAATTTTAAGTAACCACATGAAGAGATACATAGAACCACTAGAGAACCCCAAGTCAAATCACCCATTAGAACAGCTACTATCAAGGCAACAAGAACTAACAGGCATCGGTGAGGATATAAGTAAACGATCCCTATGCTCCATGGGTGAAGGTGTGAAGGGATGGAGTCACTTCTAAAGGTCGGTGCTGATCATCAATATGACACAGTCTAGAACTGCCTAGAAAGAAAGCCTCGATGAAGGGCAGTCTTCATACAGTGTGGAAAAGAATTGGATCTAATATCTGCATGCCATCATTCACCGAGACATCGTTTCCATTGTTTAAGAGATAGGGGCAGCCCAAATGTTTATTGGTGGACAAAATGTGGAATGCACATAAAATGTAAATTATTGATCCTGACAAAAGCCACAAAATAATATAGCCTGCGGACATTACGTCAATAAAAATAAGCCATATTGTGGGACTCCACCTATCCAAGGTACCTAGAGTGCTCAGACTCATAGAGGCAGCAAGCAGTGAGGCTGAGAAGTTGGTTAGCTGGGCAAAGCACTTGCTGTGCAAGCATGAGGGCCCGATTTTGGCTGTCCAGAGCCTATGTGGAAAAGCCAGGTACCAAAGCACCTGTACTCCTAGTTCTGGAGACCAGAAACAGGAAGGTCCCCGGAGCTGGCTGCACAGACGAGCTATCTCAATCAGAAAGCTCCAGGTTCGGCAAGAGACCCTGTCTCACACAATAAGGTGGAGATAGCTCGGTGCTTGAGAGCAAATACTGCTCTTCAGAGAACTCACATTCAGTTCCAACATCCCTGTCAAGTGGCCCACAATTGCCTGAAATCCCAGATTCAGAGCATGTAAAACCCCAGGCCTCCACCCCTCCCCAGACACACACATTACACAAGTAAAAATAAGATCTTTGAAAAGACAATGCAGAGAACATGGAGGAAAGGCAGGCACGGAACTTTGACCTCTGGCCTCCACCTCACACTCTGCCTCCACTATGTACATGTAGTGCAGTTGTGGTTTCCAGAGGGCAGGGAAGAGAAAATGGAAGGTGACAGTGTTCAGTAGTGTCAGGGCTAAGCATTTGCTGACGTCTTAACACCAAGGGAATGATCTATAGATAAGATCTTTAAACGTGGAATCAAGAGAGGTCATAAGTGTAGGACCCTTAGGAGCCGAGAAGAGACACTAGATGTAATCATGCGCAGAGCAAAGCTTATTTGAGACTGAAGGCTCAGAAATCTCCAAGCTGTGAAGGGCCCCCGAAAACTACAGGCACCTGCCAATTGGACTTCTGGCCTCTACAGCTGTGAAAACAACTATTCTGTGACTTGGGATGTATAGTCTGTGGCACTGTTATGGTTACTCAAGTGACTCAAATGAGTAGAGTTTCAGGTTGCAAGACGAAAGTAACAAGTATGTACTGGTTACTAACAAAGAGTGCCAGGTGGTGATGGTGGCACACTCCTTAAATCTCAGCTCTCCGAAGGCAGAGGCAGGCAGAGCTATGAGTTTGAGGCCAGCCTGGTCTACAGAACCGCCAGTTCCAGGACTGCCAGGGCTACAGAGAGAAATCCTGTTTCAAACAAACAAAGAATGCAGCTAGAACTACCATCCCACACACGGAGTAAACCTGAGGCAGTATTAGTTACTTTAACTCACTGTAACCAAAACATCTATTAGAAGCAAAATGATAGAAGGGTGATTTATTTGGGTTCTTTTCAGAATGTTTTGGTCCGTTATCATGGAAAGGCATGGTGCATCGGGACCATGTGGTGAATGCTGCTCTGTACGATGGGTATAACTTTCAAAGGCCCACCCCCGGCTGACTTCCACCTCCTAAAAACTCCACAGACTCCCAACACCACCATCGGCTGACAGGGAAGATTTTAAAACAGGAGCTTGTGGAGAGACACTTCAGATGCAAGCCATAACAAAATTTACTTATTTTTAAAAACATAAGTAAAATTAAAACCAAGATAGACATGGAGGCATATTCCTGTAGTGGCAGGTATTTAGGGAGCTGAGGCAGGAGACTTGACTTACAAACTCGAGCTCAAGACCAGCTTGAGTAACATAAGATCAGATCTCAAGAATAAATTAAAGATAACCATAACTGCTCCCTTTGTGTCCAAGTGGTTTATGTGTATACTGACTTGAATTTGTTCCATAATTCAGTATACCTATGCTTCTGTATAGCCACTGGTTTCGCATCCAAAGACAGGTTCTCCTGAATCTAAGTCACTCATGAACTTCTCCTCACATTAAGGAGGACCTGAAAATCTTCTGACAAGTTCTCCAAGCTGTGTACAGTCACCCACATATGGACCTGGATGCAGAAAGATGAGGCCCTTTCCTGAAAAATCTGTCTTCAGTGGGAATTAATGGAAAGGGCTTGAGGCTTAACGCTACAGCTGTGGAGTTTGGTCTGCTTGCTGAGGCACGTCAGCAGGCTGCGGAAGGGGCTCCTGCCACAGATGCAGCTCAGCTTTCTCCGGAGACCAGTATTCGTTATCAGGCATCCATTCAGCCAGCATGGACTGGAACCATTCATCCCAGTGTTGTAGAAAGGCGGGATCTTTCGGGTCCCGTTCCTGAAAGTGTCGATTGACAGCTGGAGCCTGAGTAGAATCTTCTAAAGGCGGTATAGCCAAGCCACTGTTCTCACTGGAGTCCTGCCATCTTTCTTGGGTTGGGAGCCCTAAAGGAGCCTGAGGACAGAAGGCCTCCTCGCCTGAAGTTTCGACCCATGGTGAGTGGCCAGCAAACACTGAGGAGTTTTGACCATCACCCCTTCGCTGTTCAAGCTGGGAGGGCTGTAGTGCTGTGGTCCTTGACAACTGTTTCTGACGGCCCCTAGAGAGATCCAAAGGACCAGATGGTGTTGGGGGAGGAGAAGGAGGCGACAGAACAGAAGAGCTAGAGGCAGGAGCTTTGGAAGGAACAAGTTGACAGGCAGTCTTCCGAGCAAGGCGCTGGCTGTCCCGGGGGCATTTCACATTTGCTTGAGGGCTCTGTCTTGGTTCTGGGTGTCGAGCTCTTCGGTTCTGAAACCATATCTAAAACATACACACAAGAGTCCTGAATAGCAGAAGTGACTCCACCTGTTTATGTTTGCTAAGCAGACTATCAGAGGGACAAGGGCTAAACCCTTCAAGCCCAGGATCTTGGCACTTTGCCTCCTCCATCTAGACCTTACATTCCACATCCCTACCCCTCACCCACCCCGATTTTGAACAGATTCTTGGTGGTGAGCTCAGGGCTCTTCAGATCTAATGAGCTCTAGGAACACCTAGCCTCACCAACACACCTGGAGATGAGCGTCTCTAATCCTCCAAGTTTCTCAATCTAATTAAGTTGGCAATCATGATTAAGTAACTCATGGCACACGGCCATGGGTAAATTAATGGTTGAAAAGGCAGAAGAGTTAGACTCCACCCCTCTGATCCCCAGCACTGATTCAGGAAACAAGTTCTCAAAAGGATGAATTTCTGGGCACCAAGGAGCTCCCAAGAACACGGAGCTTCTCGAGAGCATGGAAGCATGATGGCTGATGTGAAGAGAGGCTTACATAGGACATGCTTCAGCGCCACGCTTATCAATCTCCTTAATATACAAAGAGCAGGAATTCGCCAACTGTGCAGGCAGTGTGCTACATTTCTCAGACAGAGGTGAGCTGAGGGCTAGGTATTCAGACATCCCACGCCTGGGAGGGTGGGATGTTAACATTCCAATACACAGGACAATACCTCATCCTCTGGAGCTTATCATCCAGTATTTCCAAGGACTAGACATACTAACAAAGAACTCACAGAGATCGGCCTACTTCTGCCTCCCTGAGGACTGGGGTTAAAGGTGTGTACCACCACACACCAGCTAGTTGTTATTTCTTATTCCTGTGCTGCAGCAGGTCTGATGTGACCATTTCTCCAGATTGTCCCTTGCAGCACCAAGTATCTGTATCCCAGGCTCAGAGCAGAGACAACCCCAAATAGCCTGCGTCAGTTTGTCTGGCAACAGCTCAGCAGGGAAGCAGCTAGGAGCAAGGACAAACAGGCTACCCGAGACAGAGATGTGTACAACCTACATGAATTCTGGATTCCGGGATGCCTGTTAGTTGAGCCAGTTTTTCCCTGGTAACAATCCCAGGAAATCGATTCTTCTGGAAAGCTTCGATTAGAATATCAGTCTGAAATTTTGTGAAGTGTGTCCTGCTCCTTCCAGCTTCTTTAACTAATTTAACAGAAGCACACACAGGGTTTGCAGGTCAGTATTCACATTCAAGCTTAAAAACAACAGATTCATGGAACCCCAGAGGCAACAGCGTTGATAAACTTCAATGGAAATAAGAAAGGGGAAGCTCTTCTTGCTCACAGACTATTCCTGTAGCCCAGGCTAGATGACCTTGAATTCTCTCTCTCTCTCTCTCTCTCTCTCTCTCTATTTGTCAAGGCAGTGTTTCTTTGTAGCTTCTGCCATCCTGGACTTGCTTTGTAGAACAGGCCTCCCGTCTCTGCTGGAATCACAAGCATGCACCACTTCACCCAGCTTTGAACTCTTTCTTGCTCTTCTAGTTTCCACCTCCCAAAGGATTCTAGTTACCACACCAAGTGAAATAATGTTTATATCTCTGACCCATAGTATGTTATAATTGCTCCCTCGCCTGAGCTTTCTCTACAGAGTATTGCTCCACAAGGCGAAGTTGCTTATATTCCCAAGGAAATCAGTGGAGGAATATATTTGAGTTGTAGGCCTTACCTTTAGGTTTATCTTGTCCCTGGCCTTGGCTTTCTTCAAAGCAACATTCATACTCTACTTGTTTCTGCATTTTTCTGTGCTTCTGAAACCAAGTCTATGTGGGGAAAGAAAATAAAAGAGGGGACACATAAAATGGATGTAACTCAATCTAGATCATTCCAAATGTCAGCCAAACTGATTGAACATCTGCCCTTGAGACCATGTCCATAAGAGAAAGATATCATCCTTATTTTTATTGTTATGCTTATCTAAAATACCAACTGGAAACTATACACACATTCTCTCTCTCACTCCCCCAGCCCCTGTCATGCACAAACTCTATCTTTCTCTCTCTAGTTAAGTAGGTAAAGTATTCAATGCTAATTTCTTGGCTACTCTTCTTAGCAAATATTATTTCAAAACGTACAACACATATGGACTTAATCTTTGAAAATAATTTCCTTAAATAGGAAGGCAGATTCGACAAAGGAAAACAGTTAAGCTAACACTAATTTCTGGGTATCACTTACATTATTTCACTCCAGGAGAAACCAGCAATAAGAAGAATCCCAGGAATGTCAACATCTAGGGTTAAGACTGTTTTCATAGGCTTGAGTAATGGCTCAACAGTTAAAAGTACAAGCACATAATACTCTTCCAGAGGATGTGAGTTCGATTCCCAGAGCCCACACCAAGAAGCAAACAACTCCCTGTAACTTCAGCTCCAGGGAATCTGACACCTCTGGGCACTCATACTCATGTGCACACACCCACACACAGATACACACCCACACACCCACACACCCACACCCACACCCACACACACACACACACACATACTTAAAAATAATAAAGACGAGTTTAAAAAACTGTATTCACTACTATTATTAAGTTTATTTGTACTTGTTCTCTTAAAGGAGGAACTGCCATGTGGGTGTTTTGTGTTTTCTGTGTTTTTGGCTTTTAGTTATTTCTGAGTATTTTCTTTGGACAATGTGACAATTCACATTTACAACTTGAAAGACAACAATTATGAGCCGAGTTGCTAGCCATAGGCCTTACAATCCTAAAACACCAAGTTCAAGTTTTGTCCTCAAAGGCTCTTTATGTTTTCCAGATTCAGTATGCAAAATAAGTTTTCCAGTTAAAGCCTTATGAACAGCTGGAAATTTCCAACTAATGAGTAGATATAAATGCCCTCAAGGGCTACAATATCCTACATCGTTCTGAACTTTTCCATCAGTTCAAGTCTCTTGGGTACCCGGTCACCAGGTGTGCCCACGTGGAACAATTTCATTAGTTCAAGTCTCTTGGGCAGCCAGTCACCAGGTGTAAGCACATAGAACAATTTCATTAGCATCATTTGTGTCAACAAGCTCCCATACCTGGATAGTTTATCAGGACAGAAGGAGATTTTTTTTCCCCCAGCACTTCCAAAGACCTGAATAAGTCATTATAAAAAATCATTATGTATCAAGTGCAAAAACTTAAATTTTCTCAGCTGTAAAGGTTTAAAGGTAGTTAAACTGGTTTAACTACCAACCCACTTGATATAGTTATACAATTTACCACTCTAGTTCATCTTTGTCTATCATAGGGGCAATTTTATTAAAATAAACCATATAGAATTTTACACAATGCTCTTATATAAATGACATTTGAGATTAAAATTAAAAGATTAATTCAAGTACAGTGGTGTATACCAGTGAATCCAGTACTCCGAGAATGAAACAGAAGATTGGCAGAGGCAAGGCAACCTGAGCATGGAAAGAACAGTCTGAAAACAAAGCCAAAGCAACCCACAACTCAGTACATAACCCACACCCGAACACAGGCAAACAGCTCTAATCAAGCTTGCTGGGCTATAAAAGAAGGACAAAGAGGAGGAGGGGAAGAAAAGAGTGGAGAAAAAGAGGAAGGAAGAAAAGAGGAAATGCTGTGGTGCACATCTTTAATCCCAGAAATCCAGAGGAAGAGGAAGGCAGGAGTCTTAGCTCCAGGCCATTGACAGCATGGTCTAGTCTACAGAGTGAGATCCTGTCTCAAAAACAAACAAAAACAAGCTGGGCAGTGGTGGCAAACGCCTTTAGTCCCAGCACTCAGTAGGCGTAGGCAGGAGATCAGCCTGGCCTGCAGAGTGAGTTCCAGGACAGCCAGAGCTTCACAGAGAAACCCTGTCTCATAAATAAATAAATAAATAAATAAATAAATAAATAAATAAAAATAAAAAATGCAAGTAGGAAGGGGAAATGTTGAGAAAAGATGTCCAGAGGGACTGGGAGGGGAATAAGAGAAAGGAATTCAGAGAAGATGTATGAAGTTGTCACAGAATAAGTTAAAAATTATTAATAGCTGAGCGTGGTGGCACATGCCTATAATCCCAGGCAAAGGCAGGCAAATCTCTGTGAGTTCGAGGCCAGCCTGGTCTACAAAGTGAATCAGGATACCTAAGGCTACACAGAGAAACCCTGTCTTGAAAGCAAAACAAAATATTAACAAATGAAGGAGAGAAAATCACTAGCATTCAAACAACCGATTTTCATGAGATCTGCACGTACTGTGTTTTCACGGAAGTATGTGTTGAGACACACCAACATTAAGACATTTCTGTCTAGCATAACTGTAGCCATTTTGTTTTTAAGTCTTCATTTTGATCATAAGGTAAAATTAAGTTCAGGTTCTCAGGCTCTGCCTACCTGAGAACTTAAATAGCCTTTTACTTACAATTTAATACTTATTACTTATGCTCTAATAATGAAACGCTCTGCATTACTACGCTGATGACATAAGTTCTTAAATTCTATAATTCTCAAGATAATGATTTCATTATCTCCTATGTGGAAACCATGAGCTGGCTTTTCCTTTCCCTCAGTGCTGGCTCATTTCAATAAGACATAAGCAAAATTTCTGTTTTATCTATCCATTACATATGGAGTAAAGTTAATAAAATATAGCCCACCTATAAGAATTGTTTAGCCTAGCTTTGCTCTTTTCCTTGACTCAAAAAGAAAGAGGGGCCTAACACCTACCATAATTTGAGACTCAGAGATGCCGAGTTCCTTAGCCAGATGTCCCCTCGTGGCTAAATCTGGGTTGGGATTCTTTTCAAACCAAGCATGAAGAGTGTCCTTTTGATTCTGGTTCAGAATAATTCTCCTTCTCCGGGCTTCTTTTTCCAGCAGGCCTAGTGAAGGAAAGAAGGACAAAGGAGTGTGAAGTTATCTTTCTCGGCATGAACTCCTGTTTCGTCTGCTCCATGTTAAAAGCCCAGACACATAATGATGATTATGTATTTTTACTTCAGGGATATAGCTTAAGCCATACCAATAAGGACATGCACAGGTTTAAACGTGTATTTTAGAAAAGATGATAATCATGTAAGACTGAAAGCAAAAAAGGACAGAATTTCCACAATAGTACTTGAGGACAGAAAGCAGTGGGAACTAGAAACATGCAAATTAATGAAACAGTACTTTTTTTTTTTTAAGGTAAAAGATTAAGTTAAACTATTGTACAAAAGTTGAACTTTGGAATAAATGACACATTTTCATAAAATTAAACATTATACACTTCATTTTCTTTTCATTCAAGGTGTCAACTTTAATACTCTAAGTAGAAGCCTTCTTTGTAAGAGCCCTAGCTGTCACTGTAAATTGTAAGTTACAAGATTTCAAAAAGTCATTCATCTACCCACCCAAACTGGCACTAAAAACCAGCTCTCTCAAACAATGTGATAATCATGAGTGTGATGTAAAAGTTTTGAGGTTTGGGGAAACAAAGGAGGCCTTTGGCATTGTGACAGGAAACAACAGAGAGAAACTTACCAAATGTACACTTTAAATCCATACTGCAGTCACCTGGATCCCAGGAGGCCCAACTGAACTGCTCGTGGAGACACAGGATTTATGAAAGCCCAGAGTGGCCCACCCATTCCTTAAATACCTGTTGGTTTAATCCCTTCATTAAATATGCAAGAGCACTGTGGCAAATCTTGACTGTCAACTTGATTGGATTAAGAGGTTCCTGGGAGATTAGTGGAACCCGCCTCTGGGTGTGTCCGGGGTGTTTCCAGAGAAGATTAGATCATAAGAGAGTTGAGCTAATCACTGCTTTAACCCTTTGATGGACTGAAGTTTACAAGACTCTTGACAGCTGATTGAACTGTAAATGCTGGGATTTAGTTGGTGTAAACGGGTTGCTGGCTGTGTGACTTTAAAAGACAGGTCTTGGCCCTGGTGCATTCCTGTCACACTCTCTCTAATATATTTCCAAGACAAAAAAAAAAAACAGGCTCAGACTTACTGCCATATTTTGCCTTACCTCATGCCCACAGCAATGGGCCCTGGTAATCAAAGATAGACCTCTGAACTAGTGAGCAAAAAATGAATTCTTCCTCCTTTAAACCGTCTTTCTGGGGGCACTTGTTAGGACAATGTCAAATTTGACTAACACAGCCACCTAAGAGGAATTTAAAGTAATTACACAAAGGAGTAAAAGTCGATTCCTCTGGGTAATTTTGTACCTAGGCTAATACCTTTCCGTGTATTGTTTTATTCCTGAGCTCTCTAGACTGTATCAAGTTTATTCATCATCACTGTCATCTTCTCCTTGGTCATTTGCTGTGCTCCGGGTGGTCTCAGACAGGTGAGGGAAGTAAGTGCTCTATCACTGAGCTACAGCCCCAACGCCTCCTATTAGTTTTAGGTCTCTTTATTTCCTGATTATCTTGACTTGGCCTTAGGCTGTAGTATATTGAAAGTCTCACCTCGTTTCATATTTTTCAAATTTTTTTCTCATCTTCTGCTAAAACATATTTTTATTTTCTTTCTGTCCTTGATGATCTGATTGCACACCACACTGGCCAGCCTAAGCTCGCTCTTATATTGACTCAACCTTAGTGTAGGTGTGCTGTGAATGTATTTGGCAGGTGTGATCAAAGGGTAAAACCAGGTGTCTCTAAGGAAAGCAGACTGTCCAGTATGGGCGGAACTGACTCAGGAAGGGAAGCAGTAACACTGGGCCTGGCCTGCAGAAAGGCAACAATGGAGAGCCATCACTGCAGCTCCGGCGTGAACTCCAGCCTGCTTCCTTCTTCTTTCCTAGATGTCCCTGCTGCTATACATGTGCATATGTGTATGCATCACACACACATGCTTTATGAACATGCCTCTGTGAGACCTGCGTGACCCCACTTTTGAAAAAACAAACAACAACAACAAAACTCCACCTTAAAGGTAAATGACCTGGGCATGAACTCCAGTTTCAGAAAAGGAGAAAAACTCACAAAAGTGTGCTTGGACCACTCACCTCTGGTAATATTTAACCATCACCCCTAGCAATGGCTAATCAGTGAATACCTGGAGTTTACCCAGTTGTTCTTTACAATAGGTTGAGTAAACAATTACAGTTTGGCCCTCCAGACTCAATCAATCGGGTTTTATCGACCGAGCTTTGCTAAATGTCAATCAATCATGGAACTGCCCAGTTGGAATTCCCTGAACCTTGCTGTAACCTCAATAAAAACCCCTCTCTCCCTGAGCTCAGGGATCTACACTTGATCCGCTGTATCGGTGATGGTGTGGGGCCAAGCTCCAGTTTGCAGAAAGGACCCTTGTGTGTTTCAGCTCCTTGGTGGTCTTTGGGGTCTGCGAGACTTGGGCACAACACTTATATACAGACTTGAAAAACACTCTCATTTCCTTCCCTTATCCCATTATCATCTAATACAAGGTATATTAGTAGCAATTAACTTCAGAGGCCAGTGAGTTGGCTGAGCACATAAGGGTGCTTGTTGCCAAGCCCTGCCATCCTGAGTTCAATTCCTGGACCCCATATAGTAGAACGAGATGGGCAACTCCCAGAAGATGTGCTCTGACATCCACATTATACCATGGCATAAATATGTCCTCCTCATACACACATAAATAAAGGAATGAGTGAAAGAATAAGTAACAACTTTATATAAGCACATTCAACATATGGTAAGAAAAGAATGAACCTCACCCAAGAGCCTGTCCCTCTGAGCAAATATGGAAGGTTAGCTAGAGGTATGCTCTTGCTGTCATTTTTATTTGCATCTATGAATAACTTAGAAAAGACACAGGCATGCCGAGTTTGCATGGCTGCCATGCTTCTGTCGAAAGCAACAGTTGAATTTAAGCTGCTAGTGAGAAATGATTTCAGCTGTCTCTGCTGCTAAGGAGTAAGAGACAGTCGGTGCTTCAGTAAGGCTGATAGGCTTAGGATAGTTGAGAAACACACTTAGCTACTTTTCTGACTGTGAAAACACCCCGACGAAAGCAGTTTAAGAAAGGAAGGGTTCATATTGGCTCACAGTTCCAGGGCACAGTCCACCATGCAGGAACGTCAAGGCAGCAGGAGCCTGAAGCAGCTGGTCATACTGTTTCCGAGGTCAGGAAGAAGACAGCCAAGGACGCCGCTGCTCACAGGTCTTTCTCCTTTTTAATGCAGTCCAGGACCCAAGCCCCAAGTCCCTGCTTTGAAAGTGGATCTTTCCACTTTTGTTATTAACCTAATCAAGATAATCCCTGATAAGTGTTGGGATGGTTACCACTTGGTGAGGACACACCCCGAACAAGTGATGATCACCTCAACCATCACGCACACCTCCACCCATCCTGTAACAGCTAAGTATTTACCGAAGGGGGTCCGCTCCACCTCAAGTTTTCTGGTCTGTTTACAGGAGAGCCAGACGTTAATTTTTAAAAGTTGCTTGGTGATCACTTAATATTGGCAGTTTTCTATTGGCTGTAACCAAAACTTAATTTCTTATTAATGTAAAGTTAAAATATCTTTTTTATGTAGACAAGATATATTCTTGTGGCTTGGCATAAAATACATCGTTTTCACATAAAAAATATTTAAGATAAAAAAAAATATTTAAGATAACAAAGCGGGGGGTGGGGGGGGAGACGATAAGCTGGGAGCTCCTGCAGCTAAATGCAATCAGTTGCATTAATTAGCCTTTGTGGAGTGTGTTACAGATATCTGTATGCTACTGTTAGTTCTCCCAAAGAAAAAAGCCACGTGACTAAAGTAATGAAAAAAAATGTGTGTGTGGAAAAAAAGACTACTAGACCCCCCCCAGGATTCTACCCAGATGGTAAAGTAAGGGAAGAGCCAGCAGCCCTGATCCCCTCTATGTATTTGCAAATTAAGGATAGGGGGATCTAGTCTGGGTATTTTAGTCAGGCAGTAGAAATTACCTAATTAGGGGAATCGCATCTGAAACTGAAGGATGTGGATAACATCTCTCCAGCAGCAACTTGGTGTCTCATTGATACTACCTCGTCTTCTTCGTAGTCTCCTCTCCCCCACTCCACATACCCACTTCCCCACTGTATCAGAAGAGAAAATGTTTGTTTTCTGGGGCAAGATGGCGGATTGGAAGCTTCCTTCATGCAACTCCGGGATAGAAGAGTCAGGGTAACAAAGGACAGACCATATTCCCAGAACAGAAAGAAAGGAAGAGAATCGGAAAAAGGTGACAGCACAGATTAAAAAGGATGGTAAAACAGAGAGACTCTGGCAAGGACAGGCGGAAGCAATCTGCAGTCCCAGTCCCCGCAGGGGGGGAAGAAGAGCTGGAGCCCCAACCAGCGTAAGCCTGTCAGCCCTGGTGACAAAAGACTGGCAGTCCCAGCTGCAGGATAAACCCACAGTTCTCGCTAGCCTTAATCCAGTGGGGGGAGGGGAGATAATGCCTCCTCCGGTGGGGCCCGTTAGCTGCGGAGAAGAAATCCTGCATCCAATCCCTCATCCAAACCCCTACCCAGCGCCGTGCTACAGGAGTGCTACACCAGACGCCTGGTCGAGAAAGGAGCTATTGTTTGAGACTAGGCTACTCTGGGACTTTGAAAACAAGAAACAGTCAGCCACAAATCAGCGAGCATGGAGCCGCTCTGCCACAGAGCCAGAGTGGCAGTGAGCTACCAGACGCAGATGCAAAAGGGGAGGGTCGGAAGGGGCCGGCTGGGAAGTTCTAGGGGCGGGAGCCCAGCGCCCCCCAGCCCCCTGAGTGCTGGGTGCAGGCACTAAAGCCAGTGGATCACTGTAAAGACACAGAGAGATCCAAGTCCTGGCTGGCGGATTCCTCAGCCTCTGGAGTTGCCTCTGGTTTGCTGCTTAATGAAACAAAGCGCCAAGAGCCCAGAGCTGAGGCTCTACTTCCAACAAGGAGATCTGCTGCTGGCCTGGGACTGCATGCCCGGAACCAGACAGTCGTCTTGCCACCCCCGACTCATGCAGAAATCCCTTTCTCCACTCTGATTCACGCCGGGGACCCCCCTAGGCTTGGATGTTTGCCACTCCTGGATGTACAAATTTAAGCGGCGGGCATCTGCAGACTGAGAAGCTGCTGAGCCCACAGGCCGCAAAGCTTACTGTGGCCAGCAGCAGCTGTCAGGACACACAGAAGAGAGACGTGAATAGACGCTCGCAGCCCACCCGTAACTGAGGCAGACCCCTGCATAAACAGAAAGCTTTCAACAGGTTTCATCGCTGATTCACTGCCCTCCTCCACCTGGCAGATTACAGTCTGAGAGCCCGAAGGGAGTTTCTGGTTTTCCCATTCACCTTTTCCCTTTCAGTATATTACGTTTTATTGATATTTTAATTTTTGTTCCTCTTTTATGTAAAGGTATCAGTGATTGTCTCCAATGTTTGTTGCCGCTGTCTGCTAGCCTAGGCCTAGCCCTGGAAGCTTCTAGCCTATGTGCAATCTAACCTAGGCCTAGAATGTCTTCAGCTTCTCAGACCAGTTGCTGAATAAGCGCACTCTTACTTGTTTTTAGTGAGCTCTGGGCTGACTGAGTCAAACTCCTCTCCTAGCTGACTGATTCAATCTCGCTTTCCTTTCTGCCTCTTCTAGTGTTCTGTCTCCTCATTCTCTGGATCATTGGTCTTCACTCCAGTTCTCTCTCTCTCTCTCTCTCTCTCTCTCTGCAATCTGTCTATTACTGTCCCAGTAAGACTGCCTCTTCTCTCTCTGTATTGCCACTTAAGTAGCTTCCCTTTCCTCCCTCTTCTCATGAAAGTTGGGCTTACCCTATTCTGTCAAGTCTTTCTCTGATTTCACTGTTTCTGCCACTCAGACATCACTTTCAAACATGGGTTACCTTCATTCTACAAACTAACTTTACTTTCATTGTTTGGGATTAAAGGCGTGTACCACTGCACCTAAATTTTTCTTTACCTGAAACTTGCTCTATACCAGGCTGACCTTGAACTCAGATCTGCTTGCCTCTGTCTCCTGGATTAAAGTGAAAGAATAAAACCCTAGCATAATACGGGCAACAACAGGATATCTGCGGTTGGGCACCTGGCCTTTGAGGGGAAATTCCTGAGAAAAGCACTCTAGGCACCTGAGATAAGGGCCGGATAGGTGACTCGGCTCACAATCTGCCTTCCCGCCTTCCCTGTTACTTAACCATGGCTTTGTTCAAACCACCCAATTGAGAGACGATTGTTAAGACGGTAGAATAGGCGCGGTATAGTAGTAAATTCCCTGAGGAGAGAGCTACCTCCCTGCGTTCTTTCCCCACCCACTAGAGATACAGTTGCTAGGAAACTGGACCCTCCCCCTAGGGAGGGACACCTGGTCATGATCAATGGTCTGGTGACCTTCCTATAGCCAATCAATTCAAAGTGTAGCATTTTGACCAATAGATGCTTGCCAGGCAGGAATTGGGCATGCTGGGAGGGACCAGAATGTATAAATCACCCAGCTAACCTGGGGACAGCGCGCAAGTCTGCCGAAAGGCTCTGTCGCCCTCGGGTACCCGTGTATCAAATAAAGCCTCTTGCTGTTTGCATCCGGACAACTGGTCTCGTTGATCCTTGGGAGGGGGTCTCTCTGGCGGAAGACACCCCCCGGGGTTCTTTCAAAAGGCGTGTTTGTATTCCAGCTGGATCACACAGACCTTGAAGGTCTTTGGATCTGATCTCTTTCTGGAACAACTATGTTCTGAATTAACACTCCTTTATACTTTTTAACTTTATTTACATACTTTAAGTTTTCATTTCATATTTATATCCTTGTGGTTTTCCTCACATTCCTTTCTTTTGTCTTAACTTTGTTCCATCTCTTTTCCATTTTCTTTGCCCCTCCTTAGTTTTGTCCTTTTATTATTACCTTTATCTTTATTTAAGATTTTTATTAGAGTGTATTATGAATAACAATGGGTTTCATGATGTCATTTCCATTAGTGTATACACAATAATTTCATCCTACTTCACCCTGGTTGCTTGCCTTGCTGCTGAGACAAAACACCTGACACAGGTAACCTAAGAAATGGTTTATTTTGGCTTACTCTTACAGGACGTATCTCATACACAGTGAGATGCCCAACTCTCACTAGAACAGACAGGAAGAGGAGGCTCAGTAGAGCAGTGCAGAGGGGTAGGGAGAGGGGGCAGTGCAGAGGGGGTAGTCGTACAGAGAGAGGCTGAAGAGAAAACAAGCCAGAAAAGGAGAAGGAGCCAGATTAGAACAGATTGCTAGAGTTAGGGTCCAAGCAGAGCAATTCAGTGAAAGGCTGAGAGAAACCAGTTTGAATCATAGAGCTAGGAGAGGAGTTAGAGCCAGAACAGCTGAGTTGAACCAGCCAGCCTGTTTTCAGAAAGAGTTAGAAAGGGTGAGCTTATTCAGCAGCAAGTCTCAGAGGCTGAAAACATTCTAGGCCTCGCTTAGATTGAATGGAGGCTTCCAGGACTAGGCCTATGTTAGCAGACTGAGACAGTAAACCTTAGAGATGACAATTAAATCAGGCGAATAAAACTTTCTGTTACACCTGTATGACATCTTTATACACTGTACCCCTTCTCTCTGCTCTGAGATTCTTTTTTGTTTTTTTTTTGCCCCCTCTTCTGAGCCTTGGAGAGCATAATTTAGGGCTGAGCAATCAACAGTCACTTATTCTCAGCTCTTAAACCAGTTATGGGCATCTGCAGTAACTGCCACCCATTGGGAAAAGATACTTTTCTGGCTAAAACTGGCATCACTAATCTGATTGCTGGATTCACACTTGAGTTCCCTCCCTCTGTATTCTACAACTTTATTAAAATGTTTAAAAGATTTTATTATTTGTTTATGCTTATGTCTGTGTATGCATGATGTAGCCAATGTCACCTGTAGTGGTCTTTTTTAAAACTTTACTTGGGGAGTTTAGGCCTCTACCTCCCTTCCATCAACCCCCCCCAACCATAAATAAGAGAGAGAGAAGGTTAGTGGGGAGAGGGGACCCAGACTCCTTTACTTCTCCAGGCTATTTAGGGTCGAGGAGCTCTTTAGGGCTCTACACCAATCTCTGTCAACCGCAGATGCGGCTGGCAGGCTCCTCCACACTGCTGTGCCCTGAAGCGTTTCTCTCCGTCTGTCTGCTCCAAAACATTACACTGTCTCTGGTCTCAGGTCTCTCCAAACTGCTCCATGCCATATGCCAACACCAAACACCTCCACTGAACACCAAATGCCACTTCAGAACACCATCATATGGTCTCTTTCTTGGCCTCATACTTATATTCTCAGAGTCCTAGACCACGTCCTCCTCCATTCGGCACGTGGAAGGCCATTACCCGCTGGCAAAGGTCACACCCTGCACCTGACAGTTACCAGGTGTGGACAAACCATAGCCCAGCTAAAATCCCACACTTGGGATTAAAACAATAGCACATTTTCATAACCAAGAAACCAAACTTCCATTACACACTCTGTGTGTGCACATGGAGGCCAGAAGAGGACAATGTTGTCTTCCTCTCTCTCTTTTCCTTTGAGGCAGGGTCTCCCCCCAACTTGGGGATCATGTTCTCAGCTAAAAAGGAGGCACAAGCCCAGAAATCTTTCTACCTCTGTCTCCTTGGAGCTGGGATTGCTTGTTCCAGTAATGCTAGTGTCTGATCTCTGGGGCTTTTGATCACCCAGCAAGCAACAAACCACTTAGCCCTCCCTCTAGCCCTGTTTTATTGTTACCTGTAGTTTATTCTCTGTTACTTTGATAGTTTTTCTAGGCTTACCCATGGTATACGGTTTAGATTTATTTGGTTGTTATTGTATTTCTATATCTATTTGTTTCGGCTTTATTGCTGTCCTGGTGGTTTGCTTTCATCATTCGGTGTTGGTGCAGACACTGAGTCCTCAGTAAGAAGTCCACCAGGAACTGGAGCGATGGCTCCGCATTTAAAAGTGCTTCCTTACTGTTCTTGTAGAGGACCCGGGTTTGGTTGCTAGCACTCACACTGGGCAGCCTACAACTGCCTAAAACTCCAGCTTCATGGGATCCAACGCCCTCTTCTGGACTCCTTGGGTACTTGTACACAAATGACAAACACATGAACACACACAAATAAAAATAAAATTAGACTTTTTAAATTCCATATGAAGTCTATGTGGAACTTACACAGTGGCCCGCAACTACCTGATCTCCTGCAGTTCCAGGAGATCCAGTGGCCCTCTTCTGGCCTCCCAGGGCACCTATCGGCACAATCATGCATATAAAATCATTTTTAAAATAAGCTTTCTTAATGTGTACTGTGCAGAATGATGGTAAAGTCACCTTTATTTGCCTGCTACAATTGTTGTCTTACTGCCTCTGTCTGCTAACCTAGGCCTAGTCCTGGAAGCTTCTAGCCTCCACTCAATCTAATTTAATGTTTTCAGACTCTGAGATTTGCTGCTGAATAAGCTCACCCTTTCTAACTCTTTCTGAAATCAGGCTGGCTGGTTCAACTCAGCTGTTCTGGCTCAAACTCCTCTCCTAGCTGACTGATTCAATCTGGCTTCTCTCAGTTTCTCACTGAACAGCTCTGCTTGGCCTCAAAGTAACTCCAGCCAGCAATCTGTTCAATTTTAGCCCCTTCTCCTTTTCTGGCTTGTTATGTCTTCACCTGTGTCTAGCTTGTTCTCTCTTCAACCTCTCTCTGTTAAACTCCCCTGGTAAAAACTGAATCCCACAAGCTGAACTGCCACAAACTCAGCTCCACTGCACTGCTGCTCATACTCACCTAGGAGATGCCTAGGAATCATTCCAGGCACACGTGTGGTGTGTCTGGGCCCGCCTCTGAGGAGCTACTTGATTAGGTTAACTGAAGTGGAGAGGCTCTGTAAATATTACCACCCCATGGGCTGAAGTCCTATACAGAACCAAGGAGAGACCAGGCCAGCACCAGTAATCATCTCTCACTGCTTCCTCCACGTGAATGCCACATGACCAGCTGCCTCCTGATGCTGATACCACAGTCTTCCCTTCATTGGTGAACTGCATCCCTTTCTTCCTCGGTTTGCCTTTTTCGAGTGTTTTGTCATAACAATAAGACAAGTTACCACAAGTAAGAAACTGAATCATTTGGATAAGAACTATCTGAATGGGAAATCCAGAGAGACACACATTCTGAATAACAACAACGAGCCTAGCAGTAATGGTGCACCCCTATAATCTCAGCACTCGGGAGAGGCAAGAGAATCTCTGTGAGTTCCTGGTCTACAAAGAGAGTCCAGGATAGCCAAGGCTACACAGAGAAACTCTGTCTTGAAAAAACAAACAAACAAGCAAACAAACCTTTAAGTCAGATCCCAGCCCCACTTATAAATTAGTGATCTATCATAAGAGTCCTTGAACCTGTCTTTCAATAGTTCCAGAAATACATTTATCATCACTGTATGCTACAGCCCTTTTCTAACTGATGTACATTTGAAGGGAAAAAATCCAACTTCTTTTTCTGCTGCTGCTCCTCCTCCATCTTCTTTGTTGTTGTCTGTTTCTTGCTTTGAGACAGTTTCTCTGTGTAGCCCTGGCAATCCTGGGTTCTGTCGACCAGGCTGACCTTAAACTCAGAGATCTGCCTCCTGAGAACTCTATCTCCTGAGTTCTGGGATTAAAGGCTTACACCTCCACCCACTCTCCAGAATTCATCTTTCAAGTAAAATGTTTCAACCTGTCAATCTCTCCAGCTCAAAATCTACCTGATCAAGAATCTTGGAAATAGCCGGGCGGTGGTGGCACATGCGCTTAATCTCAGGACCTGGGAGGCAGAGGTCGGTGGATCTCTGTGAGTTGAAGGTGTTTGCCTAGGATCTCCCATGATTTTAGGGACTGCTCAACAAAACCTATAGGAGACCATTGATTTGAAATACACTCCTCTGCTAAATCCATCCCAGCAAACCTCGTGGAACCCACATGGCTCACAAAAGATAAGCGTTATATTATACTTTAAATCTCAAATGTCCTCAAAGGCTATACGCTAAAGATGTGATTGTGAGCTTGTGGTGCTGTTGGGAGGTAGTGAAATTAGGACGCAGCCTAATTTGGAGGAAGCTGGGTCACTCAGGGTGTGCCTTTGAGGACAATATGCTTTCTGGACTGCTTTCCAGCTAGTATAATGCAAGCAGGCACACACATGCCAGGAGTGTGTGCAGAAGAAGCTGCAGGCAGCAAGCAGAGCCCTCCTGCCGTGCTGTTGGGAAACAGAGGAACCTTTATGGGGTGGGGTCTGGATGGAGGAGGCCACTGAGGATGTACTAAACAGAGACTTCTCAACAGGACTCTCAAATGGCTGAGAAGCACTTAAAGAAATGTTCAGCATCCTTAGTCATCAGGGAAATGAAAATCAAAACAACTCTTGAGATTATATCTCACACCTGTCAGAATGGCTAAGATCAAAACCTCAAGTGACAGCACACGCTGGAAAGGATGTGGAGAAAGTAGAACACTCCTCCATTGCTGGTGGGAATGTAAACTTGTATAGCTACTTTGGAAATTAATCTGGTGTTTTCTCAGAGAACTGGGAATAGCTCTACCTCAAGACCCAGCTATACTACTCCTGGGTATATACCCAAAAGATGCCCTACCATACAACAAGGACACTTGCTCAGCTATGTTCAAAGCAGCTTTGTTTGTAATAGCCAGAAACTGGAAACAACCTAGATGTCCCTCAGCCAAAGAAAAGATTTTTTTTTTTAATGTGGTGTTATATTTGCACAATGGAATACTACTTGTTATTGAAAACAAGGACATCATGAAATTTTCAGGCAAATAGATGGAAGTAGAAAATATCATTATGAGCAAGGTAACTCAGACCCAGAAAAAGACACAAGGTATGTATTCACCTTTTTTTTTCTGGTTTTTGATTTTTGGTTTTTTTGAGACAGGGTTTCTCTGTGTAGCCTTGGCTGTCCTGGACTCACTTTATAGACCACACCGGCTTCGAACTCAGAGATCTGTCTGCCTCCCCGAGTGCTGGGATCACAGGTATGCTCTACTGCACCCAGCTCGGTATGTACTCACTTATAGGTGGATATTAGCCATAAAATACAGGATAACTATGCTACAATCCACAGACCCAAAGAAGCCAAGGAGGGCTCAAGGAGGATGCTTGAATCTCACTCAGAAGGGGAAATAATAGACATCTGAAGTAGATGGAGGAAGGAAACCAGGTGGGAGAGAGTAGGGAAGGTAACGGCTATAGATCAGGTGTGTGTAGGATGGGGAAGACCAGGACAGAGAATGGAAATCAATGAGAGAGCATCTCTGGGACGGGGTGGGGGTGGGGCCTAGGAGTCTCTGGGGGTGACCCTAGCCGAGACTCCTAGCAGCTGGGGTATAGAACCTGAAGTCACCACTTCCTGTAGCCAGGTGGGACTTCCAGTGGAAGTAGGGGGACACTAACTCACCCATAAAACCTTCCACTCAAAATTTGTTTTCCCTACAAGAAGTGTAAGGATACAGCACTCAGGAAGGCAGAGGCAGGCAGGTCTCAGTGAGTTCGAGGCCAGCCTGGTCTACCAAGCGAGTCTAGGACAGTCAAGGCCTCACAAAGAAACCCTGTCTCAAAAGCTAAAACATAAATGAATGAATGAATGAATAAATAATGTAGGAATAAAGATAGAGCAGAAACTGAGGGAACGCCAAACCAATGACTGGCCCAACTTGAGACCCACCTGTTGGTATAATGCTCTTATGGAATGTATACAATTTACCCTTGTTCATTCAAATGCTGATTTCTCTACCCCACTATAAGGTTTCAATCTGGACCTTGCATTGTGATGCGTATCCTAAGCAATACCTGTCGCAAGTTTCTGTAAACATGCCACCATTTGTTCTCTGTAATTGTCAATTAAACAGCAAGCCAGTGCTGTGCAAAGGAGAAAATAGGGTGGGACATCCTGGTCCAGAGAGGAGAAGGAAGCCAGTGGGGAGGAGGAAGGAAAGATTGGCAGAAGAGGTCTTGGAACCACAAGGAGAGATAAACTTGACCTAAGATATGACTATGAACAAGTATAATGGGTGAAATCTTAATGGGAGGAAACTATGGGGGCTTGGAGGTTTAGGATGGAGTAACTATTGCCCAGCATTGTGCTCTAGGTTAATTAAATAAATCCTAATCTCTGTGTGGTGATTTGGATATACAGCTGGTTTGGGAATAACCACTGTTTAACTAAGTTAAATCAATAATAAATATTAATAACCCACAACACCCACCCAATGAGAGAGAGCCAACCCCTGATACTATTAATGATACTCTGCTATGCTTGCAGATGGGAGCCTAGCATAACCTTCTTCTGAGAGGCTTCATCCAGCAGTTGATGGAAATAGATGCAGAGACCCACACCCAACCAACGAGTGGAGCTCCAGGTATCTCCTGGAAGAGTAGGAGGAAGGACTGAGGGAGCTGGAGGGGTCAAGGACAAAAGAAAACCTTCAAAGTAAACTAACCTAGGCTCCTGGGGGCTCACAGAGGCTGAACCACCAACCACAGAGGATGCGTGGGCTGGGCATGTGTAGCAGATGTGCAGCTTATTGCCCTAACAGTTAGAGCAGGAGCTGTCTCTGACTCCGTTTCCTGCCTTTGGATCCCTTTCCCGTAGGTGAGGTTCCTCCTCTCAGTGGGAGAGGATGCTTAGTCCTGCTGTGACTTATCTGCCTGGGTGGGTTGGCACACATGAGGGGGGCTCCCCTTTTGTGAGGAGAAGGGTGAAGGCAGTGAAGAGGGAAGAGGGTGTGAAGGATAGGACTGGCTGTATGTCAATTAAATAAACTAGTTAAATAAAAAGCACACACTGGGGGCACACACCTTTAAGCACACACAAACACGCAGGAGAGCTAGGGGGCACATCTTTATTCCCAGCAGTCAGGAGGCAGAGGCTGGTGCATCTCTGTGAATTCCGGGCCAGCCTGGTTACAGGATAAGTTCCAAGCCAGCCAAGGCTACACAAAAACACCCTGTCTCAACACAAACAAAACAGACAGACAAACACTGTGCCAGGAATGTAGCTCAGCTGGTACTGTTTTTCCAGCATATGCAATGCCCTAAATTCAACCCTGAGCACTGTACTAACCGACTATGATGGCACACCGGCACCACAGCACTAAGGAAACAGAGGCAGAAGGATCAGAAATCCAGAGTCATTCTCAGCTACATAGTGAGATGATACATAGGCAGTCTGACCTAGCCTGGGACATGAGACCTTATTTCAAAAACAAAGGGGGCTAAAAAGATGGTTCAGCCATTAAGAACACTGACTGCTCTTCAGGATCACCCAAATTCTGTCTCCAGGACTCACAGCATCTAGAAGCCTTTGTAACTCCAGTTCCAAGGGGCACCAGAGCCCTCTTCTGGCTTTCTTAAGCACTGCACATACATGGTACAGACAGGCAGGCGAAACACCTATACACACAAAATAAATCTCAAAAAAGAAAAATAATTTCTATAAATCAAAGCATACGTCTAAAATCTTTAAGTTGTTTTTCTTGGTGACAAAATGCCAATGCTCTTACTTTAGTTGGAAGCTTTAAAAGGAAACTAATTAAGCTGTAACCAGTAAAATTCTCTTTGCTTCTGATTTCTTTCAATGCTTCTGTGTACATTGTTGGCCACAATTCTTAGAAGTTGTTCTGGCTGTCTCCAGGTGTGGTGCATGCCTGTAATCCCAGCACTCAGAAGGCAGAGGCAGGCAGATCTCTGAGGTTGAGGCCAGTATGATCTAGAGTTCCAGGACAGCAGCCAGGGCTGCACAGAGAAAAGTTTTGTCTCAAAAAAAAAAAAAAAAAAATTGTTCTGACTCTAAGGGTGACCCAATTTGCAAATAATTGTTGTTGCTTTGTTCTTTAAACTCACTCACACAATTTAAACTTGTTTTTCCTTTCAACAGCACCTAAACTTCAGGAAGTCAGCAAAGATAATAGCCCATATTAAATAAAAACGGTTCCCAACTTGTTCGGATATCTCATTAGAAGCCAGGAACTGTTCTTTATATACAAAATCATCACTTTGTGTTTTTCTTGATGAGAAGTAGAAGAGGCAACTTTGAGTTTTTAAAAATCAAATCGTTGCCTTGGGTTTGGTGCCTCTGCACACCGCCTGGATCCTCAGTGGACAAAGCTTTGAGGAAAGACCATGCAAACCATTTCAGGGAATGCTGGGGACAGCAAAGTCATGCTGCCCAACTGCAATCTGGGGGCTCTATGTAACGTGACAGGCCATTGAGCCTCCTCAACCTTGGTAGTTTGTACAAAGCTGCCAATGTGTCTCCCACATAACTCTTTTGGTTAGGAGCCTTAAAAGCAGAAGCCCTAGTTCCTCTTCTGCCGAAATATGTCTCCTGAGGACACAACACCTACTATTAAGTAGCCGTTGGCTGATGGGTGGATAAAGTGTGTAATACTATTCAGCTTTTCAGGTAAAGAAATTAGCAAGGGATCGTAGCACACACCTGTAGTCCCAGCTACTAGAGGCTGACACAAGAGAATCACTGTAGTCTAACCAGGGCCAGGAGGTCACTCTTCAGTGACAGGTTCCTGAGACAGAGAGTGAACCAAGGTATGAGAAGATAAAGAAGAGAGGAAAGCTGGGGTCAGGAAGGCTTGCAGGAGCTGTCTTATGCCAAAAAAGCTTATTAGGAAGTACGGCTTCTTCGAGACAGCTTGGGGTGGAGGGAGATGGAGCAAAGTCAGTGTCATATGATGGGACAGAGGCAGCAGGAAGCTAATCAAGCTATCTTGCACAAAGGAGGCACAGGGCATCTCAAGCCGTGAGAAGACAAGGCAGCCTTGCAACTGATAAGCACAGCCCTTTACGGAGAAGGAGTTGAATTCTCAGGATGAAGTCAAAGCTCCCCCAGAGCCCTGGCCCCAGTCCATTACTGGCCTTGCCAAGCATGTTCCTGTCTTCAGAGGAGCTACATGCCCTGTCCACACATTATGGCCATAAGGACTGGTCTAGCTCAATAGAACTGCAAGAGTTTAAGACCATCCTAAGCAACAGAGCAAATACTCCTAATTCTAACAAAGAAACCCTGATGTTAAAAACATGGATGAACTTGGAGAATATTATTCTAACTGGCTATTGTTCTAACTGGCCAAGGAGCAACATAAAGATGAGAGTTCTTAATATACAAACCTAAATTTAAAATTCTGTAACTGAACTCAATGAGCTCGCATCTTTATGGATGCAAACACAAAACAAGCATAGCCAAGATTTAATAGGGGAAGACATATTACCTGCAACAGGCAAAGACAGGAGTTATCTTCAAAGCAATACTCTCTTGGGACAAAGGCAGCTTGCAAGATTTTATCCAGGGAGCTTACACGTACTCAGAGCGGTTGGTGCATTCCTGAACATGCTCCATTTAATGGCACAATTGAAGAACATCCCAGAATAGACATATTGGGTATGTTTAGTTCCAGATCATGGAGCACATGTGTCAAAGATTATAGTAACGGGGCAGGAAAGCCTCTGGCCACGCTCAGCTGGATCTATAAAATTTTTCTGAAAATAAAAGTCATTTTGCAGGTACATTAATATGGGTGTTGTCCTGGGTGCCTGCCTTGCTGACACTGTTGGAGTTATGGAAAGTTGTAAGCCACCATGCACTCGCTTGGAACGGAATCTTTTTAATTTTTTTAATTTGTATTATTTTATGTGCCTTAGTGTGAAGGTGTTAGATCCCTTAGAATTGGGGTATAGACTGTGGTGAGCTGCCATGTGGGTGCTGGGAATTGAACCCGGGTCCTTTGGAAGAACAGACAGTGCTGTTAACCGCTGAGCCATCCCTCCAGCTCCCTTGCTAAATCATTTAGTGAGAAAAAAAGCATTTCTGAATGTCTACACAGGGCCTGGGCTCTCTTTCCAGCACCACTGCAGTCCAATGTAATGGTATATACTTATAATCCCATTTAGGAAAGTAAAAACCTCACTTTGGGTTAGAAAGATGGCTCAACTGGTAAAGCCACTTGCCCTAAAGATCCAAGTTTGATCTTCAAAACCCACAGTGGAAGAGCACACACCCACAAATTGTCCTTTGACCTTCATAAATGCAAGTATGCAGCCCTGCCCCCTCCAGTTTTTATCTATTTCCTTTATAGAAATTTACATAGTGGGGGTGCAAATGAGCAGACTTCCATACAAGGTGCTTTGCAGTGGGTGAGCTTCAAAACACTGGTCAGCTTCTACTGTTGGACCCAATTACCAGGGAGAAGCAGGAAGGAGACTTGGAGGCCAGAGTGATGCAACAGCAAGAGGTTTATTCAGGCCAACTGGCAATGGAGCCTCCTGCATCCAAGTGGGAGATGGCCCCAAGGAACAAAAGCCTTGGGTTTTTAAAGGAAAAAGTGTGGGCAAACAGCGGATTACATGTCTTGACATTATCAGATTGGGTAAAGGGTCTATAGGGAAGTTGCCCTTTAAAATGATTGGTCTATTTTAGGCGCCAAGACCGATCTGTCCTGGCCTGACCATCTGGAGGATATCTGGTCATGAGCAATGCCTGGAATGTCCTGCTAAGTGCTGATTTGGCTGTTGCTGGGGGGAGGGGACGATTAGCACATCTTGTGGTTCCCCTGAGAAGCGAGGCTACGTGACTCTGGTCACAGGCTAGGGGCTATCTGGAAGGGGAATTGGGGCTAGCTGGATTGGTTGTCAGGTAACGGTATCTCCCAAGTGCAAGCCTGGTTTCTCTTTTACAACAGAGTGGGTCCGGGGGTCTCTCTCAACTTACCCGCTTCCTCATCTCTGCCCATGTCCTTCTGCTTTCTGGAAAAGTACTGAGAGAACTTAATTTGACATGAGGCCTAAAAATCAAAATGGAATCTGTAAGGTTAGCTTGACTCCTTCACTACCATAGGGGAAATCAGCAGATCCAAATGAACAAGAGGAAAATCTAAAGTCCAGATGGAACACTTGTGACTTGCAAAACTCCTTGGGAAATACCAATGGAGACTGTCTGAAGACACCTTTAAGCTAGGCAATGATGTGCCCATTCTTTTTTTCTAGACAAGGTTTCTCTGTGTAACACTGGCTATCCTGGAATTCTATAGACCAAGCTGGCCTCAAATTCAGAGATATTAATTACCTCGGCTTCCACCACCACTCTTGAAGATGCACTCACTCTTCAAGAAATTTAATCTTTATTAGCCTAAAGAAAAAAAAATCTTACACACAGATCTCTTATTTATTCTTTGTCAATTTAACACAAATTCGTATACAATGTGTATTCATGCTCCCTTACACTCTGAACATTTTCATGTCTTATAAAATGTTACAATTGTTGTTTACTAAAAGTCTACAGAAAGAAAACCTCCATCAACCTAAACAGTATCCTAATACGAAATATAACAATAACGATAAAAACCTGCCAGGAGAATCTGGAAGGAGAACATTTTATATATTTGTATGCATATATACATATATATTAAACTCAGCCAAAGAACCTCTCCATCTAAACCTCCCATTTGCTTATGCTTGGCCAAATGGGGCACTGGCTCTCTAGTTGAGCTTCACTCCCCTACATCTAATGTGGCAGCCTATTTGGAGTTGATGGCAAAACTGCAGTACGTATCTGAGCAGTGGAATTCGGCCTCTTGACCCTGGCTATAATCTAAAGCTCCATATCTCAGAGACTGACGCTGGCAGTTCCACAGCAGAGGGCTCTGACCTGAGAACTAGACAATAAATTCTGTGCAACCACGGTAACCAGACAGCAGATTCTGTGTAACCTTGAGTGAGCCCTCATATGTTTTGGCCAAGTAAAGTTGCCTCCGTGAGAAACTGCTTGTACTTTCCTGCTATTTAAGTGTTGGCTTGACATTCAGTAAACGACACCCTGATCAGAACCTAGACTTGGTGTCCTTCCCTGTCTCTTTCCCCCCAGCCCTCACACAAGTGGTATTCAGGTGTCACTGCAGGTCAGTGAGAATCTAAGGATCTGCTCAGGCCATTATGGGGCAAGTGGCCATCTAAACTTCCAGCTAGATTCCAGCCAGTTGTGCATGTTTGAGGGTCCCTTTGGCTGAGCACTCTGGGGAACATGATGACAGACCTAGATTAGATTTGTAATGTAGAGCCTCTGAGAAGATCAAAGTTGAGGATCCTGATTATAAACTTTCCTTTTCTGAAACCATCCATGGGAACTCTGGATCTTGGTTGAGTCCTAGGATTTTCTAGAGGCTTCTAAGCTTTCTAGATTGCACCTTGGCCCCGACACTGCTCCCTGAATCCCTGCAGCTTGTGCATTGCAGGCTGCTCCTCAGGAAGCCCCCAGCCCAGGTGTGTGTTGACAGGCCTTCACCACTCCTGCTGGAAGCTGTTGAAAGGCCCTTGCTGCCCATCTGGCCAAACAGGCATTGGTGAAGCACTGACCGCTGCTTGCAGAGGTGCAGGTTGCCTCTGAGAACTGGCTGCTGCTGCATTACTTGGACCAAACTGGTCCTGGTGCTCTGAGAGAAAAAAGGAGGGCACCCGCTGCCCTGAGTCTCCATGACTCTGATGTACATCAAGACAGTCTGCAAAGGGCATCCTCCCTTGGTAGCTCTGAGGGTCCTGCCTTTGTTGCTGATCTCCCCAGTGACCCTGCTGCTGTCCTGGGGACAGTGAGGAATAGTTACCATCCATCTGCCTCTGCCCCTGCACACTAGGAGCACAGCCAACAACAGAGGACGTGAAACAACACTGGCTTTCCCATGCCTCAGGCCAGTCATCTTTATAATACTGCTCAGACATAAGGGGAGGAGTAAGGTTTGTTGGTCTGAAGTTGAAAGGAGATCCACTTTCAACTTGATATTCCACAGCGACATTCGATCTCATTCTGATGTTTTGTACCACCAAGTTGCATGAGCTGTGTTCTTCACCAGAAGCGTTCTGCATCTTCACATGGACAGCAGCTTGCACTGATGCCCCAGGGGTATAAGAGACTTGCCCAGTGGTGTAATTGGGAGCTTGTACCTGGGTACCCAGGTGACCTGTAAACATGAAGTCTTGGTTCTGGGACATTCTGCAAGCAGAAATTTTGCATCTCAGTTCTGGTGGTAGCCTGGCTCTTTTATTCTGAAACCAGTTCTAAAAAGAAAAGAAAATTGTTAATCAAATCTGCTTTCTAGCAGTATCCTACAGTGCATTTTCTTTCTCTTTCTCTCTGTCTTTCTTTCTCTTTCTTTCTCTTTCTCTCTCTTTCTCTCTCTCTCTCTCTCTCTCTCTCTCTCTCTCTCTCTTTCTCTTTCTTTTTTCTAAGTTTGTTTCAGACAAGGTCTCTACTCTGTAGCTCTGGCTGTCCTGGAACTCACTATGCAGACCAGGCTGGCCTCAAGCTCAGAGATCCACCTACAGAGTCCTATGAGGAAAGGTGTTTGCCACCATGCCCAGCCATACACTCAGTTTTTCAGTAACTTAGATTCAGCTCTATAAATGAAGGCCACCTTTCCAAGGTGCACGTTATGACGGAGGTTGTGAACTGTGCACCTTGAAGCCAGCTCCAATCAACCCCACTGCAACCTCTACAGCTAGACAGAACAGGTGAAAACGGTCCCTCAATTTAACACTGCTTAAGCTGCCACCCAACAAGATACAATGTATTACAAATTATATTATATGTTATATTTAAAGACATTAGGCAAGAGTTTAGACATGCCTTGTAGGTATTTGATTTGGTCCTAAAAACATTTGGGCTTCACGTTTAGCCTCTTTAAAACAGCTATACGTCAAAATTATGGTCCAAAATTTTTTTGGAGAAGGTAAGGTGTACATATGATAAAATGTTTTAAGAAGATGGAGGACAGGCATGACCTGGTCATTTTTAATCCCAACACTCTGGAGGCAGAGGCAGGAGGATCGCTGTGAGTTCAAGATCTGCACATTGAGTTCCCAGATGGCCAGGGCTACAGAGTGAGATGCTGTCTCCAGATAGATAGATAGATAGATAGATAGATAGATAGATAGATAGATAGATAGATAATAGTGGGCTTGATGCTACACACCTGTAATGCTAGCACTTGAAAAGCTGAGACAGAAAAATTCAGAGTCTAAGGCCACTAGTGGAGAAGCTATTCGTTTTACTAAATGGTCAGATTGTCACACTGACTTCTAAATATTTATTGTGCTGCTTTCAAGGTCAAAAATACTTTTTTTTAGTGGGCAATAGTTAATGCAGAGACTTATAATTAGTCAAGACACTAAGTGCCTGTGAGCGTTCAGCCCTCCAAGGGATATCTTCATCTATAAACCCTCCAAGGCTCAGGGATATTGTGGAGGAAGGGGTGCAGGAATG
>REGO01000125.1:953800-971562 GCA_010120015.1 Rhombomys opimus
GCTTCATTTTTTGTGATGGCAAAAGGTTACCTTAAAGGAGGCTAGACCTGGTAGCTCATGCCCTTAATCCTGGCACTCCGTAAGCATAGGCCAGTAGATTTCTGTGAATTAAAAGCCAGCCTTGTCTATATATGAGTTCCGGCCAGCCAGGATCACGTGGTAAAACTCTGCCCCTTACCACCAATAAATAAATAAATAAATAAATAAATAAATAAATAAATAAAGGAATGAATGAATAAATAAATAAATAAATAGCTTAGATATCCCAAACTGTGCTTAGCCCTTGATTTTACCTACTTCAAAAATGTAGCTTTTTTTTTTTTTTGTCATCAAGACAAAATGAGCCAGGTGCAGTGGCGCATGCCTGTAATCACAGCACTCAGAGGCAGAGCCAAGGCAGATGGCTACGAGTTCAAGGCCAGCGTGGTTTACAAAGCAAGTCGAGGAGAGCCAAGGCTACACAGAGAAACCATGTCTCAAAAACAAAAACAAGCAAACAAACAAACAAGACAAAATGTACATGTCCAGTAAAGGGCAACACATAAAGCTGGTGAATTTGGCAAACTTGGTGACTCGTCAGAATGAGTTTTCCCTTAAGATGTATCTTATTTGTAATTATGTCTGTGTATCTGAGAGTGGATATGCTAAAGTCAGTACAGGTGCCTTCAAAGGCCAGAGCCATCAGTGCCCCTGTAGCTGGAGTTACAGACAGCTGTTTGTGAGCCTACTGGGTGCTGGGAACCAGTCCCACGTCCCATGCCAGAGCATTAGACTCAGCTGAGCCTTCTATGCAGCCCCCAGAACAACGACCACCCTGCTGAGAGTGTTAGAAAAACATTTTATGTCAATTGACCATTGAGTCTGTGATTTCTCCAAACTAAATTTTAGCCACTTGCTTCTTTCTAACACATTACATTTAGTTCACACAGGTATAGCGACAGCAAGGACACAGCTGATGCTGCCTTAGTTTTCACTCTGCCTCATCTAAACTGAACATTTCCCAAGCAGGTGTTAAAAAACAAATGTCCGGGTGCGGTGGTGCACACCCGTAATCCCAGCATGCCAGGAGGCAGACGCAGGTGGATCTCTGTCACCAGGCTAGCCTGGTCTAGAAAGTCAAGGAGAGCCAGGGCTATAGAGAAAAGCTGTCTCTGAAAATCAAAACAAAACAAAAGAATGTCCCCTAGAGCAAAATCCTTCAATTCTCACAAGGATTGACAGTCAGTATGCACAGACCTTGGGTTCAATTTCACAAACAAACAAAAAATTAAGTTAAAAAATTCCCACAAAGCCTAATATTAATCAGATTTAAAGGTTTTTATGCATGACACACTCATGCACTCCTCCCCACACCTATCTCCAAAACCTATGGATTTCTCTGGCCTTTCATTAATTCAGCGACCTGAGGCTGCTTCTGTTTGCAATTCCCAAAACACAGTCTTCTATTATTAATGCAAATTGGAGGCTGGGGATGAAGCTCAATGACTGTTTTTGTTCATCAGTATCACATACGGGTACAGTGTAGCTGGTGATTCAGTGCCTACACTTCCAGCACCCCGGTGGAAACAAGAACACCAGAAATTGAAGGTCGTTCTCAGACTGTGTAGTGAGTTCAAGGCCACCTAAGGCAACAGAGATCCTGCTCCCCTCCCCCCTCCCCCCACATTCACACTCCCAAAGACCCAAAGAAAGGCATAATATAGGGTTAGGCATGATGACTCACACCCATAAGCCCAGCACTTGGGTACCTGAGGCAGAAGGACAGTTATCCTGTCTCTAATACATTCCTAGTAGTTGTATGACTAACTGGAGAACTTGACTACATTTGTCCTTTTCATAGATGTACTATACCTTACATTGAATGCATCCTTCTATTCCTGAATAACAAGGACTATGCCACACTTAGTCCTCCTTCCCGTCACAATGTCATGTTACTTTGTCATTTTCCTTTAACTCCACCCAGCACATCCCACACAGTTTTGTGTGTGTGTGCGTGTGTGTGTGTGTGTGTGTGTGTGTGTTTAGATTCATTATTTTAGTTTTAGTTGTGTGTATACACTGGGAGGAAGACTACCCATTGGAGTACAAGTACCCATGAATGCCAGAGGTGTCAGATCCTCTGGAGCTGGAGCTACAGACAGTTATAAGCTGCCCAGTGTGGGTTTTGGAAATCGAGCTTGGGTCCTGGGTTTGAAACTTAACATCCTCTACTCTGCCGCAACCTGCCTACCTGATGTCCCCACTAATATATTGGGTAAACATATTGATTTATGAGTTTCTTTTGTTCTGTGACTGTAAAACTGAAGCTCTCCCATGATGGAATATGATACTCTCCGCAACATGAATCTATGTTCCCAGGCTGTGATCATTTATACATGACTCAGGATATGCTACCTCTTGTTTCCTTTGTCCCTCCTGTAAAATGTAAATCATTAAGGTCCACCTTAGTATGAGGTGTGCTTACAGCACTCATGAGAGGGTCACAGATGAGCAAGAAGCACATGGTGTCGAATTATCTCAGAACTCTGAGAGTTAGAAAGCTGTAGGCAGTCAGCTAAGTGACCGATTAAATAAATAAATAAATGAATAAGAACAAATGCCCTTAGCTGGAAGGAGGTGGTGATGGTGGTGGTGGCATATGCCTTTAATCCCAGCACTTGGGAGGCAGAAGCAGGCAGATCTCAGTGAGTTCGAGATCAGCCTGGTTCCAGGACAGACAGGACTATGCAGAGAGATCCTGTCTTGAAAACAAAAACAAAAAAAGAGAGGTGAGGAGGGTCCTGAATCAATAGGATGAGAAATTTGGGAAGGGAGCTATGCTCCAATTCAAAGATAGTACCTCTCTGGTACTCTAGCCTATGGGAAAGAGAGGGCATGAGTTTCTCAAAAGCAGGAACTTTATTCGTTTGCTTTGATGTATATGGGTGTTTTTACCTGCATGCAAGACTATGTACCAAAGTACACACCTGATGTGGCCAGAGAGGGCTTCTGCTCCTCTTACGAGCCATCATGTGCATGCTGGGAATTGAACCCAGGTCCTCCTCTTCGGCCCCTGTAATCAGAGATTTTAAAAGCCACTGTCTTTAGCCAAATCAGCATACCAGTCTCTCTTTTAGGTACTTTGAGACAGAGTTTCAGGGTTTCTCTGTGTAGCCTAGGCTGTCCTTCACTCCCTGTAGACCCACCTGCCTCTGCCTTCCTGAGTGCTGGGATTACAACCAGGGGCACCAGCTCGCCCTGCTCATGCCCAGCATTTTTGCCTCATCTCTTTGTTGGCATCCCTGTAGGCAGGACAGCCTGTTTAAAATCCAATTCTCATTGGCCAATCTCTTAAACTTCCTGCAGAACGAGGGGCCTGTTTCCATACGCCTAACAGGAACAAGCTGGAAACGCACTGGGAGCAACTTCAGAAAGTGACTCCCCAAAGCTAAGGCAGCTGTTCTCACTTGAGTGGGGTGGGGATCACTCTGCACAGACATCAGACCCCAGGTCCTCCTACTTCCCATAATGGAAGGCTTCTGCTCTCCCCTGGGTGATTTTGGTGTCATAATAAAGTTCACCTCTCTGTCATGCCAAACGTGGCACAGGAAACACTATTTCTGAAAACTAGTTTTAAAGAGCTACGTGTTTAAAAACAATTATTTAGGGCTCAGGTGCTGAATGAGGTGGGGAACACCTTGATTTTTCAAGGGGAGAGGCCTCTGTTTCTCAGGCTGCTGAATGGGAGAGTAAGGTCCATCTGACCTCTCTATCTGCCTCTGCGCCATGCCTATTCCACTCTCCCAGCTGATAGGAATTCCCCTGAGACAGAGAGGAGCTCCGTGCCCTATTTGATGCAGCCCTATTTGTGTATTTGGATTTGGAAGTAAAGTTCCAGGTGTTTGGTTTGCTCCTGTCCCACCCCAACAGGTAACTAATTCTCCCAGAACCATTTGCTGGATCCTTCACTTTTATTTTTGGTTTTGTTTTGTTATGGTTTAGTTTGGTTTGGTCTTGGTCTTTTGTTTGTTTTGTTTGTTTGTTTGTTTGTTTGTTTTTGAGACGAGGTTTCTCTGTGCACCCCTGACTGTCCTGAACTCGTTCTGTGGACCAGGCCGGCCTCAAACTCACAGAGATCCTCCTGCCTCTGCTTCCCCGGGCTCTGCCACTGTCCAGCTCTCTCACCCATTTTATTTTCTCTTTAATTTGAAGTGTTACCTTCATCATGAAATCAATGCTTGGGTACATATGAGACTCATGTTTGGAGTTAGTATTTTCTACTGATCTTTCTGCATGTCAAATATTAAAGGTATCATTTTGGTTTTAGTTTGTGAGATAAAGTCCACTATATAACCCAGGTGACTTCAAATTCTCCATTTTTCTATCTTCACCTCTAGACTGCTAGAATTAGAGACAGGTGCTATCCTGCTTTTGTTTGCATATATTAAGAGGTCATTACCCTTCTCTATCTTTTCATTTTATATCCCAATCAAGGTATCTGAGATGCTCAGTGCATCACCTTTGCTCTTTTACCTACTATGAACACTGAAGACATCCTTGAAAGTCTTTTAACTTTATGTTGACTTTCATAAGATGAGGAGAATTTTTTTTAATATTTTATTTTAATCACAGGTCATTCATTTGTATCCCAGCCATAGCCCCCTCCCTCTTTCCTTCCCAATCCCACCCTTCCTCCCTCATCTCCTCCGAAGAGATTTTTTTTTTTAAGTATCTATTTACAGTGTGTAGGCACAAATGTGCTACAAGATGAGGTCAGAGGACCTTTGGGGGTCAGTTCACTGCTTCCACCATATGGGTTCCAGATGAGCCTGGAACCTTTACCCACCTAGCCTTCTTGATAACCTCCCTCAGGTTCTTTGTTTTTAGGGGCAGGTTGTTGCTTTGCTTTTCCAGAAAGGGTTTCTCTGTGTATCCCTGGCTGTCCTGGAACTCACTCTGTAGACCAGGTTGGCCTCAAACTCATCCTTGCCTCTGCCTCTCAAGTGCTAGGATTAAAGGTGTGAGCCACCACTGCCTGGCTCCTCCACTAGGTTTGGGGCCCAGTCTCAAAATGGAGTTAGTCAGGTCTTCTCATATTAGCTTGCTTCTCCTGGTTTGCTCACTTTGTTTTCTTATATTCTCCAGGACCACCTACCCAGGGGTGGCATTGCCCACAATTGGCTCAGACAATCATCAATCATTTTCTTGATTAAGATTTCTTCCTCTTAGATGACCTTACCTTGTGAACAGGGACTAGCCAGCATGCTAACAGTAAGATCCTTGGGCTGTGGGTTGCACCACTGTTCCCCTCCATGAGAAGGCCTGAGGGGTTGGGAAACACCAAGGAATCTACCAGGTCTGGAGTATGGTGATGGAAGACGTGAAGTTCACACACTTGGTCCCTACTTGATAGCTCTGTTTGTGAAAGTTATAGAGCCTTTAGAATAGGTTAGGTCATGCTCTTCGTGGGTGGGGGGAGGTCTTTCAAAGTCTATAAGCTGTGACAGTTCAGATAGGAATGGCACCACAGACTCATGTGTTTGAATGCTTGGCCTATAGCAAGTGGCACTTTTAGGAGGTGTGACCTCGTTGGAGAAGGTGTGGACTTGTTAGAAAAAGTTTGTCACTGTGGGGTGGGCTTTGACGTCCCCTATGCTCAAGCTATGCCCAGTGTGTCACAGTCTCCTTTTGCTGCCTGCTGATCAAGATGTAGAACTGTCAGTGCCTCCAGCACCACGTCTGCCGGCATGCCACCATGCTTCCCACCGTGATGATAATGGACTAACCCTCTGAAACTATAAGCCAGCCCCAATGAAATGTTTTCCTTGGAAGAGTTGTCATGGTCATGGTGGCTCTTCACAGCAATAAAACCCAAGCTAAGATGTAACCTCATCCTACTTCTAGTTCTCTCTGCCTCCTGTGCTGGAGAAAATCAACCAGCTTCCTGTTCCCATGCTTTCCTTGCCATTAAGGAGTCCTCATGTAGAAAAGTAAGCAAAATAACCTCTTCTTTCCGTGAGTTGTTTTTGATCATAGTGGGGTTTTATTGTTGCTTTGGGTCTTTTAAAACTTCTTTAGATTTATTTATTTTATATCTATGAGCATTTTGCCTACATGTATGTGTCTGTGCAGCACACACAGGCGTGGTGCCTAAAGAAGTCAGAAGATGGCGTCAGATCCCCTGGTACTGAAGTTACAGGCAGTTGTGAACCATCACATCAAGCCCCAGTCCTTTGCAAGAGCAACAGGAATGCTCTTAGACACTGAGCCAAATCATGAGCCCTGGTCATTGCGGTCATAGTACTTTTGATCATAACAGAAAAAAAACTAATATACATGAGTTCCAGGGATTGAATTCAGGCTGTGAGGCTTTTACTTACTGAGACACTTTGAAAGCTCCAAATTGTGTGTGTGTGTGTGTGCAGGTGGTGTACATGCCTGTGCATATGAACCGGCCAGGGGAAGGCGTCAGATCTTTTGGAGCTGTAATAACATACATTTGAACTCTAGGCCTCAGGATTGTTCAGCAAGTGCTCTTAACCATTAAGCCATCGCTCCAAACCCAAAGCAACATTAGTTTTTGGTTTGGTATAGGTTTTTTTTTTGTTTTTTGTTTTTTGTTTTTTGCCAAGACAGGGTTTTACTGTGTAGCCCTAACAGTCCTAGAACTCTCTCTGTAGACCAGGCTGACCTCGAGCTCTGCCTCCTGGTGCTGGGATTACCTCCCTGCCCGGCTGGAATATTTAAAACTGCTGTTCAAGTTGATGACTTGACTTTCATTTGTAAGCATTTTAAATGACTTTTGGCTTGAGAGCAGGATGAACTTCCGAATAATTCCTGAAATGGCCCTAAACATACTTCTGCCAGTTCATATCACATGTCTATAGAAAGCAGCATTCTCAGCACTGCTATTTTAATAATACAATTGGACTAACTCTGGAAAACATTGAAAACAGTCTATGTCCCGCAGAATTAAATATTCAGGCAATATTTAAATCAATCTTTACATAATGATTATTTATTATTTACTGTATGCATGGGTACAACTATGTTGTATATCCAATACATGGGTTGTGAGGATCAAACTCAGGTCATAGCATTGAACAATAAGTACCTTAGCCCACAGAGCCATTTTGACAGCCCAAGATTCCTCTATGTGAACATTTGCATTCATTTCATCGGTATGTGCATTTGGAAATGTTCTTGGTAAAATGTTAAAAATATATGTATACCACAACTGTTAAAATAGTTTGATTTACTGTCAGTAATGTTTTAAATACCTGTTTTATATGCCCATTAATATGTGGGGGGTCACATAAAAATCTCTCAAGTGGGAGTTCAGGAGAGCCAGAGCTAAACAGAGAAATCCTGTCTCAAAAAACAAAACAACAACAATCAAAAATCTGTCAAGTGAAGGGGGTCAAGAGTAGAAAAAGTTTAAGAGGTTCTGTTCTAGAGCTGACTGAATATGAAAGAAAACAAATGGGCACACAGTAGGAGGAGGGTGCCTCCAACAGGTCCTGACAAGGACTGACTCTAGAAGCTGACGATGGATCTCTTGTCTCGGGGCGTGTGGGCCTGCTTGGTCAACCTAGAAAACAGACACCAAGAGCCACGTTAGAGACCACTCTAAAGTCACCGGATGGCGGTGAAAACCGAATCTCAAAAATAAGAAGAGAAGATAAAAACTTTCACCTCGGAGATAAGACGTGAAAGAAGCCGGGAAACAGGACCAGAAGAATGGTTTGAGCAAGAAAAGAAGGATTAAATCGCACAACAGCAGTGTGTATGTCTGTTGTTTGTTGTAGTTTAGGCTGCCCACTCCCTAAATATCTGAGGCTGACCTTGAACTGCTGAAACTCCACCTCCCAAGTGCTGGGATCACTAACATGCACGGCCACAGATGCCTGGGTTTTTCTGAAAACTGTTGTAGAGTAACCCAGGCTGGCCTTGAACTCCTGAATCTCTAGCCTCTACCTCAGGGGCAGAGATTAAAGCACCACGCCCTCTTTTGTCATTGATGAGTTTGATGTTTCTGTGTGCTGTGGTTTATCTGGTAAATAGATTATATAACACCCTCTGGAATTCTTTCTTCAAAACACGTCTGCCCAAAGCAGTTTCAAAAAAAATAAGGAACCAGAACCTGGGCTGCTTTTCCTGTCACTTAAATTCTGGGAATATTCACCTCACAAAGCCTGGACTACCTGGCTTTTATATCCCTATGTCCTTCACAGGATGCAAGGCACCTCTGTGTGCATCCGCTGTTGTTCATATAAAAGCAACTGTGTGCGGCCTACACATGTGTTGAGGATTAAACAAACTAAACCTTATGCTGTGTTTGGTAAGCTCTCAGTGCCAACTCTGTGGGTCTTGAGAAACCCACAGCTCCCACCTCCCCAGTCCTTAAACGACATGTATGTTGACATGCACTGCTTGATTTGTTTTCTGTTTGGGCTATTGGTTTTGAGACAGGGTCTCAAGTAGCCCAGGCCGGTCAGAACTCCTGTATCTAAAGATGACCTCGACTTCCTGATCTTCCTGAGGGCTGGGATTAGAGGCTTTGGCCACCACACCTGAGCAGGGCTAACACGTGGCCGTTTTTACAGATAAAATGAACACGCAAGGGCTAAGAAACCAGCTAAGCTTATAAAAACAACAGTCAGCTTAGGATGGCCTGACTCTGTATAGGCCAACGCTGTGTATGGCTCCACCCAATTGAACAAAGGAGGAGGCGCAAAATGCTCACCACGCGCCACCCACTGAAATGGCTCGGCAACGAGACTCGCCCTTATCAGGGAGGCAAAACGGCGGCTACTCTAGTTGAAATTGGGAGGTGCGTCCTGCTCCTGGAAGCACCGAGGGCTGCTCCCCGGGCCGCCGCAGGCTAAACCTTTTGGGTCTGGTGCACAGGACGCCGCTCGCCTCTCCCCAGCCATCTCCCACCCGGTGCAGTGGAGTCGCTGCAGCGATGGGGACGGAGGCAGGCGCAGGTTACTTCCAGAGGTGCAGTCTGCTGTGGCTCACAGTCATCACCGTCTCCTTCAGCTACTACACGGTAATGCCCGCGAGCCGCGGGCACCAGCCGCGCAAGCGCGCAGGCCAACCAGGGCCGAGCCTGGGGAACCGGCTCGCCTGGCGCTCCCAGCTAGGACGAGGGCGGGAAGCCGCCCCGGGACTCGGCGGCTAGGCCTCTCAGGATGGTGGTGGCCAAGTCGGAAGCCCGTAGGGACCCCACTAAATACTTCCGCGCAGCCAGACTCTGGCCCTCGCTGGTCACTGCCCTGGCGCTGGGATACTTCGCGGTGAGGCGTGGGGACGACTGTGGGCAAAGGGCGCTTGGGGGGAGGGGGACTTCTGCTCATGCGCACGGTTGTCCAGGTTCCCGGTGTCTGCGGAATTCGATGGGCACTGAGGGGTTTCTAGCTGATGCTGTTCCGGCCCCGGCGTGCTCTTCCTCCACGGCCATAGAGGTTTTATCCTTTGGGGAGGGGAGAAGTGAAGTTAGTATTTCAAAGGAAGAGTGTTTGCCTGAGCTTGACTTGTTTGAAAATGGGGACAAACCTAAAGGGTGGTTAGGGCGTAACTGATAAGAAGGGAGAGAACGTAACTGGACAGAGGCTTGAAGAGGACAGCTGCACAAAAAGTAGCTTGTGCCCAGCTGAGAAAGATTTTGCTTGAAGACTAATGGGAAAGATGCTGGGAAATACAGAGGGCACACTTGGTATAATTATGAAGAAATGCTATTTAAATATTCCCGGGACGGTGGGTTGACACAAGTATTGTTGCTGTCAAGTGTCATCACCTCTGTCCTAATTTCATCTAGGCTGAAGCATGAATTGAGACTTTGCACTTTTGTTCTAAGGTCCCACGTCTCTGGTAGGTTGGCATACAGAGGGGAGGAAGCTCCTTTGAGTTCAAACAGAGCTATTGTGAAGGTGTCAGGTACAACCCTTTCCCTGATTGGAAAGGTGCAGTTACAGTATGCTTCATTTGAACTCTGAAGCAACATGAGGGAGAGAAGGTGTTGACCTTGACAGAAATGGACAGGACTATAAAGCTTGAAAGTCTTGGCATGTGATAATTCTCAGTAATTCTTTCATGCTCGCAGAAACTGCCAAGAAGAGTAATTTGGCTTCAGAAACCTTATGCCAACAGTTGCAGTCAAGACTTCAGAAAGCTGCTCCTGTTTCCCACACCTACCTCCAGGTTTAGGGGTACAAAAAGTGAAAGAAAAGCGAGTCTAAATTAAATAGATTGGCTCACGCTGTGATTTCTGCAGTCTAGCCAAGGCATATAAATTCTTTAAAAATTAGTTAACCTCTATCAAATAACATTTTGCTGATATCCATTAAGAAAAGCAGTCACCCTGGACACTGATTCTTATAAGCATATTTGCTCTGCATAAATCTCACAATTAAGTTGTTTTTAGAAAATAAAACTCGGGAAGGGAAGATTTGATGACTTGTTCAGCTTCTTTGGTCTGTAGTTTTTGTAGAATCCTCGTTTCACAGCTGCTTTCAAAAACACCCGTGTGCTGGAATATTGTGTGCTCCTGGTTCTCTTGCAGTGGGTGATCTTCTGGCCTCAGAGTGTCCCTTATCAGAGCTTTGGACCCCTGGGTCTCTTCACAAAGTACCTGGTGGACCACTATCATGGCCTGCTAAGGCATGGGTAAGGACACTGCAGTTCCAGGCTCTCCGGGTACCAGGAAAGCCTGCAGTTACCTTTACATATCTAACAGTGGGCTAGTTTGTAATCAGATGCCTTTCTTTTTAAAGTTTCTGTGTTAGATTTAATTAGCAAATGACTATCACCTTAAATAGAAAAACTTTTTTTTTCTTTTTTGATTTCAGGTATTGGCTTTCTTGGCTGATTCATGTGGGAGAGTCCATGTATGCCTTGGTATTATGCAAGTAAGTCTCTGTAATAGTAGCTTACCGCTTTTATCTTGGTATCTGATGTAAGTGTTGAGTGGCCGTGTTTAAATAATTAATGTACTTTCAGGCTGAGAGCATGCTCACTCAAGTGCATCCTGATGCTATACCTGATCCTGAGCCTGGAACGAGAGTATTCAGTAAATGCAGTTTGCTTGTGTTTATACTAATTGATCTTGTTATTTAACTAGGCTATTTTTGCTGTGTTTCAAAAATTCTGCCTAACCAACTAGAACAAATGACTAGGAGTACACCTTCTACTTTGCAAAAGAACTGAATTATTGCTCTAGGCTAGTGGTTTTCAATCCAGTTTCAAAACAGAATCAAAGGAGGAGCACCCTGTTCCAGACCCAGAGACTGTGATCTGATAAGCATTGCTTCAGACATTGGTCTATGTTCTTTCCTAAAGCTTCTCAAGTAATTCTGTGGTTCAGTGTAAACTAAAAGCCCCAAACTAGATCCTCATACATTGTACCTCGGAATTATAAATAGAATTAAAAGTAGAATACAGGTATTCCCTGGAACCAACACTAAAATTCTTTTGCTTACATTTTCTCTTTTTTCAGGCATAAAGGAATCACAGATAGCCAGACCCAGTTCCTGTGGTTCCTACAGACTTTCCTCTTTGGAATAGCCTCTCTTTCCATCCTGCTTACTTACAGACCAAAGCACCAAAAACACAATTAAAGGAGACAGCAAAATTGCCTCCCTACTTCTTCAAGTCCTCCTTTCAGTGGGTCCTGGTTTCCGTGATGACCTTTCTGTTTTCTGGGGAGTGTTTATCATAGGAAGCTGTCTAAGACCCTCCAGTTACTTTTGTTTTTGGGGTGCTCTGACCAACCTTGGATAGACCAATTGGAATTTAATAAAGTTAAGAAGGTCAAACTAGATTTGTTTGTGGGTCCTCCTTTGCTCCCCATTCTAACACTCCCTTTCTTCCTTCCCACTGATATCTTAGCTTCTACCCCTAAATTTTCCCTTAGTTCTGGACGAAGGTAAAGTAAAACTTCCATGAAATGTCAGTTCCACATACATTTTTTAGGCACCATGAGGCCTCTTTTTTTTAATTTATTTATTTATATATTTATTTATTCTTTATACAGAATTCTGCCTATTTATAAAGAATTCTGCAGGCCAGAAGAGGACACCAGATTTTATTATAAATGGTTATGAGCCACCATTTGGTTGCTGGGATTTGAACTCAGGACCTTTGGAAGAGCAGACAGTGCTCTTAACCTCTGAGCCACCTCTCCAGCCCCATGAGGCAGGATCTTATCCATCCCCACACAACCCTGTTTCCATCTCTCCAGCTACAAAGAAAGATAAGAAAAACAAGCAAGTGCTTGGCCCAGAAACCTGAGGGACCCGCTGAGCCCAAGAGGGTAACACTAAGGATGTCCTTCGTGGTCAGCTCCTGGCTTGGTCAGCTCCAACCCCAGGAGGTGACCCTGGCCGGCTTGTGGAGTATCCAGGGAGCTCACGCCACTGCTGGGTGGCTCCTTCAATTCAAGCCACTTCTTAGCTTTCCTCTTAGCACTCAGGCTCTAGCTGCCCCCATAGTGATAACCATTCAGGGGTGCTAACCAAAGCTGAAAACTCAGTTCACTGCACTCCGTGTGTAATATTCTCATGGTCTGCTCCAAAAGTGTTGAGGCTGTTTGGTGCACTGAGCAACAGAAAGGTACAGGACCACCTCCATCAGCAGTGACCCCTCTGCGTGGGTCTGTCCTGGGGAACCTTCCCTCTCACCTTCCTGCTCAGTCATTCTCTGTCCAGCTTTGGCTCAGTCACAGCACCACTCCTGTTACCATGATACTAATCCACGGGTTATTCAACCCGATATTTGTGCCTCCCCATTCACAATGCATTCCTGATTTGGGCTGATGGATTGGGAAGGGTGACTAAGTACTCTGTTCTGTCAGGATGACCCTGTCAATTCTAGGAGTCAAAACTTACAGCTCTTTCCCTGGAAGACCAACTGTTCTCAAAGCACATACTCATTTCCCCTCAGTGACGTGGGGAGGCAGGTTGTTTGTGTTTGCAAACATTTATTAGAAACACCTCATCCCAGTATAGTACAGTGACGCATTGCATTCTGAGAGGCAGAAGCAGGTGGATCTCTGTGAGTTCCTGGCCAGCCTGATCTACATGGTGAGTTCCAGGATAGCCAGAACTATGTAACAGAAAGACACTGTCTCAAAACAAACAAATAAAAAGAAACAGTAGGAGCAAGAAAAATGCATGGGTTCCTAAAACTATGGCAGAAGTTGGATTCCTCACCACATCCCTACACTGAAGACATGAGAACTGGGGGCAGAATACTAGTAACTATCTAAACTAATGCATGGAAAACTCAAGCAGAGAAATTTATATAGTACTTTCTAGTCTCATTGTCTCAAGTTGCCTTAGGATATGATAGTTTTTTGTGTGGCCCTTTTAACACAGTAGCAAGAACATCTAACCTAATACCTGTCTGAATCATTTAGTAGATAGAACTTAGGAGGAGGTTTTGTTGCTTTGTTTTTGTTTTTTGTTTGTTTGTTTGTTTTTGTTTTGTTTGATCTTTTGAGACGGGCTATGCAGCCCTGGCTGTCCTGGAATTCCATTTGTAGACTCACAGAGACCCTCCTGCCTCTGCCTCCCTCCTGCTGGGTTTAAAGGTGCACACTATCATGTCCCTTACAACTTTTGAATTGATGGAGACCTATAGTTCCAGAACTGGGCCCCAGGGTTCTTCCGCTTTTGTCTTCTCCGCTGGTTTCAACATCATCTCTCCTGAACATCACTACACTGGCTCACTCACAACATACAATTCTGGAAGTGTGCTATGTTTAGCCAGTATTACTGCAAACAGCTGCCTTTGCAGTCTCTATGCTTGCCTCTGAGTTCTTTTTGCCTCTTTTGAATGTGCTATCAGTATTAGGTGGGAGATTAGTTTAGTAATTGGTACTACCTGTTAGGTTTTCTTCTCCCTGGCCTTCTTTTCTCGGTAGTGCATCCCTGGTATATATGATGCCGATAAAGCCCCAAATGCCAGCTATACCAGAAAGTGCAATGGAGAAGTCCATCTTCCCTCCCTACCCGTCTCAGCTCATTCCCACCAAGTCCCTGTAGTTAGGTGGAAATTAAAATGTGCCCAATAGACATTCCCTAATGAAATGGAAAACACAAAAAGGAATGTCACTTTTTGCAGACAAAAATGGACGGCGGTTCTGTCATAAAATACCCCATGTAGTGTTATGGGTGTCCATCTCTGGAAAACTAAAGAATCCCATACACAATGTTTTCTGTAGAGACAGCTGAGAATAAATGACTGTGGAGTGCCGGCCTTGAACAAGGCATCTATATGACCCCTTCCAAAGCTCAGGGAAAATTAAGGAAGAGAGATGGAGAGAATGAAAAAGCCATGGACCTGAGTTCAACTCCCAGCAACCATATGGTGGCTCACAACCATCTGTAATGAGATCTGGTGCCCTCTTGTGTCATGCAGATGTACATGTAAGCAGAACTCTGTATAAATAATAAATAAATAATAAAAAAAAAAAGAAAAAGCCATGGAGGTGAGAGCAATTTAGTTTTGACTTCTGCTAAGGTTTATTCAGCTGATCTGGCTGGCTAGGACAGTGTCCCCTTCTTCCTCCCTGCCCCAAGTGTGTTCCTTTCTAAGCTGTGCAGTTGGTGGAAGAAGACCTCTCTGGAATGAAGGAGAATCAGTGTGGTGGTGAGAATGAGCATGGCTTCCATAGGCTCATGAATGTGAGGTTTAAAAGCCCATGCCAGCTGAGCAAGGTGGCACACACCTTTAATCCCAGCACAGAGGCAGAGGGGTGGATCTCTGTGAGTTTGAAGCCAGCCTGGTCTACAAAGTGAGTCCAGGACAACCAAGGCTACACAGAGAAACACTGTCTTGAAAAATAACAAAAACAAGCAAAGAAAAAGCCCATGCCATTCTCTGCTCTTCATCTGTCTCTGTCTGTCTGTCTGTCTCTCTCTCTCTGGTTATTTCCTTAACGTAAACTCTCAGCCACTGCTCATTGCTCCATGCTCCCTGACACAATGATCTTAGACTCTAATTTTCTGGGGTAGTAAGCCCCCAATTTAGATACTTTATTTTATAAGTTGGCTTGGTCACAGTGTCTCTTCACAGCAAAGAACCTAAAACAGTCCGTCTTCAGTCAAAGGTATGTGAGTAGCTGTGTTCCCTTGCTAGAACCTCTAAACAAGCTGCCAGGAATGGAACAGCCAAAGGATGGGGAAGTGCTGTGAAACAGTGTCTTCTGGACATGACCTGGGATTACAGCCATTAAGCCACTGCAGCTGTACTGACCTGCACAAGACTGGCCCCATCCCCTAGTTCATCATGTACACGGGAGGGAAAACATTATGTGGATGACAGTTTTCACTGAGAGGAGGAAAGCTTGTGGAAGCCGTGTTCAACCCAAATTCATTATGTTCGTGTATGAAATTGTTAACTATTTTAATAGTTGTTTAATAATATTTAATAGTTATCTAATGGTTTTATAAATTCATGTATTTTGAACACATCCACTCCCTGTCCCCAAGTCTGTCCATAACCACCGTCTTCGCCTTGCCATTCCCTGCCACTGAACTCTGAGTTTTCTTCTCCTCCAATGCCTATCAAACTCCTTTTGTTTTCCCCGTTGGTCTTGGCCCGCCCTGATGTGTGGGGACCCACCAGGGTCACACCAGTGAAGGAAGCTGCCTCTCCGCGCAGCTGTCCAACGCCAGGAGCCCCTCAGCAGGCAGTGGGACTTTGTGCCTACCTTCCCTGCTCGGTGCTGAGAGTTTGCCCAGCTTGAGCTTGTGCAGGTTTTGTACATGCTGTCACAATCACTTTGCAATCATATGTGCAAGTGCTTTTCTGTATCCAGAGAACAGTTTGCTTGCTGCTTTCCACCACCTCTGGCTCTAACAATCTCTCTCACCCCACTTCTAGAATATTCCTGAGCCTGAGGGAGGGGAGGTGTGTGTGTGTGTGTGTGTGTGTGTGTGTGTGTGTGTGTGTAATGTGAACATCCAGTTTAGAGATGAACAATAGTCTCTTTCTTGCTCTTTGTTGACCACTTGAAGGGTCTTAATATTTTTAGATTGTATTGTTTTAAATATTTATTATTATTTATTTATTTACATGTGTGTACATGTGTATATCTGTATAAGTGTATGTACCTGAAACTAGGGACATCTCCTGGAACTGGAGTTAAAAGCAGTTGTAAGCTGTCTGCTGTGAGTGCTAGGAATTGAACTCAGGTCCTATGCAGAAACAATACATGTTCTTAACCACTGAGCCCCTGTATTGTTTTGTTTTGAGACTGGCCTCAAACTCAGATCCTCCTGCCTCTGCCTCCCTAGGGCTGGGATTAAAGGTCTGTGCCACCACTGCCTGGATCTGAGAATTTCTTTCCTTCCTTCCTTCCTTCCTTCCTTCCTTCCTTCCTTCCTTCCTTCCTTCCTTCCTTCCTTCCTTCCTTTCTTCTTTCACTTTACATCGGATTGTAGTCCCTTCCCTCCTCCTCTCCTCCCAATCCCACCCTCCTTCTTCCCCTTATTCACCCTCATACTCCTCAGAAAGGGGAGCCCCCCCCCCCCAGAAAACCACCCCAGTACATCAAGTTGCATCAGGACTAAGCACATCCTCTTTCACTATGGCTGGGCTGCATTGAGGAGTGATCTAAAAGCAGGCAACAGAGCCCATGTCAGAGACAGTCCCTGCTCACCTTACTAGGGAACTCACATAAAGCCTGAGCTGACCATCAGCTACATCTGTGTAGGGGGCCTAGGCCTAGTCTATGCATGGTCCTTGGTTGGTGCTTCAGTCTCCGCACTCAAACCTGGGCCCTGGTTAGTGTACTGTTGGTCTTCTTGTAGAGTTCTTGTCCCCTCCAGGTCTTTCTATCATTTCCCCCATTCTTCCACGAGGCTCCCAAGGCTCTACACAACATCTGGCTGCGAGTCTCCACATCTGTTTTGATCCATTGCTGTGTGGAGCCTCTCAGAGTCTGAGAGTATTTCAAGAACTTTCCACTTGAGCTCCTGTGAGTCCAGTAATGTTTCATTGAGCTGGGTTATATGCCCCAACACAATCATAATTCATTCCTTTTCTTTGATGCTAGAGAGAATAAAATGAGCCAATGACGAAGAGGCAGAGCCCCCAGAAGGGAAGACAGATATGCATGAATCTGTACAGCAACCCTCTGAGAGCCCATGATGAACAGAATACCTTTCCTTTTCATTTAATTTTTAGATTAGCATACAAAGTAATGGCATTTCATACTTATGTGTCTTTTTGTTTTGTTTTCAGGATAGGCTTTCTCTTTGTAGCCTTGGCTATCCTGCACTCCCTTTGTAGATCAGGCTGACCTTGAACTCAAAGAGGTTCACATGTTTCTGCCTCTCAAGTGCTGTGATTAAAGGCATGCATCACCACCGTCTGCCTGGAGCCAAAGCTTTCTACGGAAGCCAAAGCCAAAGCTTTCTATGGAAGCCAAAGTCAAAGCTATCTAGTGGAGACAAAGGTAGTTACTGAAGCCAAAGCCAAGTTGAGAGCAAAGGTCATTTAGTGGAGACCTAAAGCTATGTAGTGAGAGAGTTATCTAAGACCCTAAATCATGGGTGATGGATTGTGAGGACATCCATTTGTTAGAGCATCCGTAAGATATCTTTAGAAACCATCCTTATGGTATCTTGCAGGTACAATATTTAACCCATAAAAGCACTCTTCCTATTTCCTGCAGCAGTAGATTAACATTCCCCCTTTCCTGTCTTCTCCCTATATAAGTTGGGTAAAAATTTCTAATAAACGGAAGCCTTGATCAGATGAACAGACTTGGC
>REGO01000125.1:1001909-1025067 GCA_010120015.1 Rhombomys opimus
GTGTGACAAAAGGAATGTGCATTCTTTTTGCCAACTCCCTAAACAAAGAAAAAGGTGCCTGGAAGTCCCTGTGCCAAGTCTGGCACCTTTTTGGGTGCCAGACAAGAGGATCCTTAAAAGGGTGAAGGGAGCAGCCAGTAATGTTACCTGGGAAAAGTGAGCAGAGATTGGGCGAGAGCCAGTATTCCACAGCACCCAGAGCCCTCTCCTTCAGCTGGGACCTGGGCACAGCAGATTTCTTTAGAATATCACTAAGCTAAGCTAAAGTTGGCCTAGTTCCTGAGCTTGACTCTCCCCCGCCCTCCCACTCTAGACGGTGGAGAAGACTGTGGAGCACCTAGAGGCAGAAGTGACAGGTCTGCTGGGCCTGCTGGAGGAACTGGCTTCAAACCTACCCCCAGTCCTCAGTCCTCAACCTGACCTGCTTGGAGACGGTGAGTGGCTCCAAAGGCTGAGGGACGCCTGCTGGGCCTGTCTCCCAGGGCCCCTGGCAGCAGAATGCAGAGGGGGTGCTGTCTCTGCAGTCCCAGTGACTGAGCACCTCAGTCTCCAAGAACCCTGGTTTCTGTGCTCCTCCATCTATTCTCACCATCCACTGGCACCCCGGATGCCCAGACCATCCCCCAGCTCCCTGAGGCCTGTTTCTTGGCGCTGCTGTCTCATGTGACTGTGAAGCTGGAGGCGACAGGTCACTGGGCTCAGCAAGGACAGGGAGCCCTTCAGCATCCTCTGCTGCTCACTCGGGGACCCTCTTCTCTTGCAGATCTCTTCTGACCACCAGGGGTCAGAAGCCAGGAGCCTGTCAGCTGACGTCATCCCTCTGAGAACCAAGCCAGGTCTTCTTGCCTTCCTGCCCGGCGCGTGAATAAAAGCTACCTGGGCTGCTGTGTCTGCTCTTGTTTGACCTCTGAAACCAGAGCCCCAGCTCTATTTTGCACCGAGCCCCACATGCTGTTCTAGCCCGAAGTGCTGGGTAACCTGTGTGTCCGAACTTCCAACCTTCTAGGGACAAACCACAGAGACTGACTCACAGAATGTAAGACTCCTGAGGCCTCGAGTGGTAACCGGGCCCAGAAGGTCCTTCATGCAGCTTTGCTATTCAAACTTGACCACAAAACAGCAGCCAGTGCCACCCAGGGGACTGTCAGAATGAAAGATCTGGGTCCCACCCAGCTATCCACTCCCCCCCCATCAGAATCTCTTTCTTCATGTGATTTCCCACCCTGACCACCTGGTGGCGAGCGGTTATGTACCCACTGAGAATCTTGTTACCTGGTTGGGAATCTAGACACACTTCCAGCCTCTTTTTATTTATTTTTAAGTTGAATTTCAGTAAACAAACTTCACATTACATAAAATTCACTTTTGGGGAGTGGAGGTAGGGACAGCACGACTCGCCAGGTAGCGAAAGCGGGGATTAAAGGTGTGCACCCAGCAAAACTCAGCAGCATAACCTGCACAAATTCTGTGGATTCTAGTGTGCTCATCGCGTTATGAGTCAGCACCATGAATTCCATGGCCATTTCCAACACCACAGAAAAACCCCGGGCCTACACACCTCCTCTCTCCCAGCACCCTAGAAACCATGCATCTTCCTGGACTTGCCTATTAGGGCTCCTTTTGCGAAAGGAGTCATGAGTGCTATGGTGTCAGGCTTTCACTGACACGTTCTGAAAGTCCACCATGCAGCGCGTCTTCCTTTATACAGCCGGATGACGTTTTGTTGTATCACTAGACTTGTTCGCCCACCTGTCAGTGGCTCTTTGGGCTGTGAACGTAATCCACGACACTGAGCGTCATCTCTCCTCCCCCTGTGGGGGAGAAGTGAGGATTGGTAATCCGCAGCTGGCTACTCCACTGAGGCCTCTCTGGAGTTCTGGCCAGGGCCCAGGAGGCTAGACAGGCACCTGATTCTCTATAATGTGTCATTATCCAGAGCTTTCTAACACAGGGACATGACAGGAGCCCCCTCACCCCACCCCACCCCGCCAGCAAGCCAAGCTCTATGCTCCTGGGCATGACAATGAATCCTAGAAACTGTTCCTGCCAGTTTCCTTCTCCAGATACCAAGGAGCAGTAAGCCTGCAGGGTGAGCCAAGAGCGTCCTTCTGACACGAGGTCCCAAGGTAACATGCTGCTTGGCACCCCCCTGAGAGGTCACCCCCAAAACCACATAAATTCCTTGCTGTCCTTTCCCAGGACCTAGGCGACCAGCCATTCTTTTGACCTCACTCGGGTGTTAACGCTCGTTTTTAAACTCTATTTTATCGAAGTATTTAAGCCTCTACTTCCCTTCCACCAACCTTTTAACCCTAGGAGAGAGAGAGGTTAGTGGGGAGAGGAGGTGTAGACCCCTTTACTTCTCCCAGCTGTTCAGGGCTTATGGGTTCTTTTGGGGCTATACTAGTTTTTGTCAACAGCAAATGCAGCAAGCTATCTCATCCAAGCTGTTGCGTTAAAACGTTTCTCACCACCTGTGTCCTCCAAGCCTCCACAGCAGCCGTTTCTGGTCTCTCCAAACCGCCACACCTTCTCTTTCTAGCTCAGTCCTGGACCACGACCCTCTCTGTGCTGCACCAGGCAGGCCTTTACCAGCTCGCAAAGACCACGCCCCAAAGGAGGCAATTATCAGCTATGGACAAACTAAAGCCCAAACTAAAATCCCACACTTGAAATTAGAACAAAAACATATTTATATCATATAACTGAGTTTTTAAAGAAATCAACACTTCAATTACATGCAGGAAATTCTACCCCCTCTGCATCTGGCTCCAGTCCTGTGCCTATCACTACCTGGGCTCTGTGTAAATCTAGAGAGCATCTTTAACACATGCTTAAAACGCAACCCCTGTCAGGTAGCTTATGCTTGGGATTTCCCCAGTGTATGTTTCTAGTTCAGCACAGGGCCAGAACCCCAGTCAGAAAGTGGAAGAAAACACGCCGGCACCAGAAAGACATTTCCAGAATGTTCCAGAGCTGGCTGACTTTAATTTGGAAACAGCTTTTGGCTACAGACATTCAGGTTTAAGGCACATTCCAAACTACAAGGAGCTCTGTCATTGGCAGGAGGCTGGCTTTAATTCTTGCATGATTTTGCATGGAAAATGGAACAAATGATTTTCTGGCCTTTCTCTAAAAAGAAGTGAGTTTGGCAAAAACAAAACTCATGACACATTCTCACCAGACTCGACAGTACCCTTACAAGACCTCCGTTTATCACAGGCAAGGACAGGGTACCCGCCCACTCTCCTCAGAAACATTACATAGTAAACACACTTGTATGCATCTCTCTGGCAATGATGGTAAAAAAGTTTTCAAATAAAAATACAAAATCACATGTCTACGACACAGCTAACAGTCTTAGCCACAAGCAACGAGGAATGATTGCAGGAGCTAGGAGAGAAAAACATCTATTCTGAACAGCAAAAGGCTGTGAGGGCCTGGGAAATGTCGGCCTGAGAACTCTGGCCCACCTGGGCCCTTTCGGCACAACATGAGGATGAGGCGGGACCAGAAGGAAAAGGCCATGGCTTTAGGGGAGAAACAGTGTGCCTGGGGATATTGGATGGATTAGGAAAAACCAAAGGATGCGCTTTGGGTCTTTCTGGGCAATGGCAGCAGGGGCAGAGGTGAGGAACTGTCTCTGCTCAGTCATTGCCACCACAGATCTTCAGCAGAATCTTCCGGTAGTCCCCAGAAGTGTCCCCCTGGTTACAGAAACAACAGAGAGGGTTAAGGGAGACAAGACCACTTCCTTTCTGGCCCCAAGTGTCCTTGTGGAGAAGCACCCCTGTCCAAGAGTTCCCATGCAGAGTTTGCAGTGCAGACCTTCCCTGAACAAGTTCTGTCCAGTGTCCCCAGACCCTGTGTCAACAAAAGCCAAAGGTTGGCGTGGTGGCATGGGTTTGTAACCCAGCACTGGGAAGGCAGAGACAGGCAACTCCATGAAGGGTAGACCACTCTAGCATAATCAGCAAGCCCAGGTCCCAGTCAGAGCATAGCTCAAAAATCAACATGAACAGCTCCTGAGAAATGATGCCCAACAGTGACTCTGACCTCCACAGGCATGTGTGTGTGTGTGTGTGTGTGTGTGTGTGTGTGTGTGTGTGTGCACGCATGCATATATGCATACATACAGTATCATTCACCTACTACCAAAGCCAAATAAACACCTAGAACATTTGAATCTGCCTAAGGATCACCATCCAGGGCTAATCACTGCTCTTGGATCTAGAGCATTTATATTGGTGTTGTACTGTAAAGCAATACTATTGTCCTACCCTGGAAGGCCATCTTTGTGACAGCCACGGAGAACACCATTACTGCCACTGCCTCTACTTCTCAGATCAGTCTCTGTGCTGTACGGCAGGGTCTGTGACTTCTTCAGCTATCACAGCCTACTCAACACCCAGGCCACACTCTCGCAGTAATGACAAATTCTCTGCTACCCACAGCCTCATTTCCATAGCACGGCAGTGGAGACTATCTTTTCTTCAAAGATGAGCCCAACAACATAGCAAATGCTGTTGAGGCTGAAATTGGGCCCTGCAGTGCTGGTGACCAAGTGTCAACTTCTGCCAGCCCAGCTGTGCCACACGGTGTTTCTTCCAGCATTTGTGTAGACTGCCACCACCATCCCAGCTGTGGAGCAGAGATCTGGGGCAGTGGCTGGGAGGTCTTTGGACACTGCTCAAGGGTCATGAGGTTACCAAGTAGGAAAGCCAGGATCTGACCACCCAGGCTGTGACCCCAAGGCTGAGCTACCTATGTGGTCTCCACTGTAAAGTGAATGGGGAAAAAGCTAGACTTCAGGAGGCCAGAGCTGAGCCCCACAGACCCTTGGGACATGAGCTCTCCTTGGTGAAGCACATCTCCAGAGTGATGAGGACTCTAAAGGTCAGGGATGCGATAAGATAGGGCCTGAGACTTCTTTATGCCATTGACAGACACTCTGTTCAGTTACCAGGCACTGGTACTGGTATTGGGACATGCCCTGTCCTTGAAATCTTGTGATCAATTTGGAGGCAACTGGATGAAGCCCACTTGGCCAAACCCAGGGCTGCTCTGGAGGAGACAGGAAGGAGAAACGAAGGGCCTGGAGGTATTGGGATGGGAGAGATGGCCTTGTTGGCCCCTGATCCTTACCGTGATGTCATGGTACAGTGACTTGCCGTACATCCGCTTATACTCTGCTCGTATATCCAGGAGGTCAAGCTCGCTGCGAGACACCATGATGCGAATCAGCGTCCGGTCTTTTGTTCCTGCTCCCTGAAGAGTCATCCAGACAGAGTATGTGCATGGAGCTTCTCCCCCTCCCGCCCTTCCTGAGGCCCCAGCCCTCCTGTACCTTTACATTCAGCCCCCAGGGAACCACTCAGACGCAGATTAGGGCACCCTGCACACAAGAGCTACGTACCCTCATGGCCTTGTTCAGCCTTTCAGCAAAGAAGGCGGGGGTGTTCTTCAGGCATTTCACTATGAGAGAAACAAAGCACAAGGGCTGCAGGACACAGGACAGCACACACTAAGTGTCCTCCTAGGAAACCTGGACATCCAATCTGCCACCACCCATCTTCCCGCTGACTGTGAGCCCATGAATGCAACTCCACACAAGGCAGGACCACCAACCCAACCTCCTCCTGGGCACCACTGAGCAAAAACGACAGGGCTGTGTAGAAAGAGCATCAGGGCTTAATGTGGAGATGTATCAACTTCATGGGTGCCTAGGCATAGGGGCGAGGGTCAAACAGAAACACTCATGGAGAAACGGAGGCCAAAGGGATGTGGAGCTATTCTCAGGCCACGCAGGAAAATGAGAGTGTATGGTCTGTTCTAGACAGAAAGATTCAAGAAAAACATACTAAAAATAATGGACGAACTGATGTCCTTTAACAAGTATAAAAAGAGGAGGTGGCAAGGAATGCAGGGCAAGAACCCAGCTCCACATTAGGAAGTTGCTAGAGCGGCCAAGACTTGCTGTAGAGGGCACTCCCCATGCTGGAAGCCTGGCCAGCACTCCCTAGAATGGGCCTGTTTTGCTGTTGCAAGTAAAAACCTTTCCATGTGTTTCCATCACAGACAGCTGACAATTGCCTGCAGGGGTGTATTTTTAGAGGAAACTTGGCAGGATGTGAGTCACCTTCCCCCAGGAGAGCAGCTGGGCCGGCGCCCACTAATGCCCACATAGCAGCTCCTTTCTGCAGAGCTGCACTGCAGACACAAAACATGAGACCCCTCTGTCCCAGAGGCTGGGCACTCATGGATCCCACCAGCCAGATGGTCCAGATTAGCAAACTCAGATCCTGTGGTTCTCACTACAGCACCTTCCACCGAAGGACACTAAGCACCCAACTTGCACCTCACGCTGCCCAGCGGGTGGGCACACAGGCGAGCCAACCCCCAACACTTACCCACAGCCAGCATGCCCTGCTCCAGGTCCCCAGACATCTCCCGGCAAATGCTCTTCTCAATGTCTCGGCCAGTCATCCTTTGATACTCGTTGAAAACTAGCAAGAAAGCAGAAGGGACAATGTCATAGTCTGACCATGTTCTCCAGATTTCTATGTTGTAGTCCTGGCCCTCAGCACCTCAGAATAGGTATTAAAACAATGCCATGATGGTGGGCCCTCAGCCAAGCTAACGGTGGCGTCTACAAACAGGAGGTCAGACATGTGTGTGGACTGACAAATCTTGGCTTGCAATGGGCTGACCTGGGTCCAGCTGACCTGGGGTCCTTTCTCTTTTACTTTTCACGTGCAGCCACCGCTCTCTAAGGCCCAGTGAGTACTCAGCACTTCATAATCACAAACACCAATGTATGTCGGTGTATTTTGAGTCTATTTCAGCTCACGCTGGGCTAAACTATGATTTTCACTGTAAGGCATAAGAAATACACTTGCGCGCGCGTGCGCGTGTGTGCGTGTGTGTGTGTGTGTGTGTGTGTGATTTAGTCACATCATATCACCCTTTGGCTTCAAGGGATTCCCCTGTCTCAATCTCTCATGTAGCTAGGACAATAGATAGATACGTGTCACTACCCAGCTTTTATTTCTGACCTGTAACATTTTCAAAATGGGAGTGTTAGATACATCTCATCACAAACTGAGGAGCATCTATGTAGGAAGAAACCACACCAGGACACAGCAATGAAGAGGCTCATCCGCAGAGAAAGAGAGGCCTCAGAAGAAGCCAATCCTGGCAAGCTTATTAGCATCCAAAATGCTTACGAAAACACTTTCCCGTTGCTTGAGCCCAGCCCACAGTACCATCAATACAGCAGAACTGAGAGGAGACCCACCCATGAGAGTCCCGCCTCTTTTTCCCTCTGCCCTGGACAGCCTGACTGCTTTGCAGCCGATAGGAAGCCCTTCTCTCCACAGTAAGTCTAGTGGTGCTGCCTCATGCCCTGCAGTCAGGTGATCCTTTTCAGGCAGTCTGCTTATGTTTACCCATCTTTTGTGTGTGTGAGTGGGTGGGGGTTCAAGACAGGCTACTGCATAGCCCTGGCTTTCCTGAACTTGCTCTGTAGGCCAGGCTGACCTCTAACTCAGAAATCCATCTGCCTCTTCCTCTAGTGCTAGGATCACTAGCACTAGTGCTTGGCTCTTGCTTACCCATCCTAACCTACACTTAATAGTATCCTCCTCAAAATTCCACATTCGGGCACTCGCCTCTCATTCGTTCATGCACAAGGTTCACCTTGCTCTACCTGTGAGCCACAGCCCACTCAGATGCCAGCCACACTGTTCTGTTATAAACCTTTATAGACTCAGGAGCTGCGGAGTGCCTCAGAACAGGCTCTCGGTTCCGAGGAGGAGGAGGAATCTTCAAACTGCTCTTCTCTCCCTCTGGTCCTCTCTCAAGATGACCTCTCACAGCCCAAGGCCTCAGGCACTTGATCCCTCATAGCTCCCAACCTTCCTAGCCCAAGACCTCTCCTGCCTCCTGGGCTCATCAGCACACTATCTTTCTGATGTCCTCTGCTCCCAATGTCTAGTTTATCAATGGCCACTCCCTCAGCTGAGAGAACCCCTCTGTCCTCCTAAGTCCCCTCACTCTGACATACCATGTCCAGCTTACCAGCAAACAGGCTGGACTCTGGTTCCTTCTGGCCCAGCTTCCATCCAGGCTACCACCAACTCCTCCTAGCTCACCGCACAGCTTTCTACCTGATCTGCTCAATGGTGGATCTTTCATTCTCCTTACGTCACACCCAAGGCCCAGGTCACCTAGGGAATCTGGGCAGCATGTTGCTCTGCAAGCTGAGGGAAGGAGATAACTCCACTGAGAGCCCTCCTGTGGCTTCTAAGCTCTCAGGATGAACACCCAACTCTGCAGAGCTGTCTACCACCTCTGACCTCACCTCCTGCTACTGTCACTCTATTTGCTCCTGATACATGTATCCCCTTGGCTATGCCTGGGCCATGCTGGAAGGCCAGCAGGGCCTTTGCTCGCTTTGGTGTCTCCACTGGAGGCTTTCAATCACACAGCCTTATACCAGAGAGGACTGCCCCAGCCTTCCATTCCATCACCTTCTACCCATTTGCAGCCCAACCTTTTTCTCTACACATTTGCCACCAGCTCCAGGTTGTGCTGAGTATTTGTCTAACATGAAGCTGAAGCCAAGAAAACAGACTAAGCATCTCCACCATCTGATGGACAGAAACCCACTTTTATGTATTCAATAAGCTAAGCAAATGTTACCCAGCATTGCTGGAAGCAATATTTTTTTCTGTTCTTTTTGTTTTTAGTTGTTGTTATTGGGGGAAAAGGCACAAGCCATGCGTGTGGAGGTCAAAGGACGACTGTGGCTTTGCCTGCTGGGCCAATGCTTTCCCTTCTCTGATATCCTGTATTTCAGTGCTTGGCAATCTACTTCCTCATTTTTTCCTTTGTCCTAGAAGCAGTTTGTAGATGCCACTCGGAGGCTCTTGAGGAAGTGAAGGTCTACGAAGAAAACACCAGCCGAATATTCTGTAGGCTTTCTTTTCATGTAACCGACCTAGGACTGTCTTACCTGCCACCAGGTGGGCCCGGCTCCGAGAGCACAGAATGGCGTTGAACTTGGACTCATCTGTTCCTAAGCGGTTCTCCCCAGCTGCATACAGCTCCTGGATGAAGAGGAAGACGCATGTGTCCAGCAAGCATCATCTAGTTCCCAGGCTCAGAGCACCTAGGTAACATCTAACCCTGTAAAGCCCAGAGGGGAAGGGCAGGGCCCTAGCAGTGGGAGTACGAAGGCTTTGCTCGCTGCAGACCCAGACCCCAGCAATCCACGTCCTCTCTATGCACAGCACAGAGGATTTTGAGTCCAGAGCCCAGTATCACAGAGGAGGGAATAGAAGCCCGGACTCAGGTGCTAGCTCTCAAGCAGCGTGCACGGAATGCTAGCCAGGGCTCTACCTCATGAGCCTCACTCTCCTCAAACAGAAAATGTAACAACTAGATCTGACTTGAGGTCAAGACCTTGAAGCCCAAGAGGCCACACGGATAACTTAGCCGAAAGAGAAAGCTTAGTGGAGGAGCTAAGAGGGATGGATCCTGGCCAAGTCCTCAGGGGTAGCACTTCTCACAAAAGCTTAGTGGAAGAGCTAAGAGGGATGGATCCTGGCCAAGTCCTCAGGGGTAGCACTTCTCACAGTAGGGCAGAGGAGCACAGGCCCTCGGCTGACAGACCCATGCCTCAGAAGAAGCCAGTTGCCAGACTTCTGTGTGAAATCTCCCAACCATGGAAAGTGGTTATAAGCAACACGTGTAACCATGATGACTCCTGCACTTAAGAACCAGTTACAGAGGTGAAAAGCAATGACTAGGCATTAATACCCTCCGCCTCCCACAGACACCAGGTGCACACATGGTTCACAGACATGCGTGCAGGCAAAACACTCAGACATACAAAATACTTAAAAAAGACATACATGTGGGGCTTCGTCCGTCTTTTTTCCACACTTCGCTACAGACATCATCATGTTTGCTCAACAGCACAATAGCTAGGTAAAGCCTATGAGGGTTTGGGCCCCTAATATTTGCCAATCTGCTACCTTGCCCCAGACCTCCAAGAGGCCTTCCAGGCCTCAAACAGTCATGGGGAAGTTAAGGGCACGGATAACCCGGGACATTCTCAGGTTGAGATCCCTCAGGACAAGGTAATGTTGAGCAGGTCAGGAAGGAAAGAGGCAGAGCAGCAGTCAGCCTTTTCCTGGAAGGCTGGGGAAGGCTGGCCATCCCACTACGGTAGGACAGTCTAAACCGGAAAGCAGGCAATGCAAATTTATATAGCTAGAATTTCGGATGCCTGTGCTTTCCTCCTTTTGCCTGCAACTCATAAGGTGACACAGGCAAGCCTGTAAGGATGCAGGCCTAAAGTGGCAGCTCCTTTCTAGGAGCTGGATAGACAGGCACCTTTCCACACCTAACAAACAGTACCTACGCGGTAAAGCACCAAGCCATGCCAAGTCCCACATCCCCATGCTCTTCACAGCTGCAGCTGTTGCTGTCCCTCTCACAGGTGGGAAATCCAAGAGGTTTGGCACCCTGCTCAATGTCAAGCCCCTGAGCGCCTCAGGAAGCCACAACATGAGGAACCCACCACTGTCCATCACTCTTTCCATCCCTGGGCACCTAGCCACAAAGCTCTGGTTCAGCAAGCCCACAACTGGCACCTCGCCAGCTATCATACTCACCTGGGCATCTCTCTGGACAAGGGACATGTCCACATTTGTACTCTCATCACGGTTTCCCTGAAAGGAAGGAGGCTGTAAGGCCAAGCTGCTCTTTGAAAGACCATATCCTCCCTCCTCACTCATTTGATCCCCCCAGCTTCTGCTGCCAATTCTCTAACAGCCTGTTGTGAGGAAGGTACCTGAGAGAGAGAGATGAGGAGCCGCTGGAAGTGTCCCGATGTGTCACTTCGAATGGCCTCCTCCAGAGTCTTTTTGAACTCTGAAAGAAAGGTAACAGGGTCTATCCTATAGATATTCTACCTCTAAATACATTTAGCAGAGGGCATTGACATGACAAGGGTTCAAGGGTCTCAAGCTGGAGGTGGTAGGTGGCTCCTCACCTTCCAGGCTCATAAGCTTGTGACACCAAGATGACTTGAACTCTGGTCAGGCCTGGCCCAAACCCCAGTCAAGATTTTCTCAGCCCCTTTCAACTACAGGCACCTGCCCTGTGTGTAAACAGCAGGTAGGGCTGGGCCTTGCGTCAAAGCCCAGGAAGTTGGGCGTAACAGGAAAGAGGGGATAAGGAGGCCAGCGACAGGAAACAGGGGACAAGGAGGCCAAGGACTAAGAGCCCTATAAGAGGGTGTGGCCAGTGCCCAGGCAGCTTCTGACCTGTTTTGTAGGCTCTGCTTATTTCCCGGATGTGTTCGTTATTTCGGGAAGCGAGGATCTCAATTAGACAGGCCTCATCAGTACCAGCTCCCTATGATAGCAGACAAAGAATGTAAAAGATCTCATGCTGGCAACCAGGCCCTCATTGGCACCCAGGAAGGACGGCCCCTGCTACAGACACCCCTACCCTGACTCATGCCTGAGAAGCCATCTCCCCTCCCAGCCCCCAAAATGAGATAAAGACAGGGTAATGAGTATGCACCACATGAGGGGTCATCCACACGGACCAGGAAACTGAGTGAAAGAGGGAGAGTGTGCAGTGACTGTCCGATGTCATACCCTGCTGGGTCAGGTTGAGGTGCAGATCAAGGTTTCTTCCCCTCCCCCCAGGCCTGGGCAATAGATGTGTGTGTGTGTGTGTGTGTGTGTGTGTGTGTGTGTCCTCAAAAGCAAAAGCTAGAGTCATGAGTGAGCTGTCTGGACATATCTAAGAAAAGAAGCCAGAAGGAATGAAAGGAATGGCTGTGCCCGGGATAGCAGGAAGGTAGAAAATGGGGTGAGAGGCCTAGCTTTTACATCAGTCTGAATCTTGGCGCTACAGCTTACTGCGTGAACTCAGGCAAGACTCTTAAATTCTTGTGCCAAGTTTCTTGTCTATCAAGGGAATGTATGTGTACCTACCACCTAAGGAGTCTTTAATGGGACTAAGTGGACTAATTTGTGCAGAACATCTAGCCAATATGGTGTTTTTATGATCACCACTGCCCGCATGCTATCAGCAGCTTACTGGAACTTACAAAAGATGTGCACGCTAGCACCTTACCCCAAACACCCTGCATGTCCTGAAAGAACACCCGGTCTTCCACTCACGGATACCCAGGTTTGCAACAGCTTCTCCGCACAGGTAACCCCTTGCCTGTGATGCTCTAGCATTCCACCAACTTCTCATAAAGCTGCTGGAGGTGGGTGCTGACTACTCCTGGGCCCAGGCCATTGCCATCCTGCCCCCCCTTGGCACCCTCTAGACTATATCAGCAGTTGGATTTCAGCCAGTCTTCTCTCCCTTCCAGACCATGCACAAAGCTCTCAGCCCCTGGGGAAGGTAGAGTCTGTGCCAGGCATGCCTCTGAGTGAGTGGCTCTTCTGGGGTGCTTGAGTAGGGACTCTCTACTCACAGGATACACATAGCTACATTCTGTAGGGCACAGATGGGACCTGGCCCCTGGTCAAAATCAACGAGACCTAAGAAGACAGACAGCCCAAGCTAAGCTGCAGGAATTGGTCCTGTGTTGAATTCAGGTCCTCCAGAGATGGATGTCTGGGATGTACATGGCCGTGGGACAGACATCTCTGGATATAGGACAGACACAGCAGACAGGACAGTGAGGTGGGGGCTCAGGAACTGGTAAGACGTCTCTCATTTTTTTGTATCTCATTTCCAGCCCTACCTTTCCCCACCCCCAATGGGATCTCTTCCTCTGCTGCTTGGGCTCCTCAGACATGATGCTGCTACTTGCCAAGAACAGTCCTAGTGAATGAGAATAAACTACAACAGCCTGGGGCCCCCTCTCATTGTCATCAGTGTTCGCCACAGCCACAGCCACAGCCACAGCCCGGTCATTACGTCAGATACATGTTGACATAGATAGTCCCTGTGAGGAATGGCATGTTACTTGCCTCTTGGAAAAACTACCAGCTGGGCTGGCTGCAGCCAGGGCTGCATGGAAGTCAGGCTGGACAGCAACTGGTAAGTGGGGAACACAGCGCCCAGTCCCTTCTGCCTGCGCTGTAGCTATGCATACACGTGGAGGCAGGCTCACACAAGCGCAAGAACACACCTTGATGGCTTCCTTTATCTCATAGACATCAAACAGGACCGGGGTCTTCATCAGGGCCAGGATAGTCTTCTCAAAGTTTCCGGACAGTTCTGATTTTAGGTCTTTGATCAGATCCTGGTTGGACAAACAAACAAACAAACAAAATCTCATTTTTAAAAATCCACAGACGAAGAGCACTGCAGACAAGGAAGCGGTCAGTATCAAGGCCAGCCATGGGGAGAAGCCCGAGCTACAGCATTAACATACTCAGTATTTTTGTACACTTCACCTAGGGCTCAAAACCCTGGAAGCGCAAAACACAATCCCCTTAAGCTTCTTCCACCAAAGCTCTTACATCAGCTAAACCTGGATGCCCTGAAAGCAGAGGGGAAAGTGAGGCCAGGTAGGGGAGACCTGATCTATCTACAGGCTCATCTTGGCAGAGCCAAGGCTAGAACCTGAAGCAAGCCTAACTAATCTCACTGTCCACCCTGGAGAGCCAGTCCTACGAGGCCCCAGTTTCCAGAAAAGCAGAGTAAGTGGATCTGTGGCTATGCTGGTTGCAGGCTCTAGAGCTTGGCTTGGGAGAACCAGACCTCGTTGGTCTCCCTGCATTGCCCCTCTGCATCTCACCTTGCCATAGGCTGTCTTGAAGGACAGGAGAATCTGCTGCCGCTGCTTGTTGGAACGGCTCCCTAGGCAGTCAATGATGGCCTGCTCATCGGTGCCTAGAAAAGAGGATGGAGTAGGCACACTTTGGATTATGAGGGTGGTGTGTTGGCCACAGACTGTCCTAGCACCTCCCCTTCATTCTCCTGGGCATCTAAGACAGTCCCTCTTCCATCTCCCTGGGGCAAGGCTTGCCTTCTCTTGCTATAGTGAACCGCCGGGGGAACTGGGGACACAGGTGCAGTTGAAATCAGTGTGGTCTCTTACCAAAGCCCTTCATAGCCTTCCGCAGAACTTCAGCATCTCTCAAGGGGTCAAACCCAGAAGCATCTGTGATGGTTCCTCGGTTTCCAAACTGCTTAGACAAATAGCCACAGGTAAGATGATCCACCCATGCCATCCCAAGGTATAAGAACTCTTTTATCTCCTCCTATCCCCAAAATAACCCCTTCTCTAAGAGCTGAGGTACCTAAAGGAGCCTGAAGTCAAAAGCACTGGACATGACTCGCTCTAAGACTCGTATGTTGACGGTGGTGTTTAGAAAGTAGCAACTGTTAGGAAGTAGGGTGGAGCAGGTCCTTGGAAGGGACACTGGGGCGAGGCCCCTTCCATTGTTTCCTGTCTGCTATGAGGTAGACAACTCTGGTTCACCAAGTGTTCTCCCTGTCAAGATGACCTGCCCCACCACAGGCCACAGTGCCAAGGCCGAGCAGCCATCAGTAGAAGCTCTGAGCACAAAGCAACCTTCCTCTTTTTAAGGTGTGTTCCCCTCGGGTGTTCACAAACAGGCTAACTGTAGCCTCCTAAGTGGCTATTATGTGCTGGTTATCGAGACAGTAAGGAGGTATGCTCTGAGAAGAGATAAGGAAAACAGTGGGTGGCAGTGCAGAGGTGGGAACAGAGAGGCAATGGACCCTCCATCTAAAAATAATCAGCCAGCACATACCACTAGGCCTGTGCCTGGCTGGTTTGGCCATGTAACTATGACAACGAATTCTAGGCATTGCAAACATGAACTACTCTCTAGAATGGCCCAAGACAAACCATGCCTGGAGTAACTGCCAATCTTTCCTACCCAGAGAGGATTGTGAGAATTTTTCACGTTTGTCTAGGAGGGCATATAAGGGGCCTACTGGGCATGAAGCCATGAGACTGGAGGCTTCAGGAGAAATCTCACATGAGGAACAACCATGGCAGCAGTGCTTCCAGGCCTGGGGTGGGGAGCGCAATGGAAATCAGAACTCTTGTTAAAATGATGCGGTGCAGCTGGGCCAAGACCAGCCTGTGAACTTTTCTTCTGAACCAGCACTCACCTGAGCTGGAGGCACAGCAGGGGTGACGGTACTGGATCCTGAGTATCCTGGGTAACTTGGCACTGGCTGCTGCCCAGGGGTTGGCATTGGTGATGGTCCAGGATAGGTCATTGGAGGCTGTCCAGGATAGGCCCCTGGAGGCTGTTGCCCAGGAGGTGGCATGGGCTGGCCCGGCACAGGGGCCCCTGGGTATGCTGGATATGAGGGCCCCCCGGGAGGTGGGTTTCCCCCTGGTGGTGGATACATGCCATAAGGAGGGACAGGCTGCTGGGCAGGAGGGGGCTGCCCAAAGCTACCGGGGGTTACTGGAGGATAGCTACCCCCGGGAGCCCCAGGATACAGGTTTGGCATGTTGGCTCCTCCAAACGTCCCAGACATGTTGCCTGCCTGCCAAGTACAAAGCAGAACCTAAGGCTCACAGGCTCAGAAAGATTAGCACCCTGTCTGTCTTCCCCTTATGGAGTTCTGCATATGTAAGGAGCCTCCTACCAGAACCACCCCCTCCCTTGAGTACCATGTACACCTAGCAATGGAGGCAGGCATACGATGCTAGGCTCATTAACCCCCATCCCCATGGGACAAGAAGCATAACCCTGCCATGGAGGATGCCCAGTGAGCAGAGCACCTGGGCTCTGAGATGGGCTGTGTATGCAAACCAGAACCTCTACTCCATCTGCAAGAAGCATAGAAACATGGAAGAGGATGCTTCTTCCAACCAAGACTCACAGTAGAGCTAACCACTCAAAAGACTGAGAAGGTAGAGGGGCTCCTTCTGCAGGCATGGGTGGCTCTGTCACATCAGCCTGCTAACAGTCAGCTGAGGAAAGTGAGGCTGGAGGGATTTGCGCCTGCCTAGAACAAAGCCTCTTATGCCCAGTGAGAAAAGGATTCCACCATCTTCAGCACTCACTCTAACTATCTAACCCTCACTTCCTCCTCTTCAACCACCAAGGCCTCCTCACTGTCCCCAGACTCATCAGGCCCATGGGCATGTCCAAGACTGGCTGTCCCTAGACATTCACATAGCACATTTTCCACCATGTCAGATGTTCAAGGTCCCTCAACCCCCCACCTTACGTTTCCCAGTCTACATTATCCCACCAGCACCTCTGACCTTTACCCTATCAGTACTATCCAGTCTACCCCTCCATCCTGTGCTAGGGATTGAACCCATGGCCTCATACATTCTAGGCAAGTACTGTATCACTGACCATTATATCCCCACTTCCCTTTCTACTTATTATGAGACAATGTCTCACTAACTTGCCCCAGGCTGGCCTTGAACAAAATGTTGTAGCCCAAACAGGCCATGAACTTGGGATGCCCCTGCTTCAGCTTTCCAAGAAGCTGAGATCATAGGCCTCTGCCACCAGGACCATGTATCTACTTTCCTGTCTTCCTTATTCTCCACCCTCTGCCCTTCCTTCGATTCTGTTTGGTTTTGACAAGATTCTCTCTATGTTGCCCAGGGTGGGCTGGAATTTTCAGACCTTATGGATTCACTTACCAAATGCTAAGTGTATGCCAAAGACACCTGCCACTTTTAGTATTGCCACCTGGTAACGTATGCTGTTTTCTGTCTCCTCTCCATAGAGGCTAAGTGTGCCTGAGCTGAGATCTGTGTGTGTGCAGGTGCATGTGAGGCAAAGGTCACATCCTGCCTACCTTGCTTGAGACAGCATCTATCACTGGCCCTGGGATCACCATGTGGGCGAGACTGGCTAGTTGGCAAGCTTAATGGAACCTCATGTCTCCATCTCCCTAGCCCTGGGATTACAAGGACCATACCTGGCTTCTTTCATGTGGGTCCTAGGAGTTGAACTCTGGGCCTAGTGCTGGTATAATGAGCACTTTACCATGTGGGCCATTTCCCCAGCCCAGGGATTTTGTTTGCTGTACTCACACATTCCCAGTGCCTAGAACCAGGCCTGGAATAAATTTGGGTATCTACTAGTTGCAGTGTTCCCAGTAAACACACATTTGTTTTCAGATTATAAGATACACTCTTTAAAAAGCAAAACAACAAATAAAAACAAGGATGCCCTAACCTACTTGCTACATGGCCACCAAGAACCAAGAGAACAGCAGTATGTGTGTTCACCTCTCACCTCACCACATACCACCCACCTTCCCTCCAGGCTTTGTGCTTTGCTCATGAGACATTCTCAACAAACTTCCCTGCAGGCACCAGCCTCACCCAACCCCCCAGGACCACAAGAACCTGAGAGACCATCAGCTCCAAGACTCTCTTTTCCTCATATAGATTGGGAAAGTGTGGCTCAGAGACGGGTGGGTAGTAAGCAGATGACCCTGAGATTCTAAGTTGCTGCTCAGCACTCTGTGCTCCCAGGAACAGGCATGGTATCTTGCTGGAGCCCTGGGGTCAGCAACCTTGAGCCCTACAGCCCTGTCGCCACTAGCCCAGGGGCACATTGGCAGGGTCATGACTTACCATGCCTGAGAGGTAGTCCTGGTTGAACTGGCCTGCATAGTTGGTCACGTTATCCAGCCCGATAGGAGGCATGCTGGGAGGAGGGTAGCCCGCACCTCCCCAGGGACCACCACCTGAAAGCAACACGGAGCCATCAGCTTCTGTATCCCTGGTTCAGTGAAAGGGCAGAAAGAAGGGCTGCAGAGAGATCTGGTATTGTATTGCTATTGTAGCCAAGCAGAGCTCCAAGCAATGTTATAAAGACCCAGAAAGGATGAACAAGAGTGTCAGCCTCCGTGGGGATCCAGGCATGCTTTGTCCTCTCAAACCGAGCATCAAGGGATGAGAGAACAGATAAACCCTTGGGCTCTGTACTAAGCATGTGACATCAGTGAGCTCCTCGAATACTAAAAATTCTCAGATGGAGGCAAGCAGGGCCATGTCAGAAGAAATGGAAACCATCAACAGTAGCGAGGAGTTCACTGGGAGAGCACGGCTGGCTGTGTATCCCTGGGGCAAGGCTCTTAACCACTCTCACTCATGTCTGCAGACCATGACAAAAGTGACCTCAGGCTTCTGGGTAAGGGCTGAGGCGTAGACACCTGCATAGGGCCGAGCCAACAACATGGTCATCACTTGCCAGATGCATTCTCACTCAGGGCAGTCTGAGTCTGCTCTGCATCTCCTGGGCTTTGCAATACCCAGGCATGCTGTCGCGGAAGGCAGGGTTTCTGCTGGAGAGGGGGCTGAGGTCACTGTACCAAGTCGGAGAAAAGGCTCAGCTCAGCTGAGTGTGCTCTGTGACAGTGGCTAACACATTTGCCTGCTTCGGTTTGTTCATTTCTGCTGGGTTCCCTCAATGGTAACTATCCTCACACTGGCCCTTGTCTCCTCCTTAACCAGAAGCCCTCACATTTCCCTCACTACTGTGGAAACCAAAGTTTCAGGAAACATTCTAGGGCAGGGCAGGGCGGGGCAGGGCAGGGCAGGCAGCTGCATCCTCAGAAGGAATATATAAGCTGTGCCACTGTCTCAGTTGTGTGGTCTTGTGCTATCACCAAGGGATCCTGGAAGGTACAGGGAGGGGTGGGCATACAGGGAAGAACAGCGACCCTTGGTATTGGCCTCAGTGGGAGAAACCGCAACGCTGCAAAATCCAAAATTCTCCTTGAAACAGGGTGGGTGTACTAGCAGGGACACTGTGGAGGCACTCCTACAGTCCTTCACTGCCTGTCCCCTGGAAACAGCCAGAGAAGGGAAAGACCCTGAAGCTATTTTGCAAGGGAGAAGGAATCTCAGAGCTTAGCAGGCCTTTGGCCACCTGTGGCCTAATAAGAGCCCCAGACAGAAGCAGCCAAATTCAGACCTCTCCAGCCCTTGTCCCCCATAGATAGGCCCTCTGGGGCGTAAGAGAACCATACTCCACCTTTTGTACAAAGGGTCCACGCAGGTCCTCTTACCTGGTGCAGCTGGAGGGTAGCCACCGGGCGGTGGCGGGTAGCCTGGGTAGCTCATGGGTAGAGCTGGAAGAGAAGGGAAAGTGCGATCAGATTAGGTTGAAGGTACTCCCATCAGGCCTGCTGGGATCTGCTTCTTGGAAACAGAACCCACTGTCAGGACCTTACAGGAACTAACTCCCCATCCCCCAGTGCAACCCAGTCCATGCTTCCCTGTCGGGTCAGGCCCACCCCAAGGCTACAGGAGGGTGGAATACCATAAGTCCGCTGCCATTTCCTTGACAGCTGTTCCCCAGGCCTGATTTCTGTCCCCACCAAGGATACAAAGTGTTTGGGGTCTGGCCCACTCGCTGACATCATATTCTAGATAGAGCACTGGCCAAGACTCAGTGACTACTTGTCTCATCTTGTCTTTATCACTATCCTTTCCACGACAGGGGAGGACCTGCATCCTAGCTACAATCCTCAAGGTCACCCCAACAACACTCCAATCTCCCTTGGGTGATCCCTTGAAGGTGATCCCTTCATGGCCTTGGAGGGAGCTGGATCTGCTAGCTCATGGACCCCTGACCTTTACACAGCTCTTTTCTTGCACGTGTGGCTCCTACCACGTATATCAGCCACTCACAATTGCCAGTAACTCCAGCTTCGGAGGATCTTGATGCCTTTCACCCTCCATGGACATGCTTTTTTATTTTTAGAGAAAGAAGGCAAAAACATACAAACCGAAAGGTCTGTGCCCCATGCACAGGCCTCGCTTGGCCCTGTACACAAGGCACTAGGTAACTAGGTGCCTCTGGAAGGAAAACAGGCTGGAGGTGAAGCTTGCTTTCCATGTAGACACCACACGTTCATGACTGCCTAATAAAAGTAACTTTAAGAAAAGGTCCAAGTCACACAGGCATTTCTAACCACACACGGAGCTACCCCACACACGAAATCCATCCCACAGGGCCTTGGTGGCTCTTCCAAAATAAAAATAACACAACACAGGGCTCTTTCAGCTCAGAGCACCAGGACTCAGAAGGATAGCCCTCCCTCCTGAGAGAACTGTGGGCAAGTTTCCTGGCAAAAGCGGCATCCACCTTCTGGAGAGAGGCCCGTCCAAAGGCCCACACTGGCTAATTCCACTGCGAACTCAATCCTGCTGTGTCCCACAAGACACCGCTACCCGTCTCTCCCTCTCAAAAGATTCATTTTCACACTGTTTTCCACCTGGGACTGTTTGAGACTGTTCTCCCTTCACATTCCCTCTGAAGCACAGGCTAGCCCAGAGATCACAGGGCAGGATAGGATAGTCACTTCCCTCCTCTCTGCAGATGGAGCTTCCTGCACCACTGCATGGGAACATGTGAGTTTCCTGGGTGATGGGGCCATTACAGGGTCTCCTGTGAAATTTCTCTTGTGGGTCTGCCCACTTCCCCGTCTCCTCAATCTATGGCTATGGAGACTCACTATACCCATCTCAGCTCTCTCTCACCTGTGCTACAACCACTGATTTGGTATACACGGCATCATAGTCTTTCAAGTAACAGAACATAAATGCATCAATGGCAGACACTTGTATGGTCATACTGAATTTCCTCTTATGGACCTCATGAGAGGGTCCTCCTGCATAGGACAGACATCTGGCTCTGCTTCTGTCAACACAGGCTTTCAATCAGCTCTCCCCCAACTCTGCCACCTCTGGGCCCATATCCTAACCACCTCAAATGCAAGCTATCACACTGTAACAGTTTGAAGCTGTAGTGTCACCTTCAGGCTCCTAATTTGAACACCAGTTCTCAATGTGGTGCGCTATTTTGAAAGGCTTCAGAGACTCAGAAATGGGGCTAGCTGAAGTAAGTAGGTCTATAGAGGCAGCCCTTAGAAGGTTCCTGTCCTGCTTTCTCCACTTCCTAGTCCACAGTGAGGTGAGAAGCCTCTCTACTCCATACCTTCTCCACCAGGACAGCCTAAAGATTCTCTCTCTCAAACTTTCTGTCAGATATTGTATGCACTGGGGCCCAGAATTAAGACATACATGTAATACCCTGTAGCTACTCCCAAACCAGACCTTCAGGCTCTACCTAGCTCCCGAGAGAGCTGGACAAGAACATCTAGGAACCTCACTGCCCTTCTCAGTTCTCGATCACCATGACAAATGGGAACACAGTGAGCTACTCCCCTAATGGGTCTAGCCAGCAGACACGCTTGCTCCCTTCCACCTGACCAAAGCCTTTCTTCTACCTTCTCTTTCAACAGAGAAGAAAGGTACATGGCTGAGAGAATCACATGCCCAAAACACAGCTAATGTGATTCGGACAGCCAGGCAGATCCTGTCCCATATGCCTGCTGCTGACGATGGCACTCAAACATGGGACCTCATGGGAGGGTCCTCCTGCATAGGACAGAGACATCTGGCTCGAATTCTGGTAACTGCCACAAGAGAGCTTCCAGCACCTGGTTCTGACTCTCAGGGAAACTACAGCACAAATGTCGCCCTTTCTTCCTCACTGGGACTATGTAAAAGCAGCTGTGCACATTCAAATAGCTGTGGCCCTCTCCAGCTTAAACATGTGTCTTAATTAAGGTTTCCACTGCCGTGATGAAACAGCATGACCAAAAGCAACTTGAGGAGGAAAGGATTTATTTCAGCTTACAATACCACTTGAGTGGTCATGAGCAAAGAAGACAGAACAGGATCTCAAGCAGAACAGGAACCTGGAGGCAGGAGCTCATACAGAGACCATGGAGGGGTGCTGCTTACTGGCTTGCTGTCCATGGCTTGCTTCCTTATAGAACCTGGGACCACCGGTCCAGGGACAGCACCACCCACAATGGGCTGGGTCCTCCCCCATTAATCACTAATTAAGAACATGTCACACAGGCTTGCCTACAGCCCAGTCTTATGGAAGCATCTTTGCAATTGAGGCTCCCTCCTCTCTGATGACTCTAGCTTGTTATAAAACTGGCCAAAACAACTGATTCTATAAAAGTCCCCTGTGGAACATGTTAAACCCCAGACTGCTGGGCCTTGCTGAGTGCAGAACTGCTCCTCCACACGTGAGCACCCCATGGAGACCTTGTACCCTAGAATCCCAGCATCTCTTAGGTACCCAATCAATACAGAAGCCACCTGTGGGACTTCCTTGGGACTGTGAAAGGGATTGTTTCCTAAAGCCATAAATATCCACACCAAGGGTCCCTACCACATAGGCAGAAATCTAGAGAAAGAACAAGAGGGAAAAACTTCCAGAATGGAGTTCTTCTCCCCAGACTCAGCCATCCTCCCACCACAAAGAAAGCCTTGTGCTTCCCACCCTAACAGAGAGAGGTGGAGACAGGGCTCCAGCATGCATCAAAGCCAGCTTATTCTCAGCCTCCAGCGTCCCACCACAGAAGAGGAATAAGTGCTAGTGGTGTTAGCCCTGAAGTACAGCTCTAAAAGTAATCTCTCAGAGAGACAGTCCCTCATGCAGAGCAGAAACCAAACCTGACTATGCTGAAAGGCAGAGGTCTGAAGGCCTCTTCCTTCAGGTCCAGGGCCTGAAGCCCCTTGGCACTCAGAAGCAGACAAACCAGGATGTGTGTTTTCACGGAAGGGGTTGGCCATTCTACTTTTCCAAGCTGTTGGCTAAAGAGTCACTCGCTCTCACCCAACACATAAGTATACAGTTCAAACCCACAGCTCTGATAATCCTTGCTGACATAATAACAAGAGCCTGTTTTAAATAAAAATAAGAAAGAAAGAAAGAAAGAAAGAAAGAAAGAAAGAAAGAAAGAAAGAAAGAACGAACTAAAGAATGGCTGAATGCATTCCTAAATAATACAGCTGATAAAGGGACTTAGAAAAATACAGGGAAAAAAAACTGAGAAGGCAGCTTACCAAAGGGCATGCAGAGGTGACAGTACATGGAAAGGCACCCAATATGCCATTGTGAATGGAAACAACAGACTGCACAGCTTTAGAATGGGCATGCTCAGAACTGTGGCTTTCCAAACACTGGGGTATGGACAATGGCTGTGGGCAATGCTAAATGGTACAACTTTAAGGAGGTTTTTAGCACTTTCTTACAAAACTGAACATATTTTATGAAAACAGCAACCAGTATGATTGGCCCAGGTGAGATAAAAACTTACAGGCTGATTATGT